>MNCI01036652.1:284873-359602 GCA_015680685.1 Gnetum montanum | reverse complement strand
GCCTCTTCCATCAACTGAATTCATAGAGCTTCTAGAACACATAATCGACCATCCCTCTGTAATACTCCATGACTATCCATAGAGATTGGTCCATCAGAGGTAATTTGTTGCCTCAGTTCCTGACACCATGGATCATGTTGTTGTTGCTCTTGTATCTACTCTTGTAAATCTAATTGGATTATCAAGTTATTAAACTTACTTTCCACCCTACTCAATGCATTTGCTACTTTATTAGTCTTACCAAGCTTGTATTTAATAGTGAAATCAAAATCAACAAGTACCTCCACCCATCTACATTGTTGAAAGTTTAATTGTGGCTAACTCATAAGATATGGGAGGCTCTTATGATCAGCCCAAATAGTAACCTACTCCCCGTATAGATAATGCCACCAAATCTTCAATGCAAATATCATAGCACCCAACTCTAGATCATGCATGGGATATCTAGTTTCATGTGACCTCAATTGACAAGATGCATAAGCCACAACTTGTCCATCCTACATCACCACACAATCAAATCCATCCCCTAAAGAATTAATACTAACATCATATCGATGTCCCGGTGTAGGAGATATTAGCACTTGAGTAGTCATCAATCTATGCTTCAACTCTTCAAATGCAACCTGACAAGCTGGGCCTAAAGTAAAGTTAGCCTCCTTCGTCAACAATCGGGTCAAAGAAGATGCTATGTAAGAAAAATGTTTCACAAACCTCCGGTAATGTCCTGCTAATCCCAAGAAGCTTCGTACCTCCACTACTAATTGTAGCATAGGCCAATCACAAATGACTACAATCTTTGCAAGGTCTGTAGAGATACCAGCTCCTGACACCACATGTCTCAAGAACTGAATCTTTGATTGCCAAAATGAACACTTGGATGGCTGAGCATATAGTTGGTACTCCCTTAAATTCTAGAAGACTATCCACAAGTGCTCTGCATGCAATTGCTCATTAGGAGAATATACTAATATATCATCTATGATCACAATGACAAACTGATCTAGGAATGGCCACATCACACTATTCATAAGGTGCATGAAAACTACTGGTGCATTTGTCAACCCAAAGGATAGCACCAAAAACTCATTATGGCCATACCATGTTCTAAATGCCATCTTTAACACATCCTATTCACAAACCCGCACTTGATGATACCTATGGTCAATATTTTATGGTGTAGACATGGAGCTTCAGAGGCTACTTGGGGGGTGGAGACTGAGATGCGTGTAGACCATCCTAAGCTCTTCCATGAGGAAGATTATCAAGGAGGGAAGAGTGTTACATCCCATCTAAAGACATTAGGTATGGTCATATGCTTACAATTTATACATTACATGTGGAGTCCCAATGGGTTGTTAGGGACAAGTTAATGTAATATAAATGTATTTTATATGTTATGAGGCTTTTTCTTTATGTTACGATTATGATGTCTTTACATGTTGAACTAACATGATTATGTACATGAGCCTTGTGTGATTTGCGAGATACGTGAGGTTGCTGGTAGGGCTGTTGGACTGACATACAAGAGCACCTATGCAGTATGTCTTTATGCTTTATGTGTGATTTCCGTATTTAGGCATTTATACTATAGCACTATGTTGAATGATGTTTGGGTGTGGTTTTGACATGTGAATGTGTAGTGTGTATGATAAGGATCTCATAGGTTCAAATGGATTTTGATCTAGAGTCTTGGTGTGTTTGTTATGCATGCTTAAAGTTTACGGCATTAGTTGTAGAGGAAAAAGAAGAAGGATAGCTTATGAAAATCATTCATTTAAAAATAATAATAAATAATTCAAAAGGAAAAAAAAAAGAAAAAGTGAACTCATGTCATGTGAGAAAAGAAGAACATTGTTGATTTTTTTCCTTTTTATACAAAGCATAAAGTGAAAGTATAGATTTTATGTTTGTTTTTTTTTTTTTTATCCACTGCCTTACCATCACTTGCCCATAGAAATTGGGTTTTTGGTTTCTATTTTTTCTGTTTGCATTAACAAAAACACATAAGAGCCTGTTCTTTCGTTTTTCTTTCTTCTCTCTTCATCTGTTTCACATTTTTCTAAATTTTGAGCATTGTGGACAGTTTTTTCTTGCTCTAAACCTAGATGTGCAATTGCTTCGGTCATATCTACATGGGTACAGAACTTGTTAGGAGCAAAATGGAGTCATGTCAAATTTTTGAGGATTTTTTACTTATTTTGACCTTTCTACCTAACAATTTTAATTGGTGGATTGTCTTTATCTTTTCCCTTTATTTTTGTGTTGGATTACTTTATATGATTATGAAATGTGGGCATGTGAGGTGGATAGCTTAAAGATTGAGTTTGAACATGTTATTTTATCTATTTCCCAAAATTGTTCAATTTTGGTTCTGAATTGTGTATTAATATATATGCAATGTATGGTATGATGTGGACTTGTAGAATATGATATGTAATGTTGATGAGACTCGTATGATTGGAATATGATATTTGCAGGGCCTATTAGGGCGCAAGCATTTTAGGGAGTTTCAATCCTTCCTAGTGGTAATTAAATATTATTTAAATATTGTTTTATTAATCAAACTTTGAACGTGCATATCTTTGCTTCTAGGAGTCCGATTTAAGTAAAATTAGTGTTGTTGGGATCTTTGAGAAGTACTTTCTAATTATGGAATTAGTTTTTTCTTTAGGCATATATCATTTTGAAGGTTATTATAGTGGTTATTTGTATGGAAATACATGCCATTTGAGAAATATGGTATTGTTTTGTCGTATCGAGGTATTCATGTTGTTTGTCGAATGGTGGTATTGTTTTTATGGAATGACTATAACTATTAGGTGTCGATATGTGTGGTTATGTTTGTTTGGGTGTGTTGTGCTTATGACACGTGTTGGCGTAAGCTAGCTGAAATGTGTACATGTTTTCACAACAATGCTTATGACGGTCATTAGTGGGTGGTGCTAGCATAAGGGTGTGGACCGATTGGTGATGAGGCATCCTGGAGGTAGTATGGATTGACCCCCACTGTGATGCATTAGTAAGGCTCCTATCTCAGGCCTCATCCTGAAAGTGAGAGAGCATAGGTGTGTTGGTCCCTATAGCTGGTACATGACATAGGTATGTTCATCCCTGTTGCCAATCCTTCAGAAGGCTAGTGGTTGTAGGTAATAGGTTGACGAACTCTAGTACCAGTTGGATAAATAAAAAATTAATAAAAAACTTACAGGTAATGGCTATTATGAGTACCCATCGCAATAGTTCACATGCTACACTAAGTGCAAATATGCTATCAACCACATTGGCTATGTATATGATGAGACTCGTATGTGAGTCATATCATTGATAATATGTGATTTGATTGGATTATGATTGTGTGAATCATGGATTGTTTAATGGTATATCATGGGTATGATGACATGGGCATGATCGATGATGTTGAACCATGGCTTTATCTATGATTGTATAATAGTATGTTAGCATTATGGATGATATGGTGTGTGTGTGTGTGTGTGTGTGTGTGTGTGTTGTTTTGAGCATGTGTAAGACTAACAATTGTTACAAGTTACCTTATACCCCACTCCTCTTTTCTAGTGTAGCACTTGTCAATCATCTAGCAAGGGAAGTGTAAAGGCTTCCCACTTAGTTGTGTATTGACTTTATTTAAATTACAGATGAAAGGCACAAAAGCCTAGACAAACACAGAGAGGGAGAGTCGAGGAGGGAAAAATCTTTAGTGCTTGGTTAATGTATATTGCATGTACAGTAGTATGGACTATGTATCATTGTATGAAACTCTTTGTACTCTTATATATATGATGATGGTGTTTATGTGTTTTTTTCATATATGTTATCAAAATGAATTGATATGTATGTTTAGTTTTTAGTGTGGTAGGAAATTTCTGTCTAGTTTGACATTCCTTAATATCATGTATTCTACACATCATTGGTTTTTAGTTATCATGCTTCCTTTGTAAGATTACTTGATCCTAGACATCACCTTACCCTAACTAAGGTAGGGTGTTACATCACTTTAGTTGTAGAAATCATTTTAGTTTGTTTAACACTTTAGTATGTGTGTACATTTTAAGAAATTTTTCTACGTATGAAATATGTACTTTGGATACTTAATACAACAAACTTCGTAAAATCAACTTACTAGCAAACATTGACACTTCCTTAGTAAGGACGCTAATGATAAGCAATTGAGTATTACAACACCCAACCATACAAGTCAAGTGTTCTCACATAACTAGATCATAATATACAAATAGATAATGTAAGTACACTAGTGAGTTAGCAAAGTGCAAATCGTATGGCTTAACTCTTAGTGAGGTACATGATAACTGATGTTGACTAGCTCTTAATAAGACTAAGTGTGAACATATTAAAAGTGGATGTGAATGCTATTTTTAAGTACAATGAAAACGTAAAATTGTTCTATCCTATGGTAATATCATTCATTCCTAGTTTTATGTGCACGTTCTAGGCTGATGTAACTGTTATTGGGATTACCAAGTAACTTTATTACCAAGTGAATTAAGCAAAGTCACTACTGGATTACCAAACAATTACATTGTACACTTGAAACCAATCTTACTTATTATGCCTTACTAATAAATATTAGAATAGTAAATGACTTAGGAAATGTAAATGACTTAGTAAATGTAAACAACATGGCAAATAAATCTGTGCTAAGTGATATTTTGCAATGATGAAGAACAATCTCAATCTTTATTTCTATTCATGAATTATATCCAAGAACAATCCATTGTAATTCACCACACTGCAAACATTACAAAAACAAACTGCAAAAATTTCACTAAATGTTGGACAAAACTTGCCTTTCTGACACAATGGTGGGTTGACATTTATAGGCATGACCATGGCCCACAAAATCGTATTACAATGACGTATGCAGATCTATGATATCGTAGTCTACATGATAAACCATTTTATCAATTGCAAAGTGAACTAACATCACACATCAATGAACCTAATTTGACCTTCCAATAAAGGCATTTGGACCTTTTGTAATGATATACACATGCATAATCATAGTACAAATAATGTTTTTTTATTTAGTAATGTTAATTTAAACAAATGTTTCATGAATAAGTACACAAGCAATATGAAATTACATGCACTTGTCAATAAATAAATAATTTGCCTTCACATAGAACATTGTTGAAAACTAAATGGTTGTTTGTGAATGAAATTACACTTATTTTCTACATCAACAATAAGACCTCATAAGAGATCATTTTAAAATCACAAGGATGACACTGTAAAGGATAGAATTTAGGTACAAAAGTAACCTGCTGAAAATTTGAATACAATAATAAATTTTGGAAAACTATGCCTACACAAATAGGGTATTGAAAATTCAAATGCAATAATAAATTCAAAACATTCTCAACAAAATGTTAGAGCATAAATTCAAAACATGAATTCAAACCCTACTGAAGCTTCACTTAAAAGTCAACATGCATAATGAAATGAAAACCTATTGCAACTATTTCTATATCCATGTAAATGCTTAGTAAAGACTTGAATCCCAACACTATTGAATAAAGATAAATAATGTAGAGCATTAGAATAAAATTTGCTAATTATGCCTAATAGAAATGGTAGAAAATGAGCTTTGATATCGTAGAATAAATTTCTTTAGAACAAATTAATAAATCTTCACAGTAACTTTACAAGAATTATTTAAGCTACCAATCCTAGTTTTAGATCATTATATAGACAAAGTGTTCAACACTCTTAATTTTGTACACATTTACTGCAATTAATAGATATTACTAGAGATATATATTTTCTAATAGACCCTTTCAATCCACACAAACATCGTTATTAAAAACACAACCCAATAAACTACAAACAAGCATAATCACAAATTGCATACATCATCATACATACATTCACTTTTCATAACTAGTTTAGCTATATGTTTATGCTATATATCTATTATTTGGCCAAGAGGATTTTTTATATTTTTCAAATTAAAAAATCTCAAATGTATGCACTAAGACTTGATTTTCCAAGGACAAGTCCACGTTACAAAGTAGCTAACACTCACAAATAATAATTGCCATGAAAACATTCATCTCTAATCCCAACATTATGATAGTAATTGATTTACCATGGCAAAGTCAAAAAAAAACATAATCGTGACCAAGAGAACTCCCAAAGAACTCCCCCTCATTGTTACGATGATAATATTATTTTACCATGACAAAGGAGAACTCTCTTGATTGAGGCTGGTAATTAGCCTCTTGACCATAAAAAGGAACTGATTGATTGATGTATCCCAAGTGTTTTTTGAGATTAAAACACCACCTTGTAAGTTTAAATATACAAGAGTCCAATCAAAGTCGCTACTACTTCAGTCAAAATGGAAGATACGATAAAAGGGTAACTCTCACTATAGTTGCTTTGTCAAAATTGGATTGGTGCATAACAAGAATTTCATCACATTTAATTTCTTAAAATTCATACATAATTCTATTCAGATTGACAGACAAAGACAGACTATCGAATTCCAGAGAATATTAAACCCGCTTTTTCAATCTGTTGACACCAGAACTTGCAGTTTTATTGGTTGGTTCCAACACAAGAGCATATTTAAAATCTGCAGCCAGCAAAAATGGTGAAAATGAGAAATTTGGAAAGGATATTGTATGCTAGAACATTTTATTGAAGGAAAAACATACGCAGAACCAAGTTTCATGGAAAAATACCTTCAAGGCTCCCAAGAAAATCATAAAGTCTTTCCCTAGCTGTGCCCCTTCGTAAGTATGCTTTGACATTCTGCACCCTCAAAAAATATAAAAATTAAAAAAAAATTTTAAACATTCCAAGAAAAGATAGAAAATACCAGATGACTCATTTGGACTCAAAGTCCAGAAGAATTGAAAGCTGGAAACAAGGTTAAAAAAATTTTATGTAACATATACAATGAGGTAAAGCTTGTTGCTAAGACTTATGGTTTGCATAATTAAGGTATCAGATTTGGTGCCAAGAGGTTATATTAAAATATACAGGAATTGTGTTTAAAATGGTTGAAACCAAAACCTTTCTAACAGACCCCTCAGGTCTCATGCTATCCACATGGATGTAACAGTATTAATTGTCAAAATATTAATTACACTAAGGTTGAAGGATTGGAAATATGTTAGTGCTCTATATTTACCATATATGAACCTTATTATGGCAATCTCAAGATTCTATTATGAATTAGTGATGGTACGGGAAGATTGCAACTCCTACACTTGCAGAGATATCATGGTTTAGAACACCACAAAATTTTGTGTAGCATGTCTCAAAATTGTGTGAAGTGTAGGAGATTATATAGAAATGAAAACCTAAAATATAGGAAACTTGATACAAAATCCCGAGCATAAGTCAAGTTATGCAATACCAAAAGGCATAAAAGAAAAAAGGGCAAAAAAAAAAAAGACAATGTAATTTGCCATGGATTTGATTCCTTAGCTTGAACCCTAAGCCTCCCCATTAATAAATATATTTCCTAATGAATATGAGAAATAGGAAAGTCAATTTGTAATCGATAGTGAACTCTCCACACGTTTGGTTTCTGTTGCAAATTAACTAAAATTCAGAGGAAAAGTTACAGCTAACAAAGCCTTTTGATATTCAAAACCACTTAAGGTAAGGACTTGCAATCTTGAAACAGAACCTTATTGCTTGCAAGTCCATAAAAGTTCCTTTAAAAGGTAAGTGAATGATTGGTGGGACCGTTCTAGTATTAAGCAATACACCATGAGCCTAAGAGATACAGTAGACCATTTAAATATAGGTCAGCCGAACAATGGTTGCATTAGTCTGCCTTCGATGATAATCAAAGAAAATTGACCTTTATGATGCAAAGTTTTTAGTCAGTAAATGCGGTTGCAACGTAGAAAAGCAATTTCTAACAAATTTTCAAGTTTTTAGTTGTGAACTTAGTATAGATCATAGTACAGTGGAGTGGGGGATGGCTAAGTTGCCCAAAGAACTAAGAACCAATCCTATGAGCCTCGACATATGACCAACCTATTTTGCCCGCTCCACACCAGTCAACATACCAACAAAAATTACCAGTTGAGTTACATTTCAACTGGCAAAGACAAGGAACTATGGGATGATGAAGCAAGTATAAATCAAGTATTTTCTTCTCAAATCATTTAGAAGTTAATTTCAACTGATAATGAATTATGTGTGATCTTGCAAACAAACAAAATACAAGCTACGTATGGTACAGTATTAAGGGACAATGTAGTATGGTTTTGTTCTTCAAATGAGCTTGTGATGTACCAATCACTTAAGGGACTTACACAATAACAAAACCTTTAAAAATCTTAATTTTGCATACCTTTTTGTCAATTGTTAGTGCCATGGTACAATCTTCTTCAGCCTGTTGAAACCTGTGCATTAAAATCAGAGCACCATGATTCCTAACTTTAGAAATAAATCAACTATAGAAGAAATCAATTAAATTACGTATTAACATACCTTCCAAGCTCTAAGCATGCTGCAGCCCTGTTACAATAATATGTGGCATTATTATCATTTAGGTTGATTGCCTCAGAATAGTGGTTAAAAGCTTTATGCCACTGTTTTTCTTTGAATGCAATGTTTCCCTGAACATCAAGCTGTTATTAGAAAACATTCACCTATTTTCTCATGAAATAATAATCCTAAAAGAGACAAGTATACAAGCTGTTCATTGACTATATGATAAGGTTGATTATTTATAAGTGGATCAAGATAGTTATTTGAGCTAGTGCTAACAATGAGGTGTAAGCCTAGTGGTAACACCCTTGATTTGGAAGCTCCAAATCATGGGTTTGACTCAGGTGGGCAATGCTGAGTTATATAGTTATATTCAGACTATATATCTTGGGGTGTACCTATGTTTTAATTATTTCAGGTTCAAAGAAGACTGAGAACTAATTACTAATATCATAGAAGAATATTTGTTTCCTATCTGAGATTGTGATTAAATCAGTAAAACTTAATTCAGGAAAAGATCATTTGTAGTGGTTCCAATACCTTTGAAACAAACTAACAGCCAGAACATATATGCCTATAAAACAACATTCTTTGAAAAATGTTAACTTGTCCCAATCGTTGAAAGTAGAATGATCAAGATACTGTAAATTGAGGCTCGGAATTGATTGGTATCATACCAGTGATCATTTCAATTTCTTGTTTCCTGTTTTGAGTTTTTTAAAGATTATATGATTTAGAATGGACTTTTAACCATGTTCCCTAGTTGGTCTATAACTTCCTAAGAAAATTTTCACTATAACCCAAAAATCTTCTTTTTACTTACTCCTCCAAAAACAAAAGTGAAAAACACACGTATGTTATGATATGGAGGATGAAATTAGAAGGAAAAATCACTTAAAATACAACTAAAAATTACAAATAAAAATTGTAAATGAAAAATTGCTGCATTAATCATAATTAATGTAAATTACCAATGGCTGGTCCCATACGAGTGATGATTTCAATTTCTTGTTTTAGTTTTTCTGGGTTTTTCTAAAGATTAGATTATTTACGATGAACCCTTAATCATGTTCCCTGGCTGATCTATAAGTTCCTAAGAAATTTTTCATTGTAATCAAAAAAATCTTCCGTTTACTTCTAATAAAAACCAATTTTAAAAAGAGAACGTATATAATGATATGGGGCATGAAATGAGAATAAAAACAATTGCTTAAAATACAACTAAAAGAATTACAAATGAAAATGTAAATGAGAGGTTGCAGCATTATTCATGTTAAAAGGGATAATAGCACCTTTTCTTTGCATGCCTCTGCATCCTCAATGTAACGTTTAACCGAAGCTAACATGTCACCTTTTGAAGCAAGTTCAATTTCCTTCACAAAGGTAGAATGCAAATGAGAAATACTATCAAGTAAAAATCGATCTGCCCCATGTCTTGAGAGAAAAGAAACAGAAAGAGAACATCCATCATGCTTTCCAAAGGGTACAGTGGCCTGCCAAACATGTCAAATATTTCATTAACTTTTTCATAAAAGGATGAATGGATTCAAAAAGAACTGGTAGCTGAATTTCCAAATTTGCTTCTTAATTTTTAAGGAATTTCATTGAATGCTCAGTTTTCCAAAAGAACGCTTCAAGATCATTGCTCTTGATTTGATGATGATTTTTAGAGTCAGCCGTCTACATGACACAAACCAAATGTGTGTACTATGCCACGTGGCACATCAAGACATAACAGGCAAACTCAAAACAATTACAGAAACTGCAAAAGAATAGACTAAATGATCTCATCAATGAACCATTAATTAATTCAAATATAACCAATTGGACCTGACAACATCCAGACAGTACAGCAATACTCTGTAACGAGTATGCCTTCAAACAAAAATCAGTTAACTGTCTCTCCTTTGATCTCAGTTTTGGAGGCATGTCTGGAGCTGTAGGAATAACCAATATTCCATCATCCTGAAAAGGGCACAAAATAATAAAAGGTTGTAGCAAACGCCTTGGCATACCCATTAAAAAATTTTACAACTTTAATCAGCTAAGAATATAAAATAAAGCAGAAAGCCTTAGTTGTTTGTGTGTCAATTTTCACAATAAACTTGAAATGTGATTTGCATAGCAAAGAAGCCTCACTTATTCATAGAATTCCTAACTATGATAACAACCACATTTACCAAATTAATGTAGAAGCATACCTGAAGAAGGCTATTAAGAGCTGATCGCAATTCATTTCGCAATTTCAGACATAATTCAATTTCATCATCAGAAGCTTCCATTGCAGCTTTAACTTGTCTTGAGACTGCTGGTCCCAAAGTGGGTTTTGTTGTCACAACCCATTGTTCATGATTCATCTTAAATTCATACCTGAGTTTTCAACAAATTTAACTGACATGACATCAAATATCTTTGGCATGGGATGTCTCACATACTGAACAAGACAAGATTTAGAAACTAGACAACACAAAAAATAATGGTCATTTGTTTATATATGCCAAATCAACAAGGTGTAGCTTCTCAGTGAAACTTGTAGCATGCATTCTAGGGGTCACAGGTTAATCCAAAGAGGTTACACTAAGAGCTATAAGAATTGTCTGAAATAAATGAGTAAAACTGGATTATGTCCCAAGATCCTCCAGTTTCATGGTCTCCACATAGATTTAACAAAATAATGTTGATTTCAGTTTCATTTAAATTACAATTTTAGATTTTGGCATCGTTCCTTTTTTTTCTTTGAAATGAAAATATAGAGTTGGTCACCAACTTAATGACTTTTAAAATTTTTTCTCTTTAACGCATATCAACACCAGAGTATAGAAATTAAAAAACTGATTGAACAAATTGTGATTACTTCCATAAGTAAATTTTCAAATTAAGATTCTACAAACAGTAATTAAAAAGGCTAGATTGTATGAGCTCTTTGAATCATCAATCCAACGTTGTGATTGCAACAGGAAGTTGAAAGAACCATTCATTTATTTTTATTCCTTAATGGCTTTTATCCCCTTGGGCTAGGAACCCTCCTTCCATTCTAACCCAATTGCACCTCCTATGTTATCATTGGTTCCATGGATGTGTTGTAGGCCTGTATGAATTCTCATTGTAATCAACTTAAATGTCATTTTTCAGGTTGTGGATCAAGTATGAGCTCACTGTGGGCTGTTGTAGAGCCATAGTATGTTAAATTTGAAGTCCAACAATCACCACAACTAAACCATGAGTCATGGTATATGCCTTATTCTCCTACCAGTAGACACAAAACAACCATGAGTCAAGATGGTGGTCATGATATTTTTCTTGAAAAAACTCCACATTTCCTTGCTGGTTTTGAAATTGGTGGTTGTGTTTCTTATTTTTCCATTAACTAAATTGCATATTATTCCTTTAACTATTTCTTCTTCTTTTGCTACCTTCTGAAATTTCTTCTTCAAATTCTTGGTCACGCTTCTTAGCTTCACTACTCCTTTCTCCATAGTGTTCCAGACATCATTTAATATCAAAAGCAGCATTGTTAATCATTCAAATGTTTTGAAATTTTGTGTGCCATCATAAGTGATTTAACACCTGGTATCTTCATTATGACTTTCTATTCTAATAACAATTGTAGGAGTTGAAGATAGCAGATGATGATCTTGATTATTTTCTTTGTTCTGAACTGCTCTTGAGATAAGACGTTTATGGATTTCAGCAAAGCTGTGTTCTGATTTTTTTGAGAAGCTTTTAGGAAAAACATCTTTAGGAAGAAAAATGTCTTTAATATGAAAGAAGTCTTATGCTTTCAGATGAGACGTCTTTAATATGGAAAACATTTATACAGATGTTTACTAATTTTCCCAGACTTCGGTAGGCCGTCAACTTCGTTACTAAGAGTTAAACTGATCTTGGGCTCGTTGAAAAGCTCTCGAAAAGATCTATCTCTATAAAAATTCACATCAATTGGATGTTGTTAGGTTGGTCATATATGAATAAAACAGTGCCTCTCAAAACTGTCTGTTCGTCTTTTACATAATGAAAAGCAATGATAAATACGCCTTCATACGCTTGAATAGCGTTCTACAAATGATGTAGGATAATAAATGACAGTTATTGATAACAAAGAGAGATGAATGAGTGAAGAAATTGATGAAATGTTGAATTGTAGAATTGTTGAAAACTGATTATTGATCATGTGTTGACAATGATGTTGATAAAGAGAACTTGTGGATTTGATGATGAAAATGATGAGATATGTTAATAAATTGATGAGAAGATAATGAAATTGTTATGGTGATGAACTGTTCAAGATTCATGATGATAATAAGAAATTGGAAAATGAATTTGGAATGAAATCATACTTCATTCATGACTCTACACCCAAATAAAACAGTAACAGAAATTAAAATACAAGAGAATAAGCTGGAGGTTCACACGCCAAGGCTGGACTCTATCCCCTAGGAATAGCAATCGAATCCACAAAAGACACCATATAGAGAGGGCCCATCAAAAATCGTTCATCAACAGACCAAGTCCCCACCACAAAAACCAAACACATTTAAATCCCAAAACCCACAAACTTTTTCCTTTGAAGAAACAACAAAACCTATTGCCAGACATTATTGAAACAGTAGAACAACACACATAATTCATTAAACTCAGCATGTGAAATGTCAAACAACATTTGGTCCTCTTCATCTTTAATATACCCATGAACCTAATTGACAAGTGGCAACCCTTGTACTGATGCAAGGCAAAAGCTTTCTTCTTCACAAATGTGACAAAGTTATATGAAGCAGTCTTGGGATTTAGGCCAAGAACAAGATACCAGCAGTTGCCCGACTTTAGCCGACACCTAGTTAATTCCTCTTAAGCTTTCCAGCACCTCTCCCTCCAGGGTTGCTATTTTGAAATTTCTATGTGCCGCATTTCTTTTAAAGTTGCCATCCCACGGCTAAGCTCCTCCTTTCATCATTGTAAATAAGTCCCCTCCTGTTGTTGGTGTTCCTACTACTAGTGTTGTAGCACTTAGAGCCATTGGTGTTCCTGGTCATCTACTAGCCTCTTAGCCTCTTTTCCCACAACAAGGGCAATCACCTCTGCCTCAACGCAAGCTTCCTCCTTGGAAGCCCTTACGTCCTCCTGCCACTGCAAGTCCCTAATGATCTTTTCCCACACTTGCCTTCTCACGAACTCAATCTCTATGGCCCTACGTTTCTCAACCTCCCACTTAACTTCTGGTTCAATCTCCTCAATGATTAAAGAAATCCTCTGCTAAAATTCTTCTTGAAGCTCCTACTATTTTGCTTGCAACTTGACCACCATGTCCAAGTTTGGTTTTTCAACTGCCAACACTTCTGCCTCTGCAATCCTATAGGCCATTTCTTCCACCATTTCAAACAGTTGGGCTTCAAACTTCCATTAAAAGGGCTCCTAAAACTTAGTCACACTCAGTTTCTTCTTTGCCAGATGGTCCCTCTCTTGGCCACCCCCAAAAGCCCTCGCATTTTATTTGTATGCCTCCCATGCAAAATCATCCTATGGTTCTAGTTCTTACACCTACTCCTCTACATACCTACTACTAAAACCCTCTCTAGGGAACAAGTATTTACGTACATAGACCACACCAAACCTATTGATGACCACATGCTCCTATTGGGCATGTCAAACTATTTTTAGCATCAGCCCACAAGGCCAAACCCAGCCCTGAATGCTTAGTGGGCTGCCTCTTATGTAGGCATGCCATAAAATATTTGGGGAGGTTCACCCAATGACGTAACCACAGAAACTTGAGAAAAGCAAAATGAATTCCATTCATCTTTGATGTGTTGCCTGATTGCATTAAAAAACCCTACACCAATTCTGATGTGTTACCAAAGGTTGGTAAGAAAGAGCACAAAACCTAGCCACTAACTGCCATAGGCACTCTAGAAGGAAAAAATCTACTGCATCCTGCAGGCCCTTAGAGACTAGTAACACCACCTCGCCCTTTGAAGGGACATCTAATGCCTCCAAAATTTCCGCCTCAAATAGCAAGATTCTAATGCCCCTAAACAATGTTGCACCCACTCTTAACAACTAAAGAAGGAAGAAACGCTCAAGTACCACTCTTCCTTTAGCTGCACTAGAATTCTGTCCCATTACACTACCATCAAAGCTCCCAAAGCTCAGTATTTTGTCCAAATGACAATCAATCTAGTTCAAAAGTGGATGTTTTGCCCATAATGGCAATACCCTCCTACCACAGATGATGTGTCTGTCCAAGAATCACACGTGACTGCAAAAGTTCAGTGCGAAAGATGATATAGTTGCATGCTCTCCAAATGTACCAAGCAACGACAGTTGCCAAGCTATCTCCCATAATATCCCAGTTGTCAATCACCCTAGAATGTATCCGCACTCACCAGTTAAACCAACATCAATATACAGGTGTTCCATGCTCTTGGACACATCAACACCATGGAACGGACAGTTCTCCACTAGAGTAAGTCCTCCTCTTCTTAAGAATGTGTGTCAAGATGGCATCTCTGAGCGTCCACCCAAACGTTTTAATTTTTTTTCAAGGATACGACTTCACCAAGTTTTTATTCAGCCTACCAAAGTACCATACTTAGCTATTATAAAATCCTTGAATGTCCCATTGATGTTAACTGGCAAAGATGAAATAATGTTGTGATGAATACAAATCGCTCTTCAAATACCAGAGTCCATTGGTGATACCACCCAGGTAATATATTTCCTTGTTCTAATTTTTACTACTATCATTTCTTTATGATTAAGAATACTTTGTATAATGTGGAGTTGTCCCTTAAGGACGCAATCTTTAAACTTTGGCACCCGAGACCCCCACTCTGACAGGGTCTTGAAATGGCACGCCAATTAACTAGATGTGTTTTTGAATCATTTTCCCCCAAACCATATACAATTATTGACAATAAAATTCACCTTTTGAATAATCTATTTTGAAGGGACACAAATGGAGGCAACGTAGCAAATAATAGCAAGAAAACAGTGACAGCAAGCATAATTCTTTATTTACTTGTGAGGAACCTAGATGCCCCATGCTAAACCCTGTAATGAAGTTTTTGGAGGAATACTCTTCAAGTGTACACTTTGTTCCATCTGAACAACGGAATCCCCAAATAAATATCCTCTTGTGTTCCTTCTCCAATACCTAAAATGTTATTAACCACCACTCTCACAGTCAAAGGAGTACTGAAGAAATAGGCAGGAGTTGTTTTAGTCGACTGTTATGGCCACTTCTTCATGAAATGATTCCAATGCAATCTTAATGGCTCTAGCCTACAACACCAAAGCCTTAGAAACTTCAAGTATTGAGATAGGCTTTGTCATTTTCCTATCCCAAATCTTCCGCCAAAAGGATTCCATTCCTACTGTTATCCTCCCTTCATCTGTGATAAATCCATTGTTACCTCTAACAATATAAAAATTCTTAGCCCCTTTTCAAGGTTTTGTAGCAGCACGAAAAAATTTAGTATTCCAATGCCCCTTGCTATATCATGTCACCTGAGACTGCTACTTCCAATATGTTGCTTCGTCAGCATATAATTCCTACAGCTCCACAAGAATTGCCATCTCCCGTTTTTAAGCATCCTCTCCCTATTATTGCAACATTTGTATATCATGCAATCTCTAAACCCATTGTTGTTTCAAAAACTTAAAAGGGCACTTTTCCTTTTGTAGCCAATTTCTTATGAACCTTTTCACTTTTCTCAGGTCATTCCTAAGAAAGTCACTAGCATCTAGATGTGTAGTGTAGTCCTACCATATCCTCTCCATCTCATCCCACAACTTAGGACATCCCAACCAAAACTTTTCCAACCTAAAGTGAGGACATCTACCCAAAAAGAGATCCCATGGATAGCAACAGCAAGCGAGCATTGATTAGACACCCTTCTATCCAAGGCCGACAAAAGAAAATGTACATCACCCATCAAATCAACAGCCACCTAGACCCAATCTATCCATGTCATAACTTTGTCAGCCCCTTTGCTTTGATTGCCCCAAGCATAATGACAGCCATTAATCTGAAGGTTGACTAAAGAAAAATCATCCAAAATCATGTTCAAAGGAATATGAATCATGCCTTATATGGGATAAAAATTCAAAACCCACTTCTGGCACCAAGGTCATCTTCTTAAGATTCCTCCAAATGCATAAACATGCAAAGCGCATTTTAGATCTAGTAGTAATAATTACAACATGATATTCATAAGTTTTTATTGGCATTTGATAAGGACATCAGAGCTCATGAAGGGACAAATCTTTTTGTCATGAAAAATGGACTAGAAATTGAAGAGATAGGAAAGATCAGTGCTATTCTACTATTGCATCTAACAATCAATCTTTTAATATGATGTAACTTGCCTATTTTGTCTTGTATTGGGATAAAAATTCAAATGAAAAATTACAAGGCTTTGATACCTAGCTACAAAAATACTATTTTGTTTTCACTTAATCTTTTGACTTTAGCAGTTGACTTCATACTTTTATCTTATCTTGCTATATTTTCTTATGTAAATATGTCCCTCTATGACTTTGATTTTGGCTTATGAGGTTCAAATCTTCTTCTAAGTTGGAATCCACAATATTGGCAAGTGATATGAGGGAAAGACAATGAGTCTTAAGTGCATACTAGAACCAACATCATCAAGGAATAAAAAGTAAAGCTTGATCCAAGGAAGATTAAGGTTATTCAGCCGGCCTGCTCCCGAAGATGCTCATTGAATTAGACAGTTTATAGATTTGACTAGTTATTACGAGAAGTTTGTTTGAGGTTTTCATAGGATCTCAACACCACTCACAAATTTACAAAATAATAATGTTCCTTAGTGTTGGGATCAGAAATAACAATAATAATTTGACAAGATTAAGTTGTTTTGTATCAAGTATTATTCTGGTTCCAGTTCCAGCTCCAGTTTTGGTTTTGCATTTTGTTCATTATTTTCAGGATGTTTTCTTAGCCTTATCTTTATGTTTTCTCTCACACGTCATTGTTTTTATATCCATCTGCTCCATTGTGTTCTTTTTCACCAACACAATGGTATAAGAGCAAGGTTGACAGCTTGATGAGCAGCAAGTAGTCCCTACGCCCAACCATACAAATCACAAGTGTTGCACTAGCAATCTAATCGAATTCCATGGACTTTAGTTCCTAAATGCACCAATGAGCAAAGATAATGACTTAGAGATGTGATCGTTGTCTTCTTGGCTTCACTTGTGTAAGCACAAGTGTATGGTTAAGTGTAAGCAAAGGCACATGATTTTTATTTATATTTTTATTTCATTTTATTTAATCTAAATGCAAAATAAGAGAAATAATTAAGGATTAACTACTTAATTATCTAGTGCCTTAATCTAGCTATCCTAGCACAAGCATCTGTGCCCACTTTCCGTTTGCATCTTGTACTTGCTCTAATGCTACTAGGTTACCAAGTGCCTATTGCTAGGCATACCAAATAGCCACTACTAAGATTACCAAGTGTTAAGTAGTATGTTCGAAGTGGTCGTACTTATGCGTTGTTATTGAACGGATTAATTAATCAAAGACATTAATGTAAAAATGCATAAGTAATAAAGTGCACAAAAGGAAACATTAATCTATCCCAAGTGCTGCAAGGAATGTCAAGAATCTCATCTTTATTGGCGATCATATCAATGTGTTCAGGTACAAGATGCTCGAATAAAGAATCATAAAATCCTTGAAATCCTAACTCTAGGCACTTAGAAAATATTCTAACTCTACGCTAAGAAAATTGCAGGAGTTTGACTATGCTATGGACCTCATGTGTCATAAATGCAGTGGGTGTGCGCATTTATATAGGCAAAGACAAATACTATGTCAACACATCTAACCATGTGTCAACGCATGCTTGTCAACACAACCCATCGAGTGATTCATCATACCCCACTACTAAATGAAAACTTGTCCTCGAGTGAGCAAAAATAGGATCAAGTTTCTTACAAAATTGGAAAGGTGTGAAATCACCGACTTACTAACTCTACTAACTAATTCTAAGTGTCAGGTTGTACGGAATTACAATAATTACAAAAATGGGTGTTCGGGATAACAAAATTAAACACCCCTACAAAAATGAACAGCTAGAATCCTTTGGTGGCCAAAGACGAAGGCGAGATCAAACAATGCCAGGAGGTGGAGGCTCTTGGGGTGCTGAAGGACCTTCTATAGCCTCCAACGCTCATGGTGGTGGCAGCTAAGGCTAAGGCTATGGCTGTCCTACTGCAGCTACTACTTCTAGTGGAAGGCAAAAAGCATCCACCAATGCCTTCATCTTCTCCTCCTTGATTCGTGGGTTGAAAATAGTCCATGCGGCTTCACTAATGTGGGCTGGTATGGGGACATCCCACAGACAAAGCATTACCAGAAACAACTCCTTAACATTGATAAAATATGCTACAAATTGTTTGCATTTGATGTCTAACATGTTTACAAGGTTCTACAGTTCATGGTAGTCGTTCATCCTTCTGGCCAATTTCTCAGCAACCGATCATTGGTTAATAAATCGGCTCCCGAGAACTTCAAGCTCTGCATTAGTTGTTTCCAGCTTCTACTTGGTGTCCCTATGATGCTTGAACTCGATCTCATAGAGGAGGTACAAGCTAGCCACTTGCTTCTCTAACTCTAACCTTGGCCTTCCAGTTGTAAGCATCGCCAAGTTTGCATACCAAAGATTGACAGGCTCCATATATTCTGTCATTTCTTCAATTTGCAACTTCTTCAGGTGGATCTCCGCTTCGTTTTAGGCATTCAATCCATCAAAGATTGGTTGCCATACATCGCCTCTCTACTAGAGTTGCTAGAGGGCCTCATTCATTTTTGCCTTGGCCAATTGAATCTCTTTCTCATTTACCTCCTTGAGGAGCCCAACCCGGTCCCTGCAATGATTTTTCACTTGTTCAAACTTCAAAACCCCATTTTCCAAGTGGCTACCTCAATAGTTGTTTTCTAGTGAAGTGCACAGACTTCCTCCATTGACGAATTGTGGTTCTCTATTGCCAACCTCCTCAAGTCCATGTTCACCTTGGCAAGCTACTCTTGTTGTTGTCTCACAAATTCAACCATCTAGTCTTTTTGCTCCTTGACATTGCATAGGTGATGGATGTCTCTGGTCAAAGTCAGGTTCTCCTTGTGGACTTGTGCCAAGTCCTTATTGGTGTAGGTAGCAATAGCATAACAAAGCGTGTCATTTGCGTAATGGGCTATACCTCCCCTTTTGCAAAGTTTTTTGATCAGGCGCAGAAAAGGGAGTGTCTTCCTCCTTCACTTGTTCTCTTTGAAACACTTTTCAATTTCCAGGAAGATGAGCTATGAGAGGTGGACTAGGAATTTTTTGCTTAGAGCAGCACATGCATGGGCAAAAAAGGCAATGACCTTGCTCGGCCTCACCATTGGGTTTAGGTGATAGGCCACAATCTTAAAATAGACTCTCCACCTTGGTGAGTGCACCATACTTCTTACAATTCACCCCATAACACTGTTGGACCCATTCCTTTTTGACTTCTAAGTCTGCTTGTGTGGGAATTTCCGCCAGTGTTGCCCCAATGTCAAGCAGTCCGAGGGCCTCTACAATGGCCTCAAGTAAATAGGACACATGGATGTCTTTGATTTTTACTGTAGCGTCTTCCTTTTGATTGTTCCAAAAGAGATCACTTTCTCCCATGTACCACTTCCCACCGGAAGTGAGGATGGGCCACATGGGCAACCCTTGTAGTTGTGTCTTGATCACTTTTGGTGCAAGGTCCAAGAACTAGCCAAAGTTGAGTTCCTGAAGAATAGAACTTTGGACTTCCTTAGAGCGGATTCGCTCAAGGTAGGCTATGGTCAAAGTGACCTCCAGATTTGGTCTCTGCCTCGGCACCTCATCTTGCCTTGACTAGCATGTTTCTACAATGGGAATCTAACAAACAAATTCCACTTCTAACTCCTCTCAAAGAGGTCCCATGGCATGTGTCTTTGCCTCGCCTTCTTGGGGTTGTTGTGGCTGCTAGCCTCTTCCCCCTCTCGGCTGCTTCTCCTATGGTCAGGATTGTCCTTCTCCCTGTGGTCTCTTTGGTACCATCTATGATCACCAACATAGCCAAGGATTAGTGTCTTATGTGTAATGTGCAATACTTTGATACCTTTCCCCATTTGGGCTAATTCGTGATCATGGCATATTGATTATTTTCATATTATTTTATTATTATTTTATTCCAATGGCTACCCGAGTTTGTTGGTGAGGTTTAACTTATGTGGATTGGAGACTTTTAATATTATTTTATTAGTTAAACTGTTTAGGAGTTAGAAAAATTCCAAAAAGTTTTCCATCACAAACCATAGGTTTATGGCCCCCACAACGTAAAGCTCACCTTCGATAGCTCAAGGGTCAAAGAATGAGTTGACTCGAATCAACGGTTAAAAAGGTATGGTCTCGAGAACACTTTGGGCTATGAAAATTGCAAAAACTCCACTAGCGTTATGATGCAAATGTGAAAATTTGGCTAAGTCCCGTCACGTATTTATACTATTTTTCTACTACATCGACGCAGCTATATGGAAAAACTTTCACATTGAAAAAACTAAGTATAGAAAGAAAGTGTTGCCATGAAATTGGGATCTAGAGGAAGCCAAAAAAAGCCTAGAACAAGGACAAAGGAATGAAGAGGGCTAGAAATACATTTGGAAAGGAGATTTGGTAGGAGATGAATTGCCAAGGAGTGCAAAAACTAGATGTTCCAAGGTGAAAAACAAAGGTTTTGAAAGCAAAATGACTAAGGGATAGGACATTTTTAACCATACCAACCAAAGAGGATGCAAGTAGATCCTCCCCATAGCAGGCTCATGCCCTTAATGCCGTTGCATGCCCTCATACCAAGGAGTCTATGGGCCCCAAGGATGATTAATGACCGTGGATTGTTAAATACTGAATCACCGAAGAAACCATCAAAGAATTAAGACCTTTCCAAAATGAACCCATCAATAAAACATGATAACAGGCAGTGAGGTGGTGAGGTGGTAAATGGAAAGAACTGGTGGATGAGAGAGAGTATGGAATGGAGTCTTGCATCATGATCACATGAAGTCCCTTGTGGAGGATGTGATTAGTATGACCTAATAGTATTCCATCCTTAGTCAGAGTCAAGACAATCTAGTTCCAATGACTTCACATTGGCACATTGAGACCATTCCACCCCCCAAAGTATAGGAACAACATCAAAGATCACTAACCATTCTAGAGAAAGACGAAAGAGAAGTAGGAAGTGAAGAGGGCCTTAGTCAGAGGGGTGCCTTTAGGCATGGGTAACATGTCTTTCCAACCTGATAACTAGTGCATGGAGACCTCATATTTCTGAGACAAGTAAACAACATAGAGGTGTTTGGAATGGGTGGATGATGTGACTCACTGCCTAATATCATGGGAAAACCAATGTTCCATTAATCAACGTCAAAATTCTAAGATGAAATCTAGTTATTTGCAATCAAGTAGACAATACAATTTAATAAGCCACCATCATTCAGCAGCTATGTTTGGCACCAAAGTCCTAATGGCAATAAAGAAAAAAGTGATACATAAGAGAAGTCCAAATAAAGTAAAATATAGAAAAAGTGTAAAATATTTAAGAAAATGAGAAATGTATAAAAAACAGTGTAAAACAAAACAAAAAAAAAGTTGGAAAACTAAGGAGCTACTCATATAATTTTTAGCATGGATGGCCATCTCCCCCACCACTGAGTTGGACAGGGAGATCAAAAAGAGCATGCACGGCCATCAATTGAGGCATTCTTTCCACTAGTTATTTTTGGTGCAAGGAAAGGTTTAAGTTGTTAGTTGTTGACCAAAAATCTCTTACTTGGGCTATCAAGATGGTATATCATCATGGCCCCAGATGGGAAAGTTTCATCTATGATGTAAAGGCCCTCCCATAGCATTTGAAATTCAGTGCGTTAAGGTACATGCATGGGGTTCCAATTGAGCACCTTATCTCTTGGTTGAAATGTTACTTTCTGTATTTTAAGGTCATGATGATGTTTGTTATGTGCCTTGTGCACTTCATTCGATGACAAGACCACTAATCTATTCTTGTCTAACGTATTGAGATTCATCAGTCTCTCTCTTTGGGCTAGACTTAAGTCCAAGTTAAGGTCACAAACTGTTGAAAGTGTATGGGGCTCAGCTTGGATGTGAAGCGTTGGAAGTTTTCTGTACACAAGCTCATAGAGAGAATACACAATAGGAAGTTTTCACATTGAACAATAAGCCTAAAGAGCATCATTGAGTTTACTGCTCCAATCCTTCCTATATTTACTAACTGTTCATGTTAGTATTTTTGTAATTTCCCTATTGCTGACCTCAACTTGACCATTGGCTTGGGGGTGGTATGAAGTTGTTAATTTATGTTCAACCCTTAAGCGTTGCATGAGCTTTCAAAAAGTAGCACCAGTAAAGTGTGTCCCATTATCGGAAATTAGTGCTTGTGACACACCAATCCTATTGACAACACATTGTTGTACAAACCATGCCGCTATACAGGATGAGCAATCGATGACAGCAACAACTTCAACCCATTTGGTACAGTAGTCAATAGCCACAATGATGTAGGCTTTTCCATTTGACATAAGGTTGATGGGCCCCATGATCCCCCAAAGATCAAAAGACTCCAATGGTTTGATCCATTGTTGCGACCCTTCCATGTGTGCAGTAATCCCTCCATCACATTGGCATCGGTCACAGGAATGGACGAAGTGATGAGCATTCCAAAAGATCGTGGGCCAATAATATCCTACAATGAGGATCCTAATGGCTGTCCTCTTCCCAGCATAGTGGCCCCCACAAGGGCCTTCATGTGCATCCTAGAGAACTCAAAGCTGATTTACATCAGGGACACACCATCAAACCAAGACATCGACGCAACTCTTGTAGAGGTTGCCCTTGATCTCCATGAAGTGTTTGGCCTAATGAAGAAACTATTGCTTCTTCTTGTTGTCCCACTCTTATGGCATCTCCTAAGTGAGTAGACAAGAGAGGATGTTGTCATACCAGTTTGTTTCCTTGGGAGTTTGAGAATTAATACCACCAGCAAAGAGGAGTTCATCAAGAAATTGATCAAATAATGGGCTCTCATCCTCTTTGTTGTTCCATCTCAACCGAGACAAGTGGTCAACTATCACATTCTTAGTCCCTTTTCGGTCAACCAGCGTTAAATCAAACTCTTGGAGGATCACCAGCATCGTATGACACGTGGGCTCACCATTGGCTTGTTCATCAGGAACCGTATGGCACTATGGTAGGTGTGCACAAACACTTTGTATCCAAGCACATAGTGCCTGAATTTCTCTAGGACATACACCATTGCCATAAGCTCCTTTTTAGTGGTGGTGTAGTTGAGTTGTGCACCCACAATGCTTTTGCTTGCACAGTGGATGTAATATGAACATTTCTAATCATCCATCTATGTCAACATGGTCTCCAAAGCGTAATTGGATGCATCCATCATGATTTGGAATGGCCTGGACTAGTCTAGTGCTCGAAGAATCAAAGTTTCTATGAGTCTTTGCTTCAGTTGTCGGAATGCATTTTTTACATTCCTTGCTCCAGACAAATAGTGCACCTTTCTTTGTAAGTTCTACCAATAGCTTGGCAATCTTTGAGAAGTTTTTGATGAAGTGTCAATAATAACCAATGTGGCCAAGAAATGCCCTCACATCCTTCACCATTTCAAGTTGTCTAGTTATTCCTTAGATGACCCTTATTTTCTCTAGGTCCACCTCGATCCCTTTGTTTGAAATTTGATGCCCCAAGACAACACCCTCTTGGACCATGAGGTGGCTCTTCTAGCAGTTGACCCTTAGGTTCCTCTCCACACACCTTTTGAGTACCTGCTCAAGGCAGTCCAATGTTTGCTCAAATGTAGCCCCATAGGTGGAGAATTCATCCATGAAGACTTCTACCCCACTACCAATCCATTGCTGGAAGATGCTAAGGATCAATCGTTAAAATGTGAGGAGAATATTACATAGGCCAAAGGGCATCTTTCGGTATGCAAAAGTCCCCCAAGGACTTGTAAACGTTGTCTTGGCTTGATCCTCTGGTGCGATCTAGATTTGGTTATAACCACTATAACCATCCAAAAAGGTGTAGCAATAATGCCCCGTAATGGTATCAAGTACTTGGTCCACAAATGGCAATGGGAAATGATCTTTGTAAGTTGCCATATTCAACAACTTGAAGGCTATACAAACTCTTCATTTTCCCCCCTTCTTTGGCACAATAACAAGTAGGCTAACCCACCCACTGTCCACAATTGGATAAATGTACCCATCCTTGAGGAGTTGTTCAATCTCCTCTTTGATAATTTGCTTGAGTTTTGGGTTCAAGTGTCTTTGCGATTGTCTCTTCAGTTTGATGAAGGAGTCTGTATAGATTCTATGCTAGCATATCCTTGGATCAATTCTTGTTAATTCATGATATAACCAAGCAAAGGCCATTGGCCATTTGTTCACAACTTCTAGCAATTTCTTCTTCTATGTAGGAGCAAGTGTGACATTGATAATGATAGGGTTGCCATTGTTTAGAAATGCATACTCCATTCCTGTCAATAGAGCCTTTAATTCAAGGGGCTCTTTCTTGAAAGTTTCAGGGATCTCCAACTTTTCCTAATCGATCTCACTTTGTGCATCAGAGAGTTGGCGATGGAGCTATTTCAACTTATCCATGCCTTTAACATAGGAGCTGGTGAGGCTCTCAGCTATTTCCATGCATATTGTTGATCCAACCTCATTTTCGATTGTCAGTCACTAAGTGCCCTCCTGTTTAGTGGCTGTTGCATACAGGCACCTTTGAATCTTTGTGATCTCTACACACTAATTGCATGCCTAAAGTAATGTGCCTTTGATGGTCCATAGTCTTTACATGAAGTGGCACCCTATGTCACTATACACGATGCATGGAACTCTCTTCTTCTCAATTTTTCCAAATTCATTTTCCTTAGAAATCTCAAAGGAAAGGTCTCTAATCCCCAACCTTGCATCTATGATGCTCATCCATGCTCTTCCCATGATGATAGGAAAGTCCCCTTTACTATTTTCCACATCAATCACTAGAAAATCGGCAACATATGACCACCCACAAACTATGGTCACAATATCCTCCACCAATCCCAAAGGAACAATGATGGCTTGGTTTGCTAGCACTAATCTAATGTCGTTTTTTTTTTAATGGAGGCAAGTTCCAAGCTTTGTACATTTCTTGTGAAATCTAGTTAACTCCAAAACCTGAATCCAAAAGAACTTTACACGGTTCATTTTTGACAATCTGTAAGTAGATAAGAGGACTCCCAGAATCAGATCTCTTCTTGGGAAGATGGCCAACCTTGATCCAATCTGTAACTACATGGGTCAACATGACAATGTGTAATTGGGAAGCACTTTGGTTCAAAGGTTGCTCAATGGAATTTTCAAAGGTTGAAGTAGTAGGGTTAACAGCCACAGGTGTTTGTGAGGGCTTTGTAGGGCTGTTGGTTCTAAAGAATGGCCTCTTGCGAGGCTTGGATTTAGAACTACTTGACTAAGGAACTAACTACAAGTTTACCGCCAATGATGAGCCTACGCCCAACCATACAAATCACAAGCATTGCACTAGCAATCCGATCAAATTCCATGGACTTTAGTTCCTAAATGCACCAATGAGCAAAGATAATGACTTAGAGATGTGATCATTGTCTTCTTGTCTTCACTTGTGTAAGCACAAATGTATGGTTAAGTGTAAGCAAAGGCACATGATTGTTATTTATATTTTTATTTCATTTTATTTAATCTAAATGCAAAATAAGAGAAATAATTAAGGATTAACTACTTACCTATCTAGTGCCTTAATCTAGCTATCCTAGCACAAGCATCCGAGCCCACTTTCTGTTTGCATCCTAAACTTGCTCTAACGCTACTAGGTTACCAAGTGCCTATTGCTAGACGTACCAAATAGCCACTACTAAGATTACCAAGCGTTAAGCAGTATGTTCGAAGTGGTCATACTTAGCATTGTTATTAAACAGATTAATTAATCAAATACATTAATGTAAAAATGCATAAGTAATAAAGTCCACAAAAGGAAACATTAATCTATCCCAAGTGTTGCAAGGAATGTCAAGAATCTCATCTTTATTGCCGGTCACATCAATGTGTTCAAGTACAAGATGCTCGAATAAAGAACTGTACAATTCTTGAAATCCTACTATAGGCACTCAGCAAATATTCTAACTTTGGGCTAAGAAAACTACAAGACTTCAACTATGGTATGGACTTAACATGCCATAAATGCGATGGGTGTGCGCATTTATATAGGCAAAGACAAATATTGCGTCAACAGATCTACATCAACAGATCTGTGTCAACACATCTAACCATGCGTCGACGGGGATGCATCAACGCAGCCCATCAAGTAATTCATCACAACTTATTAGTTTTTACTATGGTGGATTCTTTTGTGCAAGATAGTGCAAGGTTGTACAGCTGCAATTTTGCAAAGAATAAAAGTTCCAAAAGTCCTTAAGTTGGAGCTGTATCAATTTCAAGTTGCAAAAATGTTGTTTCTTTGGATTTTCATGGATTTTTTTGGTTTTATCTTTTCAAGTTTCTAGCTTGAGTGGAACTCATGGATTCAAACATGGCTTTTATTCAAAAGTCCAATGAAAGTTTCTACAATTTTTGGAAGATAAAGGTTGTAGATCTATTGTAAAAAAAAGAACAACTTATTGTTTTGACTGGAAAACATTATTCCATGACCAATAATAATTTTCTAAAATCGGATCTAAGGGCACTAAGCTTGATTCATAGGTGCATTGCAAATTCAATTCTAATAAAATACCAGAAGGAAAAAATCAATAGTAGATTTGCTTAGAAAATAGGATTTAAGGTTTCAAGCTTCTACATCCTGTAATCAGGTTTTTCTGCATAACTAACTACATCAACTTGCAATGCAAGAAGTTGAAATGCTCTCTAAATTTTTGGCAACGTTAACATCACAATAAAAAATCTAGAAGCAATGGATAACAAGATTTTGAGAGCTGAAATGCCTGTTGATCTTGTTGGAAGCATTGCCAATAAGCCAGGTTCATGTGGTAACAGCAATCAATGCAAATACCTTCACAACAATGGACTATGATGAGGTCATCAACATTCTTAAAATAGAAGAAATGCATCATTCTTAGAGCAGAGAAATGTCATTAGGAAGTAAGTGTTGGTTACAAAAGAGTAGTAAGAAAAGGAAAATAACAATTTGTTGCAAATGTGGTAAATGTGTGCATGCATAGAAAGAGTGCAAGTTTGCTTCTGCAAGAGTTTTTATCTAAGGCAAGAGTGTGACTTAAATCTTGATGTTTATTATATTCTTTAAACATGTAAATATGGATGCTGTATCATTTGCAATGTCTTTTTATATTGTGTTCAAGTGTATATTTACTACATGAAGAAAGTAGAATTTGTTGATATTGATGAGAGATTTATTAAAACTGGTTGTTTTGGATCTCTCTTGCATAAGTGTGAGATATTGTGTTATCTATTTAATCCTACAAGTTGACACAAGATCTCAATTTTACAAAGTGTCTAGGAGGCCTTCATGTTATGGTGGAGAACTTCTAGGTTTTGTAATAATAGTAGTTGTGATCTCTTAATCATGTCCTTACCTTTGGCCATTTCAAGCATGGAATTTCTCACTAATAACAGTTTTCATAGAAGGTGCATCATTGAAGAGATATGTAAATAGAGGTGATAACGTCTTCATGGAGCAGATTAGTTGCTCAATGAAGAAGCAAGATTTACCTTCAAGTAGGAGATTGTTATGAATCTAAAGCTAAATTGTGTAGCTTTATTGTTTAACTAACAAATATGTCTCTCTCTCTCTCTCTCTCTCTCTCTCTCTCTCTCTCTCTCTCTCTCTCTCTCTCTCTCTCTGGTAAGGAATGAGCTATTGTTAATTATTGTTTAAGGTATCATTGGATCATTGAGATTCTTGGATCATTGAGATTCTTGTGTTATGTTAGTCCTGATATAGATTTTGCTACATCTTATCTTAGTTGAATTATGCAAGAGCCTAGACTCAATCACTTGAATGCACTCGAGCACATAATAAGGCATGTCAAAGACACAATTGATTTTTACATTCAATTTGTGAAAGGGAATGGCAATGCATTCCCTTTCACAAAAACATTCCATGCTCATAGAATAGATTATCTGATAAGAACAACTGGCATTGCATAAGTTGATAATAAAGCAGATGATCCTCAATGTTCAAACTCGATGATCTTGACATCTCTCACCCTAAAGAAGGGAATGTTACAAAAAGTGTGAGATGTATCCCTTATGGACCATCAATCATGCTTGAGATGATTTCAAACCAAGAAATCAGTGTTCCTATCTTATATTTCATCCAAATAGTGGAGGTTGGGTACTCCATCTTGGGGTTTATCTAAATCTCCCCTTTTCACATCATTTGGAATTCATTTGCATGCTAGAAGTTATATTAACTTTATATAAATCTCCCCTTCTCACATCATTTGGAATTAATTTGCAAGCTAGACGTTGTATTAGCTTGAAGCTTTGAAGTATTATATGTTTGATATGTAGTTCTCGGCACTGTGCATCCCGATCTACTCCCTTCAAGGGTTGAAGTGTTGTTCAAAATCTCATATCACTTGTTCTTGCTTGTTTTGGGGCATGAACTCATGAAGATTTGAATTATGTTACATATTAGAATTGAATGTTTATACATGTTTTCTGGTGTATTCCAACCTCAAATCCTCAATTAGAGGTCAACCGATCTACATTTGCCCTTGAATCAGGCTTGGAATTTGTATTTATTTGGCACAAGTCTGATTATATCACTGGAGATAGATTCCTGTGATTTGCAGTGACAAGAATTTCAATGTGTCACTCAATATCACGGCTGCGCTCTGTCACAATGGCAGCGGATGCCAAGAATAAAAGGAAGGTTTGGGAATATTGTGACCATCACAGTCTCCAGCAATAGCATCAACAAAGTTTTCCAAAGACTATTGCCCAATTTGTCACTAGCGGCAACCTCCAAAGATACTTGCAGAGTTTTTCTAAGACCATTGCTAAAGTTGTCGCCCAAGCAACTTGCAGCAAGCCATGTTCAAAAAAACAAGGGAAGCCCTTATCGCAAGACATCACCCCAATGACATCCAGCGATACCATCAAATTTAGAGCCATATCTCCCTCATTCCAAAGTCAATTGAGCTTGCACTACGCCACCTTGACATTTGCATCAAGAACAAACAATGTCATGTTTCAGTTTTTCTTCCCATGTTTCATTATCTATCTAAGGTTCCAGGTTCACTTGTGATACACTCAGCATTAACATTTCCCAAATCATGACCTTTTGATCACTTTGTGTTCAAATCATGGTTAATTCATGACTGTTATCGTAACTTGCAACAACTTATATTTCACATGCAGTTTAGTCAGAACTGTTGTTGTCAGGCCATCACCACCTTCTTAAAGATTGCAGTTAAATTGCGATTGACTTTCCAAAATGCATTTTCAAGAATTCTCTCAAAATTCAAACTATTCTAAGCACCTGGGGATTAAGAATTCTCTCAATTATTTGTCACAACCAACTTCCTAGCCTGTAAATAGGCATAAGCAAGACTTAAGAAAAGTTTAGCCATTCATGATTGCTCATGTTCTTTGTGATTTGTGTTGAGTGAGTTGATTGAGGGCTTATCTTGGAAGAAAGATTGAGATCTTAGCATTGTCATTGTTATCATTTGGGCTGTGGTATTGGCTGATAATTTTAAGCTTGATTTATATTATTGTTTTGAATTCCAAGTAATCAGAACTTCCATTTCATTTTCCCTTTCAATTGTGCAAGATTACTTGGATCTTGTGTTGGATTTTAAGTTAAAAATTTGGTTCTACAACACTTCTGTTAATGTTTTTGGGCTGTCACAAAACTAGGTGCTCCTACTAGTTTCTAGCATGGCCTTTCCAACATATGTTAGGAAAACATTACATAAAAAACCAGTAATTCAGTATTCAGAAGAAAACCCTCTAGTTTAAGTTGGAAAGTTAGCCAGATGAAAAAAAATCTATTAACATATGAAAATATGAAGATATCCAGGATTTGCGTATTTATGTTAATTTGATTCTGGATAGAAAAGAATGGCCAAAACAAATTTATATAGCTGACCCCATGTAGATGGGATAAGGCTAGAAGGAGGATGATGATGATATACAAATATTACATACCTTTGCAACATAAGCAAGGCATTGCTGAGAATGTCAAAAGAATTACTCTCCTCTCCATTCCCTTTGCCTTCAAACTTCTTAAGAACAGGAACTTTAGAAGCAATATAAGCACTCAATTTGAAATGCCTAACAGTGTCACCTACTGTAACAGTAATAATCAGAGAATTTCTAAACACATGATAATATTAAAAGCCTAAAGTAGAAACTTTAATGTGAAAAACACTAAAGACAATGAATGCAACAATTAATTTATGTAATTGATGATAAAAATGCACCCTACTTACATCCTTTAGTATTTTCGACAGATTTGACAATAACACCAAGGGATTTCCCTTTTGAAATAGAAGACAACTGAAAACAATCATCTGCAATCAATATCCGCCTTGACTGCCTGATATCTGACGGTGGGATTTGCAGTAGCACATGGCCAACACGACGAAGAACATCTGGATCCCTTGCAAACCAACCTGCCCTAGTACATAGAGCATTAGTAAATAAATCATTGGCAGAATGAAACAAATAGCAATGGACTATTATAGAAAATAAAAACAATGTTTATATTTTTATTTGCCAAGTACAGACATCAGCAATTTTGAATGGATGCATGGAACATAGGCCTGTTGACAAGGAAGACCAACAAAAATTATGAATTTGATGAAGAGGAAAAGAGTCAACATAGCTTGCTTGCAGGAAACTATGTGGAAGGGAGAGAACGCAAAGGACATTGGTGATGGATTGAAGCTTTTTATTGGGAAGGAAAATATAACTTCAGAAATAGAGTAGGGACATTAAGTTTGACTTGGAAAAAGAGGTTTTAACTATCCTAAGTATCTATGATACCTCAGGGCCTTTTGGGATTCTTTGAATGGGCTCGTGCAACAAATATGAAAGCATGAAGGCATTTTTATCAAAGAAGATCCCAATGAACCTGTGGAAGCATTAAGAACTGATTATAAGAAGGTACATGGAAGGCATAGCATCAAAGAGAGAAATGAGACAAGGGAGTTTATGCTCGAGTCTACTCAAGCCTATGATCTTGCTATATCTAATACCTAGTTCAAGAGAAAGGTTGAACACTTGGTGACTTTCAGGAGCAAAAGCAACTCATCTCAAATATACTATATCATGGTAAGAAAAAAGATCGGAGAACTTGTATGGATTGCAAAGTCATTCCAACAGAAAGCCTTACAACCCAACATAGATTTATGCTAACAAATTCAGTTGTCAAGACTTAAACAGGAATGCCTTATATAAAATGGCAGAATCTAAAGGAAGAAAAAGCATTGCAATTTAAGGATATATTACATAGAAAAGGACCTTGGAATTTGAACTCATGCAAATGATAGTTGAAGTCAAATAGAAAGTTGTATCAAGAAGATAAGAAAGGACATTGTCAGTGCTTCACATGGGAATAAGTACATTCAAAAGAAAACCTAGTGTTGGACAGAGGCAGCAAAATGAAAAATTCAAGATAAGAAGTGTTTTGGGAAGTGGCAACAAAGTCGGAGAGACTTTGAAAGCTACAAGAAAGCGAAGAACGCAATGAAGAACCCAATGAGCATGACTAAACTTGATTTACAAATTAACCAAAACTTGAAATAGGAGGTGCAAAGTTATTGACCATAATAGATGCATCAAGTCAAATGATGAAAGAATTTTGTTTTCAAACAAGGAAATTTTGGAGTAATGGAGAGTATATTTTCAAAGGCTTCTTAATGAAAAATTTCCTAGAGATGAAGTTGATGATATTGAATCAAATGTATGAATAACCAACTATATATATATATATATATATGCCTTTGAAGTAAAGAAAGCCCTTATGAAAATGAAGAATGGTGTAGTGATAGAGTCAGATGCTATTCCTATAGAAGTATGAAAATCTATGGGAAATATAGGGATCATCTGGTTGACAACTTCATTCCAAGAGGAAGGGATAATTCCATATGATTGAAGGAGAAGCACTATAGGACTCATCTACAAGAACAAGGGAGAACTTCAAGATTGTGGAAACTATAGAGGCATCATGCTTCTAAGTCATGCCATGAGGTTATGGAAAAGAGTTAAAGAACAATGTTTAAAGCAATTAAATGTTTTTTAGGAAAAAATTTTGTTTTATGCCTAGAAGATCAACTATGGAAGCTATTTTCTTGCTAAGAAGTTGATGGAAAAATTTAGATGTAAAAAAACAAATCTGCATATAATACCCATGGACTTGGAGAAAGCCTATAATGGAGGAAGGATATTCATATTAGATGCATTAAAGCTATTCAAGACATGTATAATGGAGCCACCTATCAAGTTCACATTGTCTCTTGAGACCACATACTTCTGTATGAAAGTTAGGCTACACCAAGGATCTGTTCTAAGCCCCTATTTATTTGTCATTCTTATACATGAGCTAACTAACAGAATTGAAGACAATATCCTTTGGTGTATGCTCTTTCTAGATGATATTGTACTAGTGGATAATCTAAAGAATCCCTAACTATGAAAATGGAGACCTGGAGAAGCACCCTAGAATTAAAAGGGTTGAAGATTAGTAGAAGTAAAATAGAATACATGGAGAACATTTTTAGTGGAAAAGCAAGTACTAAAGCTATAAAGATAGTTGAAGTCACTTGTAAATAATTCAAATACTCAAAGTCACTTGTAAATAATTCAAGTACTTGAAGTCACTTGTTCAAATGGACAAAATGGCAAGATGTTTATGGTATGCTTTGTGATAGAAAAATCCTTACTAGGATGCAAAGAAAGTTCTACAAAATAGCAATCAAATCTATGATCTGCTATGGTGCAAAATGTTGCTTTCTCAAAAAATATCAAGTTCAATACATGCATGTAGGAAAGATTTAAATGCTTAAATGGATGTTGAATATTACTAGAAAAGATTGCATCAACTTTCTTATTGTGAAAAGTTTAGAAAGAGCACTCATAGATTAGAAGATTAATGAAAGGAATGAAGATAAGAATTGAAAACCAAGAAGTTTTTGAATATAAACAATTCAAATACTTTAAGTCACTTGTTCAAATGGATGAAATGACAAGATGTGAGGGGTGTGCTTTGTGACAGAAACAACCTTACTAGGTTGAAAGGAAAGCTCTATAGAATTACTATCAAATTTATGATCCTTTATGGTGCAAAATGCTGACTTATCAAAAAAAACATCAAGCTCAAGCTCATTACGTACATGCAGCAAAGACATGAATGCTTAGGTAGATGTTGGATATTACTAGAAAAGATTGCATCAACTCTCTTATTGAGACAAGTTTGGAGAGAGCAGTTATAGATGAGAAAATTAACAAAATTCATTTTAAGATAGTCATATGCTAAGAAAACCAGAGAATGCACTTGTTAGAAAAAGTCAGAAAACAAAAAGGTATACCTAACTAAGCATGGTTTGCAAGCATAAAGAAGGATATCCATGATTTGAAGGTTAATGCTTCTTTGGCTCATAATAGAAGTGAATGGCAAAAAGGAGTTCACATAGCAGGCCAACCTCATGAACTTGAGATAAGGCTAGGATGATCATGGTGAATACTATTAGCAGTTATTGTTTATCTATTGAAATTTGAAAAAATGAAAAAAAAAGTGCAAAATTACAAATGATAAATATTTTTTACTACATTACATGTCCTACTTACCTATAGTATCAAAACTTTGAGCAACTGGAATGGCACCCACTGTAGAAATTACCCCATGGGAAGAGCGAAAGCCAAAAACACCACAGAATGCAGCTGGAATGCTTACACTTCCATCCACATCAATTCCTAGAGCGTCATCAAATTACCAGGCTTTTATTAATTGAAAAAATAATGTCAGTGCACAAAAAACAGAGTGAAATTTGGTGGCAGTTTAGATGAAAGCACATTTAACCAACTCAGTCAAAAAATAATTATAAACAAACTTAACCAGGTAATTTTTTTGAAAAACAAACAATTGAAGAAACTAGGTTAATATAATTGAACATGTCAGTTAGACAGACTGAAAAAAGTATGATCAGAAATAACATTCTGAAAAACAAATGAAGCAGCACTACATTAAAAGCTAATAATTCGAGAAAAAAGGAGAAAACACCTTGAAAGGGAAAATCCAAGTTATCAGCATCATCTCCTGACAATTTCCTTATCGAATGAAATAAAAGTTCACCGTTAGCATTAGAAATCTACTTAGCATTGTGTAAATATTCTCCTACTCTCTATTTGGCCAACTGCTAATAGGAAAACAGTCAAATCCAAACATACTAAAGCCCATGAGAATTATAACACACTATTGTTACTTGATACATTTATAAAAAGTTATATGTCTTATAGATACCTTTGATTGCAATAACCATTATAGTTATCACTCCAGGATATCTATATAGGCCAAACGCATGTATATCACAAGGTTCCTTAATAACGCAGGTTCTGCATAATGGTATAAGTTTATGCCTAAATAACCAGGTTTCATTTTAAAAGTTTTGCATATATAACTTTATATTAAACTTTGAAGAGAAGTTGCATATAATCAGGTACTTATAAAGCTGCAACTTCAACATGCTACTTAAACTAGTCATCCTGTGGTGTAAAGAAAATTCAACATGCAACTTTGTGAGCCCTAGCCTAACACCCTAAGGCATAAGCCTTAGTGGATCAACAGTTTGGTGTCTCATTACTTTCTGCCTAGATAATAAGTAATACTTAAAGAACCTTAAACTAGTCAAGCCTAACTTGTATTATATTTCTAACCTTAAAACTGACATTACACAAAAGTAACAAGAAAATCGGCATGCCGATCAGCTTCATCCCAAATGTTAGATGTCACTAACGGCAAAGGAAATGTCCGTTTTAAGATAAATGCTCACCGAGAGAAAAATCCACCAGCTTAGCTGCAACTGCTACAGCAGACCCGCTAGATGCCCCTCCAGGTACTCTTGAAGACGCCATCACATTGGCTGGAGTTCCATAGTGTTTGTTTTCTCCAGTGATACTGCAGCAAAAAAATCAGTTAAACAGAATGACATAGATGAGAGTATCTTAAACACAAGGTTTGAATCGGCACCTAAGTATAACTATTAAAACCTAAAAATTATAAACTCCTTGAAAGATATAGAACAGAGATAACATTATTTCTCAGAATCATGCTTTATTTTCAGGGACAGTGCAATCTATTGATTCTATTCGTAAATAATGTGCAGGTTAAAAAGAAAAGAGAAGTCCAGTTCCTCGTGTTATTAAAAAAATACAAGAATAATGACAGATTATAATAGAACACAAGACACGACTAATTTGTTTGTTTGATTTAACCGGCAATCATAAAGATACTTCGTAAAGGAGATAAGAATCCATGTCAGAAATGTCCTAAACACGCATGCAATCCCCAAGTTGTAACCTTACTCTGACACAAAAAACAATGCAGGCAGACACCACAATATTCTGAAGCGTACCTCAATCCAAGTTCATCCATAACGGTCTTTCCAACGCAGGTGGCACCATGAGCGACGACCAGAGAAACAGCAGCAGCTGTCCGAGAAGCAGGATCATGCGTTCTAAGCCAGTCTGGATTACCAAATCCTGTCACGTATGCTTCCACGTCAAAGCTGCAGTCCAAATTCCAATGCATCGTTATAAGTGTTTAATTCCACAGATTTCTAAAATCGGATCAGCAAAGACTTTAGAACTCCCTAAGCTCAATTTCTCCTACGTGAGAATTGAGAATTCTTAATAGCAGAATCATCAAATATTAGCAAAACGGAACGTTGATGCAGCGAAGAACTAAGTAAGAAATAAAGAAAAACTCTCTATAAGCGATTCTTAAGGGCAACATTAATGCGAAAAAAAATGAATAGCCATACATGAAAAGAAAGTAGTTTAAGTTTAATTCCACGGATTTCTAAAATGGAATTAGCAAAGACTTTTGAGCTCCTAAGTTCAATTTCTCCTACATAACGATATATAGTAGCAAAATCATCAAACCTTGGCAAAACGGAACGCTGATACAGCTAAGAACTGACTAAGAAACAAAGAAAACAAATCGAAGCTCTCTATTGGCGATTCTTAAGGGCAACATTAATGTGAAAAAGAAAGACTGAATAGCAATACGTGAAAATACAATAGGTTAAAGAAAAGTGCAGGTACATGTCCTGGACAGCGAAGGTAAGCGAAGTGAGAATGTGAGGAGCCGCAGGCGGAGGCGGCTGAGGAGGAGGAAGCAACTCAAAACGCTCCATGAAAGCTCCATAATCCACTCTGCAAAGTAATTGCTGCTGCTGCTGCTCCTGTTTACGTCTCTTGTAGGTAGCGGCAGCCAGAATTATGGCTCCTCCAGCCAAGCCGATTCCAAGCGCGACGCAAATCCTCATTTTATTCGAGGAGGATGTCGGGAATTCTTGCATGATCAAAAACAAACCACAACAAGAACAACAATACAATGAATGAATTAACGAATGACTGAGGACAACCTCCTACGCTGATCGCCGTTGCTGCTGCTGCCTCTTGTTGACTAAAACTAAAACCCTCTCAGCAGGGCGCAGGGTTTTAGGCCACTCTGTGCCTGTAAAAGCGAATGAGTAGCAACATTTGCCCCTCAGGATGGTTTGGTTTGATTCGACTGGCACATGCCCAAGCTTAGTTCATCTTATAGTTTTTAACATTTCCCATGTAAGTCTATTTTCGTTATTTGGAGTTTGTAATGTTGTAGGTGACCGTTGTTTTTTGGTTCAACCAATAAACAAGTGTTACCATTCGTGCTAGCTTAGTGGTGAGCCTTTTGTTATCGGTTTGATTTAGTGAGTAATGTTGAAGAGGTGGTATAGGATCAAAATGTGTATTAATGTATAAGGATGCGCAACTTAGTTTGGCATCTTTTAGTGTGCAAACATGCATAGAAATTAATAATCTAACACAATTTTTTAGATTTTCAATGGATAGTAGAGAGTTTAAGAAAAAATATCCCTAAGTCTTCGTCATTAGAATCAATTGTAAAAAACCTTTCCTCATAGGTAGAAAAAAATTAAGCCTTGTCCTTATTCCAAATTACCCACTTTTCCCTTCTTACAAAAGGGATTTCTATTAAAAGTTTAAAAAAAAATGCAATGATCAAAAATAAGAAACAAATTACAACAAAAGCTGATTTCATTTCCAACTTATTCCATAAAAAAATTTAGAATTCTAAGAGACAAATTAATTATTTTTATTTAGCCTTCAATAGAAGTTTTTCTGCTTCAAGTTATAATAGAAAAGCAACATCTTTATGAATGTGATATTTAACTCTTAAAAAATCATAATTATGTTTATATTGTGAAAAATAATTTTACAACAAAGCTTTCAAACATGGTAGAATATTTTCATGGTTAAAACTTACAACATATGTTGTGAATCAAAAAGTTGTTCACTCAATTGGTCTTTGAAATAAATTTGCTAATCAAAATGGTGGTTCATAACAAAACAACAATCTAATTATCAAACGAATATGTAATTCACAAGAAGTCAACATCATCATCATCATCCTAACCTTGTCTCATCAAAATGGGATTGACTACATAGTTCTTTTTCACCATTCATCTCTATGAAGAGCTAAATCTTTATTTATTTGTAGTTTATTCAAACCATCTTCAATCATTTTTTTCCATGTTTTTTAAAAATTTTTTATTTTTTATTTATTTATTTTTTTCATTCTTCCTTGGATGGCTTTCTTTGAATAGTGAGGTAGCAACTTTTTTTATAGGTTCATTGTTTGAACTTCTTTGTACATGTCCAAACCATCTAAGTTGTCACTCTTGTAACTTATTAGAAATAAAAGCCTATCCAAGTTTTCCTCTAATGTCTATATTATGCAATTTATCTCTTCTCGTAACATTGAACATCTATCTAAGCATTCACATTTCTACCATATTAATTTAGTGTCATGCCTCTTTTGTACTGCTCAACATGCAACATCATATAAGATAGTAGGCATGATTGTTGTTCTATAAAATTTTCTCTTTATATTTATTGGTATTCTTTTTGCAAATACCATGGAATTCATGGAATTGCCTACCTATTTTGGCAATCGAATGCTTTCTTTTAATATCTTATTTCCATTTTTGTTGATAGTATTAAGCATTTGTTTTAAAGGTTGATTTTTGAAAATAATTTAAATTATTTTGGCATGGTAGGATTGCTCTAAATTCTTGTTACTAATTATGAGTGGCAAGTATTCCCTATGCCCAACCATATGAATCAGAAGTGCATAAGTGCAATATGATCAAATTCTATAAAACCTTGGGTGGTTAGTATCCTTGATAATTAAGTGTGATGTGGCTAGTCATTGTCTTCTTAATCATTATTTGTTTTAGTTCCATTGGTATGGTTAAGTGTGATTGAGGTGTAAGATGTTGATATTTTTATTATTTTCATTATTAAAATATTAAAATGTTAAAGTGATTAAAATATTAACTATGGAATTAAGAGCAATATAAGCTATCCTATTGACGAGTGTTTAGGATTGGACCGCCAACATTGGGAGCCTCCAGGTCTCATGACCTTGGGAAGGTCATGGGATCGAAGGTGTTTTTCAAACAGGGTTTAGGTTCTTACTGGTCTCTAGCAACACCAAGGCCCAAATACCTCCAAATAGACTCAATGGGTATGAAATGAACTAATTTTGAGCATGTGTTTGCTGTTGTGAATGTTAAAATAGTTGGTGATGAGTGGCGAGGTACCCCTATGCCCAACCATATGAATCACAAGTGTTCACACATAATCTGGTCAAACTCTGTAGACCTTAGGTTTTTAAGTACACTAGTTCTAGCAAGTGAAATCTAATCGGGACTATTGTTGTCTTCTCAATTCCACTTGTGAGGTACAAGTTTATGGTTAAGTGCAACTAAGGTATATGATTTTTAGCATTTTCTGTTTTATAAATTTAATCACCTACAGCAAGAATAAAAGGTAGGGTAATTTAATATCTAGTTTATCTATTGCCTAGCTAGCTTAACACAAGTACCCGTTCCCACTCTTCGAACACATCCTAAATGCATGTAGTGTTATTGGGTTATGAAACGTCAAGCATTTTTGGATTACCAAGTGCTACACGTATGCTCGAAGTGGTCATGCTTGTGTTTATAAATAATTGGAAATTAATTGCTCAATTAAAGTGCATTAAAGTAAAGTGCATGAATGATAAATGCATTAAAAGAAACATTAATCTATTCTCAGTGTTGCAAGGATTATCAAAAGGGCTCATCTTTATTTTCATCACACTGTTGTGCTCAAGTACATAAGTGCTCGAACAAAGATCTATACACACTCAGACCCTTGTTGTAAGCACTCAAAAATATTCTAACATTGGAATGGCTAAACTACAAGAACTTCATTACTCTATGCAAAAACTGATATCAAAATCATGTGCCCAAGTGTTGTATCTATAGGCCAGCATATACCTCATGATATCGGATATTCAACATCACATCTTGGGATCCAATATCAAGTATCTGATATCGAGGCTTCGATATTGCACATTTGATATTGGAGCATGTCTAAACATGATTCATCATACCTCCATGACTAAATGAAAACTCATCCTTAAGTGAACAAGAGGAGGAATAAGTTCTTTACAAAATATTGGGTAGGTATGGGATTATTGATCGGCATACAAACTAACTTAGATGGAACAAATAGACACTAAGTGCTTGAGTGTACGGATTATAATCTTTTACAAAATTGGGTGTTCATGACAGAGAAGTGAACACCTTAGACAAAACTGACATCTAACTCCTCTAGCAGTTGAAGAGCGAGGAAGAAGATTTAACGATCATAAAGAGTCCTCATCACATGGTGTTGCTACTTATCCGTTAATGAAGATAGTCCCAATTCTAGTTGTGCTTCCCACTACAATCACTACAAATCATGGATTAGGGTGCCATGTGTAATGTATAGCTTTTAAGTACCTTGTCTTGTCGGTGGTTACACTTGGCTAGGTTGTGATTATGATGATTGATTTCATTAATAGTGTTCATGGGAAAGTTGAAAAATAGGTGAAATGGATAAGTGGTCCATTAAATTCTGCAAAGTTCAACACAATGAAATGCTTGAAGAGGGTTCAAGAATTCACAATAATAAAAAGAGGATTTACTAAAAAATGTTGTGAAGATGCACACAATTGGATGTCATTAATGAGGCACGCAAAAGGGTTTGATTGTGAGAATGTCTAAGGGTAAAGAACTTAACTAACCCAACTAAAAGATATGCAAGTGGGTCCTCCCCAAAGTAGGCACAGGCCTTTTATTGCCCTTGCATAACTTCAAACTAAGGAATCCATGGGCCCCATGGATGATTAATGGCTACAAAGAGTTAAAGACAAAAACCTAGAAGAAACTACCTAAGAATTTTGACACATCAAACTAGGACATCAAACAAGAACATGAAATCAATAGTGAGGTGAGACATGGAAAACATAGGTGGATGAGAGAGAGAGAGAGGAATGGAGTTCCCAACTAAGGTCACATGAAGTTCCTTGTGAATTTATGGTTAAATGGCTTGATAAAATTCATCCTTAGTCCAGACCAAAACAACCCACATTCAATGACATGGCATCACCATTCCAAGACCAGTCCACCCCCCTGAGACACAAGAGTGCTCATGCCGAACAACCATTGTTCCTTATTAAATAAGAAAAGAGAAGTAGGAAGTGAGGAAGGACCTTAGTTAGAGGGGGCCTTCAAGCATGGGTAACATGTCTTTCTAGTTCCATAACCTATGCTTGTAGCCAGTTTATTTTGTCTAAGGGGTGTGCTTTGAATTTCCATCATTTTTTTTCTTTTTAATTTTTTCTTTTTTTTAATGATGGAAACCACACCATGCAAAGACTTATGCAACTTCCTATTATTGGTCAACATGGAACGGTAAGAAATCCATGGAAACACACATGCACCCAAGTAAGCAGAAAAGCATAAAAAATACCTAATCCCCTTTAAGTCACACCTTAATCAAACCTTTGAATTTTTTCCAAATCCAAAAACTACCAAAGTCACAAGTTCGTTAAAGTTGTATTAATGAAAAAAGAGAATACACATTTTCAAAATAAGGAAAACCATAAATTTTGTGAATGGGTGGATGTTATGGACTCACTCCCTATTGCAAGAAAAAGAAACCATGTCCTAATTATCAATAACAAAATTCAAAGATAGAATCCAGACATCAACAATCAAATAATTGGATAGCACATGCCCACATTAATTAAACACACTGTACCTAGTTGGCAATAAGGCATGTTATTATTAAAACATAATAAGAAAATCACATCCAAACAAAGGAAAATATACAAGAAATTGTAAAATATTAAGAAAAATAAAATGTACTAATGATGTTGTAAAATAAAAACTTTGAAAAATTAATAATGTAAAACAAAAAGGTGTAAGATAAAGAATGTGTAAAACAAAAAGTTGTAAAAGTAACAAGATGTAAAAAAAAAAGATAAAAAACTAAGGAGCCACTTATATAATTAGCATAGATGGTTGTCTTCCCCATGACTAAGTTGAAAGGAGGAGATCTAAAAGATTGAGCGTGGTTGTTCATCCGATGATGCATTTGTTGAATTAGCTAGCTTATGCTCATGGAAAGGTTTGACTTGTTGTATGTTAACTAGATGTTTCTTGTTTTGGCTCTCAGGTTTGTAGATCATCATGGCCCCAGAAGGAAAAGTTTCTTAAATTATATAAGGTCCTTCCCACAACGTTTGGAACTTAGTTCATTGAGGTACATGTGTGTGATTCTAGTAGAGGACCTTATCTCCTAGTTGAAATTTAACTTTCTTGAATTTAAGGTCATGGTGCTTTTTGTTGAATGCCCTGTGCAACTCGTTAGATGATAGGGCCACCAATTGATTTTCATCTAGCAGGCTGAGATTCATTAATCTTTCTTTTTGTGCTAGACTTAAGTCAAGGTTAAGGTCACAGGTTGTTGAAAGTGTATAGAGCTCGAATTGAATAGGAAGTGTTGGTAATTTTCTGTACATTAGCTCATAGGGAGAATAGCCTATAGGAAGTTTCCATGTTGAGTGGTAGGCCCAAAGGGCATCATTAAGGTTTGTGCTTTAGTCTTTCCTATATTTGCTAACAGTTCTCATTAGTATCTTTTTGATTTCCCTATTGACAACCTTAGCTTGACCATTGGCTTGGCGATGGTAGGGTGTTATTAGTTTATGTTCAACCCCAAAGCGTTGCATGAGCTTCTGAAAGGTAGTGCTTGTAAAGTGAGTTCCATTATTAGAAATTAATGCACGTGGCATACCAAACCTATTTACAACATTTTATTGTACAAACCAAGTAGTAGTAGAAGATGTACAATTTGTGACAGCTACTACTTCTGCCCATTTTGTACAATAGTCAATAGTGACTATGATGTACACCTTTTTATTTAACATGGACGTGATGGGACCCATGAAGTCTATGCTCCAAATGCTGAAGGGTTCTAGTGGTTGAATCCACTGTTGAGGTCCCTTCATCTGAGCAGTCATTCCACCATCTCGTTGGTAGCTTTCACAAGAGTGGACATTTTGATGGACATCCCTAAAGATTATTGACCAACAGTACCCTGCCATTAGGATTTTAATGGTCATGCATCTTTCAACATAGTGGCACCCACAAGGACCTTCATGAACATCTTGGAGAGCACACAATTGATCAACATCAAGGACACACTAACGAACTAGGCCATCAATGCACACCTTGTAGAGATGTTCATTGATCTCCATAAAGTATTTTACCTAGTGAAGAAACTGTTATTTCTTTCAATAATCCAACCCTTGTGGCATCTCTTAGGTGAGTAGATAGGTGAGAATGCCATTATACCATTTAGGCTCAATAGGTAATTGTTCAGTTATAGCCCCTACAAAGAGGAGTTTATCAGGAAATAGATTAGATAGTGAGCTTTCCTCCTCTTTATTGTTCCATCTCGACTGAGACAAGTGATTAGTGACTACATTTTCACTACCCTTTTGATCTACCATCACAAGATCAAATTCCTGTAAGATTATCGGCCACCATATAACACAGGCACTCACCATCGGCTTGTTCATCAGGAAGTAGATGGTGCTATGATCTATGTGCACAAACACTTTATATCCAAGCAGATAATGCCAAGACTTTTCTAGAGCAAACACCACTACCATCAATTCTTTTTCTATGGTGATGTAGTTAAGCTATGCACCCACAACGCGTTGGCTTGCACAGTGGATGTAATATGGATGTTTCTTATCATTTATCTACTTAAGCATAGCTCCCAAGGTGTAATTTGATGCATTCATCATAACATGAAATGGTTTGGACCAATCAGGTGCTTGTAGAATTGGAATTTCTACAAGTGTCTCCTTTAGTTGCTGGAATGCTTTTTCACATTCTATGATCTAGACAAATGGAGCATCTTTCTTTGTCAACTCAACCAATGATTTTGCAATGTTAGAAAAATTCTCTATGAATTGTCAGTAGTAGCGAGTATGTCCAAGGAATGATTGAACATCTTTGACAATTTCTGGTTGGCGGGTTATTCGTTAGATGACCCTTATTTTTTTGAGGTTGACCTTAATTCCTACTTGTGATATTCTGTGTTCCAATACAATGCCCTCTTGGACCATTAAATGGCTCTTTTTCTAATTGAGTCGTACATTTGTTTCAAGACATTGTTTTAGCACCTACTCAAGGTGGTCCAAGGCTTGCTCAAATGTAGCTCCATAGGTGGAGAAGTCATCCATGAGGACTTCCAGATAGCTACCGATCTGCTATTGAAAGATGCTAAGGACCAAGTGTTGAAATGTGGTGGGGGCATTGCATAGACCAAAAGGCATCTTGCAATATGCAAAAGTCTCCCAGGGACTCGTGAATGTTGCCTTAGCCTAGTCCTTTAGCATGATTTGAATTTGGTTATAGCCACTATAACCATCCAGAAAACTATAGTAGCAATGCTTGGATATTATGTCTAACACCTAATTAAAAAATGGCAATGGGAAATGATCCTTAAATGTTGTCATATTCAGCAACCAAAAATCGATGTAGACCCACCACTTGCCACCTTTCTTGGGCACAATAATGAGTGGACTAACCCACTTTCTATCTATAATGGATAGATAAAACCCCATGTTGAGGAGCTATTTGATTTCTTCCTTGATGATTTGCTTCAGTTTGGGGTTTAATCACCTCTCTAGCTATCTCTTTGGCTTCATGGTTGGATCCATATAGATATGATGCTTGCATATCTTAGGATCAATCCCTATGAGTTTGGGATATGACTAGGTAAAGGTTGCTAACCATTTTTCAACCACTTTTAACAGCATTTTTTTTATTCTAGAGCAAGATTGGTATTGATTATTACTAGCTTTTCATTTTTTAAAAATACATATTCCATGCTAGTTGGTAGAGTTTTTAATTCAATGGGCTCTTACTTGAAATTTTCAAGAATTTTCAACTCTCCCCAATAGGTATCATCATTTGAATTATCAAAGAGTTGGTGATGAACTTGCTCTAGTTCATCCATACCTATGACATATGCACATGCTAGGATCTTAGTAGGTTTCATGCAAAGTGTGCTGCTTTTAAAATCAATGGTCAGCCATTGGATGCCCTCTTATTTTGTGGCTGCTACAACAGACACCTTTGAATATTAGCTTTTAGTGCACACTACTTGCATGTAGAGATGGATGCTTATTTCACTGCTTAGGATTTTTGCACACAATTACATCATGTATTGCTATGCGTAATGCATGGAACTCACTTCTTCTCAATCTTCCCAAATGCATTTTTTTTAGATATTTCTAAGGAAAGATCTCTAATGCCCATTTTTGCATTAACGATTCTTAGCCATGCCCTTCCCATGATGATTGGGGAGTCCCCTTTGTAGTTCTCCACCTTGATCACTATGAAATCAATAGGATAAGACCACCCATAAACAATGATCATAATGTCTTCTACTAGTTCTAATGGAATAGTGATGGACTGGCCTACCAATTCTAATCTTATATTACTCTTCTTTAGAGGAGGTAGGTTCCATGCAGTATACATCTCATGAGAAATTAGGTTGACACTAGAACTTGAGTTGAGACGAGCTTTGCACAATTCATTTGTAGTAATTTGCAAATAAACAAGAGGACTTGCAAGATCTGCTAATTTCCTAGAAAGGTTTTCAGCACAAATCTAATTAGATACACCATAAGTAAGCATAACAATATGGATTCTAGGTAGTATTTGGTTTGAAGGGGACTCAAAGGAATTTGATATAGAGGAAGATGGAGGAGCAAGGTTGCCAATGGTAGATGTATGTAAGGGCTTAGGAAGACTATTGGATTAGAAGAAAGGCCTTTTCTTTGATCAAGTGTCTAAACCACTTGGTTGATGAACTAGTTGTAGATTAACAACCTTGGTAGTGTTACATTGTTGTAGTTGAGTTGGAAGTTCACCCTGCATAGCTGGAGCAAGAGGTAGTTGTGCAGAGGATGGAGGAGCATGTGTTGAAATAGGAGAAGGATAAGGGTAAAAGGTGGTATCTCTCATTGCATGTGGAGAATGAGTTCAATAATAATCAGGAGGGTAGTAGTGAGGTTGAAAAGTAGAAACATGACTAGAAGAGTCACATGGAGACAAGGGTTGCTGAACATAATACCCATATGGATTAGGTTATCTGTAAGGGTATTATTATCTTGGTGGTACTAGCACCCATGACTATGGTTGCTACCATTGTTGATATTGTTCATATGATTGTGGTGGAGTTTCACTTGGATAATACTATTATTACTGGTGGAACTATCTAAGGATAAGGCAATCTTCTGGGTATTTGCCTTTGTGCTAGTTATGGATTCAAGGCATACACTCTAGATTCTTATAAGTATGACATAATAGGATAACATCCCTTATGATGTTCATAATGGCAAATGTCACATCCACCATCATCATCTGATTCACTTCTTGCAACTTCCTCTATTGCAACAATCTTCTCCTTACCTCTTTGATAGGCATGTTTAGCTTCCTTGCACCTCCTATGCTCATGATCACTACCTTGTTACTGAGACTCTTCAGTGATTTTTAGGATAGCTTGAAATTTTTTGTCCATGGAGTCCCATAATTGATCAACCTTGGCTATAATTTCATATTGAAATTTTTGAAGTAGCAAGATTTTCCTATTCACCACCTCATCTAATGATGATTCTTCCTCACTGTCATAGAATTGAACCTCCCTCTTATGAATGGAAGGGTCATGGTTATACTCTTTTGCACCTCCTCATTTCCTTAATTCTTCTTCTTCTTTTGCTACTTGCTCAATTAATCTTTGGATTTGATGAACACTTAATTCTAATAGTCACCCTTAGGCATAGATGTTCAGGGTTCTTCTTGTTTCATATTAAAGCCCATCTACAATGTGGTGGAGTTGGTCTAATTGAGAATAACCATTGCCAGGACATTTGAGCATTAAAGAATAGTATTATCCTATGGTGGCATCCAAGGGTTTGTATGTCCCTTTTTTCCATCCTTGTATTTGCCTTCTCAAGTTGGACACTTTGGAGTACATTTGATATTTATCATTGAACAATTCAAGCATTGTACTGTATCATCTGATAGATTTTGGTTCTAAGGATCAGTACCAGTTTTTTGCTTCTTTAATGAGTGTCCTTGGAAATAACTTAAGCTTTTTCCACTCATTTTCTATGTTTTGCAAGGCACATGCATCTTGGAAAGCTTTGAGATAATTCTACGGATTTGAGTTATATCCCCCTTGAACTGAGGGATATTGTTCATGTCTAACCTTTTGATCTGACTATTCTTTATATGCCTTATAAAAATTTGTATTGCCTCTGCAATGTTTAGCATACTTCGGGTAGCAAGTAAAGGCTCATCGAGGCCTTGATTTTAGTGCCTATGATGCCCTCTACTACCCCTTTGTTCATGGCAATGAGTCTTCCTTGAACACCCATGTCCTTGGTTTTGGCTTGCTTGATGGTTCCTTCGATCATTTCATTCCCGTCAATTACCTCCATCATGGTCATACCCCATGCAATTGTGATCAAAGCTGGAAGAAGATGACGAAGGTGAAGAGAAAGGAGGACTAGCATCATCATAGTGCCTACTACCCCCTTTTTGGTGATCAGAACCACAATCATGTTCTTGTTTCTTGTCTACATCCCTATCATGACTTCCCTCTTTGGATCCTTCTTTGTCATTGGATCCATTCGTGCATGAACTAGGATTGTGAATCATGGATTTTAGGTTCTTGTTTTGACCTTCTTCACTAAAGTTAAAGAGAGGGGGTTTTCTAAATGGAAAACCCCCAGAGAAGGGTTCTCCATCATCTTTTTGGTATAGTAGGAACAGGGAATCACTAACTACTTTCCCTTTATAGATTCATAGTGTTGTTCTAGCTATTAATCCTTGAGACATTTTGCTTTAGTGGGATGATAATTCTTAAAATCACTATCCTACATAGTGTACTTAGCATGAAGTCCTTGGAGATCCAATCATATAAGTATTTGTTGGAGCATCATAGGAACGGATTGATCGAGTGACAATATGATGTTTCCCTCCATGTTACACTACCACAACTGTTCATCTTGGTGTAAGATGAAGGTGAAGTTGGGTACATACTCATCAGGATGAGCATATACCACTTGATATTGTTGGGGCACCTCTTGATGAACTTCGTTAGACTTGGACAAAGAATCACTCCTATAAGAAGAAGATAATTTATATTAGAGAATAAAAATGTAGTGTGCTTTTAAATATTATTGTCATTATTTTAAAGTGTGATATGACTTTAGGATTTGTTCCAATGATTTTTAATAATATCCACTAAGTCCTATATAGCTCACATAACAACTAAAAGGTCCCCAGCAACAACACCAATGATGAGAGGTAAGGTACCCCTAAGCCCAACCATACAAATCACAAGTGTTCATGCGTAATCAAGTTGAACTTCATAGACCTTAAGTTCTTAAGTACACTAGTTCTAAGAAGTGAAATCCAATTTGGACAATTATTATCTTCTCAGTTCCACTCATGAGATACAGATTTATGGTTAAGTGCAACTAAGGTATATGATTTTTATCACTTTATGTTTTATAAATTTAATCGGCTAGAGCAAGAATAAAAGGTAGGGTGATTTAATATCTAGTTTATCTATTGCCTAGCTAGCCTAACACAAGTACCTATTCCTACTCTTCGGACACATCCTGAACACATGTAGCACTACTAGGTTACCAAACGTTAAGCGTTTTTGAGTTACCAAGTGCTACATGTATGCTTGAAGTGGTTGTGCTTGTGTTCATTAACAACTGGAAATTAATTACTTAATCAAAGTGCATTAAAGTAAAGTGCATGAATGATAAATGCATTAAAGGAAACATCAATATATTCTCAGTGCTATAAGGATTATCAAAAAGGGCTTGTCTTTATTTTTGTCACAATGCTGTGCTCAGGTACATCAATGCTTAAACAAAGATCTATACAGACTTAGACTCTTGCTGTGGGCACTCTGAAATATTCTAACTCTAGTATGGCTAAACTGCAAGAACTTCATTACTCTATGCAAAAACTCATATCAAAATTGTGTTCTCAAGCGCTATATTTATAGGCTGGCATATACCCTACGATATTGGATATTCAACATTGTATCTTGGGATTCGATATCATGGCTCCAATATCATGTATCTGATATTGAAGCATGTCTAAACACGATTCATCAGTTAGATTATGTATAAGGTTGTAATTGACTATCATAAAAGAGATTCAACCATCTTTGTCAAATACAGTGAGTTATTAGAGATTTCTATTTTATCTAATCACTTTGTCTATATAGTCTCTATAGTACATTACTTGTAACAAACAAAATTTTAAAAAAACATTTGAGCACAATTCTGCCGAGACACTCCTAATTTTCCTTAGAGAGAAAGTTCCACACGAAAACTAGAAATAGAATGAGATTCAATGGGCTTAGAAAGAGAAGGATTAGAAAGTAGATTTGTGTGAAATCTCAAATATTTAAGCAAGATAAATTGACACAAGGAGACACTTTGCAATAAATCTATTCCAATTAAATCTAACTACGAATTATTCAAACCTTCTAAGCTCAACAAGCAAATTCATAAAATGCAATCTTATTAGACTACCAAAAATGTTGCATAAATGACAAAGTACAAGTCTCTATTTTGGCTAGTACATAGTTGTCAAAGATTTCATTCAACAGAGCCTTCAAAAATTTGACAATTTTAGGATTGAAATACCAAGGCAATACACTCTAAAAAAATGAAGTTATTTTAGTCGTCTCAAAATACCAAAGATTTACCTAGATACTCTATGCTCAAAATAGGCAATTTTGTTAAGACATTACTATTAAATTGCTCTTGAGACTTTTCAATAATGTAAGCTCTTTTATGGAAAATCTTAATAGAAGTCTAATATTTCACAAAAACATAGCTATAAAAGCAATCTAGAAAAAATTCCAAAATTAAATGCCAAGCACGATAACTATCTAAGCCATTAGCTAGGCAACTAAAACAAAATGGGAAGAAATGAACTCAAAAGATTAAAACAAAGTAGCTAAATTGATGTCTTTAACAAGCCATGCTTTTACAATTTTTAATATTCTTCAAAGTTTCTCCACCCCTACCCTATTTTAATTCTACCCTTCCAACCTTTATATAGTAGACTTAGGATAGTTACAATAATCATGAGAGGTTAAGGTGAACAACAAATATATAGATAATTTATTCATAACTACTTTAAAGTTGTGAGAAAATTTAGCCATAGCTAGCAAGTGTCTTACATCCTTACAAATATCTAGGAGATCAAATTATAACTTCTATAGAAAGTTACAAATTTGTAGAAAATAAAGGTATATTTGACACTTGTCCATAAATTTCCTCCCTTCTTTCTTAAATAACAAATTTTCTTTTACTTATATATATATATTGCTATGATCAAAGTATATAAAACATCAAGCTTGTATTAAAAAAATCTTTTATGTCATACTTTAGGCCAATAGTTAAGATAAAAATATTTCTAAATAAATGCATCCATAATGTATGATGCTTGCCACCATGAAAACTTGTTTGCTACATTTTTAATTATCATTCATTACTCAAGACAAGTGGTTGTAGCTATGTTTTACACTTGGAAAAAATAGCTTGCTATTAGCTTTAGATCATGCCACCTTCACTTCCTACAACGACTTCATCAGAACAGTAGGCGTTGGCATCGGCATAGGCTGTGGCGTCAGTTTTGGCATTGGTTTTGGCTGTAGGAGGTCATGGGTCATTGTCATCCTCATCTTGTTGACATGATAAAACGAAACATTAGGAACATGTACTTGGTATTCCATCTTTTGCAATGGCAGTGCTTAGACATGTTGATCTTCTCCTATGTACGTGTTGTTGAATGTATTCTTGTCATGAATGACATTACTCTACTGGAAGGTTTACTTTGTAAATGAGCAAACAAAGCTTGGTTGTAGCCATTTGGCTATTGATGCTCTACATATAAAATAATCATATTATTTTTTGATAATACTGTTAGGGCTTATTTTCAATGCTGAAATAGATGATGTTGTTGGTGTTGAAACCACAATGCCATCATTAGCAGCGGAGCTACTACAAAAATGACACTTTGCTTTCCACCATCATAATTAGGGTTAATGAGTCTACAATGCTTCCCCTTCGTTTTTCAGGGATGTCAATGACATTGATGTCCTTAATTTGAAAAACATAGAGTGATTCTAGGGCCCTCTCTTAATTTTAATCTTGTTTGCATAAATTATGTTGTTAATTGTTGTTCTCCATTTTTTTGCCCTTGTTTCTTTTTCTTATTTCTATTCAATCAATGCTTACAACTATAATCACATTTAGGCTTGAATTTTTGGTTTTTGCCTTATTTTAATTTAGCAAGTAACCTTGCCCTTAAGGTAGTTCTTCATCTACTGTGGGTTCCCATTTACTAGGTGTCCACTGGTGGGTGTACTAAGTATTTGTTGCTAGGATGACCAAGCATTAACATATCATGCTTGAAGTGGTCATACTCATGTTGTTATGAAATAAAGTATTAATTTCCTAAGTGCAAAAGAATAAAAATGCATTTAAAGTAAAGTGCTTGAAAATAAGCTAAGTGCTAATCCAAGTACTATAATGGAAGGATGATGAAGTATCATAAACAGGTTGTGTTCATGGGCATGCATTGACACAACTCCTTTATGCATCCTCATTGACACATGGTGACATGTGTTAATGTAGATATGTCAACACTGATATAGGTGCAGTCTATATAATTGTGTGCATCAATTACATTTATGGCACCTTGTGTGCATAGCATAGTGAAGCTGTTGCAGTTTATCTTTTCTGGAGTTAGAATATTTTCCTCTAACTGCCCACAATGTGAATGAAAGAGATTGCATGGAATTTTATTTGAGTGCCATGTACTTGGATGCATGGTTCTAAATGGTAATAAAGTTGAGATTTTTGGCATTTATTATAGCACTTGGATTAGCTTAATCTTCCTTACCAGTAGTTTATTTTCCATACATGTTATATTCCAAGTCATAGATACTTAATGTAATTAACCATGAACACATATGTATGACTACTTTGAGCATAAGGTATTATGCTTGATAATCCTAGTAATGGCCATTTTGTACACCTAGTAATTGCCACTTGGTAGTCCAGCAATGTTTATGTGAGTTTCAGATGTGTGCAGCAAGAGGGAACAACTACTTCTGTTAGGGTAGCTAGCCTTTAGAATAGTTAAGTAGTTAAAGTAATTAATCATTAAATATTCATTTTTCCATATAGAACTTAAGATGTAAATATAAAAATATAAATAAAAACAACTATCATATACCTTAACTCACATTTAACCATATGCATAGCACACAAGTGTGAGTTAGGAAGACAATGATCATGAAACTCCTCAACTCATAGTTTAGGATTATGAGTGAACTTAAGAGCTAAGTCCATAGAATTTGACTGGATCACTAGTGAATGCTTGTGATTTGTATGATTGGGCATAGGATATACTTGTTGCTCATCATTGGCACCATTACCGGGGACTTAGTTTAGCTAAGAGCGCTAGGTAGGATGAAACTGTGAAGTTATACAAGGACATTATAAAGACCTTCAACAACTAACTATTAAAAGATTAAAACATCAAAGACACACTATTTTTATTAATCATTAATGTCTTCTTTTCATAGGGAGAAATATTCACTACATATAGACAAATCCAATCAACAACGAGTAGCCTCAAAAAAGTCCCAACAATTGAGGGTTGTCTATTCTCATCTTGATTCCTATTATCTAGGTTTCACCTTCATCCTGCATCAAGATGAATAAATGCACTAGAGGGATATGGAAGATAACATAGTATTGCGTCTAGATCCATTTGTTCCTACCATGTTAATGAACAATCTCATCAGGTTGGGCATCGCTACAATTAACTTAGAATATGAAGTCCTAAACTATATGTATAAGGACTATCATCCCATCAAGGTCTAATATAAGTAGGATCAGTAGATGGAGGCACAATATGAGGCCTCTAAAGGCAAGAGGATCCCAACATACTTATTTTTGTAGTAGCACAAAGAGGAAGAGGATTTCTTTTTTGGCCAATCCAAATACACAAATTCTCTTTCTCTCAATGATAAGAAGACCCTAGAGCAAAAGTTATAGTTAACTCTAGAGAACCTTGGTAATGGAAAAATTGGGTCTCATGACCAGGGGGCCTTAAAAGATAAGAATCCAAGCAAATCATCTAAGTGTAGGGATAATAATAAAAAGAATGATAATGAAAAGCATGAGGATTAGGGAAGGGACTGAAGGAGGGAAACTAGTAAGCATTGTTTCCTTTGTTCTCTTTCTTCATCCTCATCATCCTCTTTGTCTTCTTTCTCAAACTTTAATAGGGGGCATAGGAGTTGAAACAAAAGGAGGGTAGTTAAGACAAAGATGGAGATGGTTGGTAGGAAAGAAATGATCATTGATCCCATCAAAATAATCAAGATCATAAGCAAGGACAATCACAAGGGAAAGAGGAGCATCATAGAGACTAAAGGCATAGAAAAACTCATCATAGACATCATGGCCATGAAAGGGGCCACTGTAATCGTCATGACCATGATGAGCCTTTGCTGGCTACCTAAAATATGCTCAACATTTTAGAGGTAGTTAGAATTCCAACAAAGCATTAGAAAGATAGTAGAATCAAGATGTTGGATATGAATAATATCCTTAGGTTTGAAGGGGGATATAATTAAGATCCACAAAATCATCTCCAAGCTTTTCATGATACTTGTACCTTGCAAAGTATAGAGAATAAATGACAAAAGATAAAGTTATTTTCATAGATACTCATTAAGGAAGTAGAAAGCTAGTACCAGACCTTAGAACCAGAATCAATTCACCAATGAAGTATGATGTTAGAACTCTTCAATGATAAGTATCAAATATACTTTAGAGCATCCAACTTGCAAAGGCAGATTCAAAGATGGAAACAAGAAAATCATAAGTCCTTGGATGTTGCCCTGGGTAGATACTACTCTTTATTGCACCTATGCCTAGGCCATGGGTACTCCCAATGAGAATAGCTTTAGTATATCATAGATGGCCTCAAAAATGAAATAAGGAAAACCCTTGGGGTTCATGCCTAGGAAAGAATTTCTAAGATGCAAGCCCTTCATATTCAAACATTGATTAATTAGGTAGCTAAAGAAGAAAGAAAACTTTAAAAGCAAGAAAGGGTAGAAAGAAAACTTTAAAAGAAAGAAAGGGTAGAGGAGTATAACAAGGATCTGTCCATTCGTAAAAGGGAGGTAAGTTTCTACGACTTAGATGGAAAGGTGCCACTTGATGAAGTGGTGCAAAGAAAAACCTTGTTGATATAGAAATTTATCACTAAGATATTAGCCAAGGTAGATAAAATGTGGGATTGCTTTGATGAGAAGTTTAAAATAGCTCTAAAAATCATAGAGGAATGAAAGGACCAAGGGAAGAGTGGTCAGGAAAGAAGGAAGAAGAAGGACACATAGTAGGGTTATTATCAAAACAAGGGGAAGGTTATAATAGTTGATGAGGTTGTAGGTTCTGAAATAGATGATGATGGCTGTGAGATTTGCTAATATGAACATCCTAAGGGATTTTTCCTAGTGTTGTCACAATTGTAAAAGTCTAGGATGTATGTGTTAAATCCCAAGTTTACAAAGAGGCAAGCACCTAAACAACTGCCTCATCTGCAAGGCAACTATATGTAGCAGTTCCACTAATCAACGTACTTTTCAAGTGAAGTACCTCTTCAACCTTAGGAGTATTATCAACATTGGAAACACCCACAATCATGGGGGATGCCACCACCATGGTAACAGTATCCCTATCGAGAGCTAGACCCTTATGGATATTACGTCCAACAACCTATGTCCTTGTGAGACTCCTCTAGCCATACTTTCTTTCCTCACCATTACTACCCTTCAAAATACTACAAATTACCTTCTCCAATGGGGGAATCCCCTTTTCCTTTTCATCCTTCACATCATCCGTCAACTCCTACACCATAACCAACTACATCCTTACCACCGACTCCATCCAGGCAAGGTAAAATTCCATCATAACCATAGTAGAGAAACATCGCAAAGGGCAATAAATCTATAGTTGGATATCCATTTGAGTGGTTCTAAAACAAAGCCTTGTAAGAGACCATTCTTCAGAATCAATAGCCCCATGAAACCCTCATAGGTGGACATGGTTGTTAACCTTGCCATCTCTATCTCTAACAATACCATTGAGGCACCTTCAAACCGAAACATCTTAAACATCTACACTGTTATGTTGATCAATGAAGTCACTAATTAGATCAAGACTAGTCACCTTCCTAGGAAATGATTTGATCTTGGGAGACCTCTTATTTATTTACAGACTGTAAGAAATGAACCATACAAGGCTTTGTTAGACTCAAGTTTTGGGGTGAGCCTAATGTCATAAGAAATGTATAAAACTTGGAACTTGCCTCCTATGAAGAAGAGCAACATTAGACTTGAGTTTGTAGACTAATCTATCACTATTTCTCTTGGGTTAGTGGAGGACATTGTGACCACCATTTGTGGGTGGTCTTATCTTGTCGATTTCCTTATGATCCATGTGGAAAATTGTAAAGGGGACTTTTCTATCATCATGTAAAGGGTATTATTAAGTACTATTGATGCCAAAATGGGGATTTAAGACCTTTCCTTGGATATTTTTAAGGAAAATGAATTTGGAAAAGTAGAGAAGAGGATTCCATGCATTGCATATAGTGACAAAGGGTGCCATTGCTAGTAGAAACTATGGATGGTCAAAGATACTTGATTTCAAGCATGCAATTAGTGTGCTAAAATAAAGGTTATTCAAAGACGCATGTATGTAGCAGCCACAAAATAAGAGGATACCTAATGATTAATAATAAATCACTAAGCTAAATCCACAATGTTCATGAAACCATCAAAGAGCCTCACCATCACCTATATTGAAAACATGGATGAAATGGAGGAACTACATTGCCAACTCTCCCATACATAGAGTGACATAGATTGGGGAGAGTTGGAGATTCCTGATAACTTTAAACAAAAGCCCCTTGAATTGAAGGCTTTACTGGCAACTATGGAATATGCCTTTCTCACTAATGGTAAGCTGGTAATCATCAATGCCAACCTTGCTTTGGAATAAAAACAAAATTTGTTAAAGGTGGTAAAAAATTGGTCAACAATCTTTGTTTGGTCATATCACAAATTAATAAGAATAGATTCATGGATATGCCAACATTGCATCTATACAGACTCCTTCATTAAGCCAAAGAGACGGCCGCAAAGAAGATTAAACCCCAAACTGAAGTAGGTTGTAAAGGAAAAGGTTGAACAACTCCTCAAGGCTTGATTCGTCTACTTGATTGTAGATAGTAAATGGATTAACCCACTTGTTATTGTACCTAAGAAAGGAGGAAAATGAAGAGTCTACATACACTTTTGACTGTTGAACCTTGAAACCTTCAAGGATCACTTTTTGTTGCCATTTGTTGATCAAGTGTTGGACACCATAGTAGGGCATTACTATTACAACTTTTTGGATGGTTATAGTGGCTATAACCAAATCTAGATTGCATCATAGGATAAGGCCAAAACTACATTTACAAGTCCCTGGAGAACTTTTGCATAAAGAAAGATGTCATTTGGCATTTTCAATGCTCCTATTACATCCAAATGCTTAGTGCTTAGTATCTTTTAGTAGCAAATTGGCTGTAGGATAGAAGTCTTCATGGATGACTTCTTTACCTATGGTGATACATTCCAAAAAGCCTTGGACCATCTTTAGAAGGTGCTTCAAAGATATTTTAAGACTAACTTAAAGCTCAATTGGTAGAAAAGACACTTGATGATCTAAGAAGGCATTGTATTGGGGCATAGAATCTCAAGCAAAGGGATTAAAGTGGACCCAAATAAAGTATGGGTCATCTAAAGAATCACCAGGCAACCTAAAAAAGTCATAGATATAAGGTCATTCTTTGGCCACACTAGTTGTTATAGGCACTTCAATAAGAACTTCTCAAAAATTACTAAACCATTGGTAGAGCTAACAAAGAAGTATGCATCTTTCACTTGAACCAAGGAATGTGAGGATGCATTGCAATAGTTAAAGTAGAAGCTCTTGGAAACTCCAATTCTATGTGCTCCCAACTAGTCTAGACCATTTTATATTATGACCAATGCATCCAACTATGCTTTGGAGGTTGTGCTTACATAATTTAATGATTAAAACTATCTTTACTACATCCACTATGCAAGTCAAAACATTATGGAGGCATAGTTGAACTACACCACCATATAAAAAGAGCTCATGATGTTGGTGTATGCTTTAGAGAAATTTAGGCACTATGTGCTTGGATATCAACTTTTTGTACACACAAATCATAGTGCTATTCAGTTCCTCATGAATAAACCAACGATGAGCCCCCATGTCATATGATGACTAGTAATTCTATAGGAGTTTGATCTCATCATGATGGATATGAAGGACACCAAAAATGTGGTCACTGACCACTTATCTCAATTACGATGGAATAGAAAAGAGAATGAGGGATCTTTAACTAACCAATTTCCAAATGAACTCCTCATTGTCAAAACTATTGAAATGTAAAGTCCCAAAGGTACTAATTGGTACAATGACTTTTTGTCTTATCTACTCACTTAGGAGATGTCATAAGAATGGAATACCAAGAAGAAACAACAATTTCTTCACCAAGCTAAACACTACATGGAAATCAAGGGTAAACACTTCAAATCCTCCAAGATGCTCATGAAGGCCCATGTGGGGGCCACTATGCTAGAAGGAGGACAACCATTAAAATCCTCATGGAAGGATATTACTAACTAATCATCTTTAGGGATGCTCATTAGTTATTCCATTTATGTGAATGTTATCAATGAGATGGGAGGATGACTGTACATATGGAAGGGTCCTAATAGTGGATTCAACCACTAGATTCTTTTGATCTTTGGACCATTAATTTATGAGGCCTAGCAACCCCATGTCTAATGGAAAGGCATACATCATCATAGCAGTTGACTACCACATCAAATGGCTAAAGTTACCACCATCACTCATTGTTCATCCTTTACAGTGGCATGGTTTGTATAACAAAATATGGTAAACAGGTTTGGTATGCCAAGGAAACTTATTTCTGACAAATAAACACATTTTATAGTTGTAACTTTTTGAAAATTGATGCAACACTTGGGGTGGAAAACAAACTAACAACTCCATACCATCCTCAAGCTAATGATCAAGTAGAAGTCACAAATAGAGAGATAACTAGGATACTAACATGCATTGTTAGTAAATATAGGAAAGATTGAAGCATGACACGTAATGATGCTCTCTAGGCTTATTGGTCAACTTGGAAACGTCTTATCGGTTCTTCCCTTTATAAGTTAGTGTATGGAAAAATACTAGCTCTTCCAGTCCAAGCAAAGCTTCCTACACTTTTAATGGCTTGTGAACTTAACCTTGATCTGAGTCTAGTACAAAGAGACTGATTAATGGTATTAAATATGCTAGACAAAAATCAATTAGTAGGCCAATCCATGAATGAAGCATACAAGTCACACACCAAACAATGTCATGACTTAAGGAAAAGAAAAGTTAAATTCGAACTAGGAGATAAGGTTCTTTATTAGAACCCCATGCATGTATGACAACACACAAAATTTCAAACACTATGGGAAGGACCTATATTATTCATGCAACTTTTCCTTCCAAGGCCATGACAATTTACCACCCTTCTAGCCTAGATAAGTGATTGTTAGTTAACATTCAACAAGTAAAATCTTTTCTTGAACTATGGCTAACTAGTAACATGGACATCCCAACTAATGGATAAGCATGTTCTATCTTTTAGATCTTCTTCTTCCAAGTCAGTCATGGGGGAGATGGCCATCCATGTTAAGATTCTATAAAGGCTACTTTGTTTTTTAACTTTTTGTTTTAACTATTCTTTCTACATTTTCAATTTTCTTGAATATTTTGCACTTTATTTTATATATTTTACTTTGATTACCTTCTCTTACATATTTTTTTCTTATTTGTTTATTCATTAGGAATCATACACTTTTTCCACAAGCTACTACTACTAGTGGAAGTTCATTTCATACTGTATTTCATGTTTAGATTGTTTGTTCAATGATTAAATTTCACCTTACGATTATGTCATCGATTAATGGAGCATTAATTTTCTAATGGTATCATGTAGTGAGTCCACATTATCCACCCATTCCACTAAATTCTATGGGGTTTTTATCTTGGAAGCATGGGGTTCTTTTATACTTGCAACTTAAAAAAATTAATGACCTTGATACTTAACCGACTTGGAACAAACCAAGTGGAATGGATAATGGTGTGGCTTCAAGGGGATTTGTCACCTTCTGTAACCAACTTCCTTCTTAAGTTTTATGGGTATTCTCATTGGTCTCTCATCACTCATATTGTTGACAAATAGTAGGAAGCATCTCTTTGCATGGTGAGGTTCTCATGAAAAAAACAACACATGGGAATTCAAAGCACATCCCTTAGACACAATAACATACTACAAGCACTAGTTATGGTGCTGGAAAGACATTTTACCTATGCTTGAAGGCACCCTTGTAACTAAGGCCCTTCTTATCTTCCTACTTCTCTTTTCTTCTCTACTTGGAGTAGTGGTTGATCTTTGGAAGTGGTCATGGATTCTTGTTGGTTGAACAGTCAAAATATGGTAATGCAAAGTCACTGAATGAGGATGGATTTGGTTCCAACTGAGGATGGGATAGTATCTGGTCATCTTAAACACAAGCTCCATAAGGACTTCATGTAACCATGATAAAAAACTTTCTTCCAACTCTCTCTTTTCCATCCCTCTGTCCTTGTCATCAACCACCTCACTACCTCCTATCATGGCCAATTAATGTGTCTATTTTAGTATGTCATAACCCTTCAATGTTCTCATTCATGGATTCAATTTTTAACTACCTATGATCATTAATCATCCTTTGTGACTATGAACTCCTTGGTATGAGGGCATGCAAGGGCGTTAATGGCATGAGCTTGCTTTGGGGAGGACCCACTTACATACCCCTTGGTCTTCTTTTAGTTAAACTTTCTATTCCTTGGTCATTTTACAATCAATTCCATCATTTCATCATGTAAAACGTCTAGTTTTGCAACACTTTGACATCCTTGTTTTTATCCAAATCTCCTTTTCCCATCAAATCTAATACCCTCTTCCATGTTTTTCCATCCTTCTAGGCTTTTCTAGCTTTCTTTGGGCTTTTATTTCATCCTCAAACTCTTCTAAAATACTTAGTTTTAAAATGCAAAAATTTTCTTAAAATAGTTGCATCGACACATCCTTGTTGATGCATCCCCATTGATGCAGCTCAAAAATAGTATAAATATGTGAGATACTTAGCCAAATTCTCACCATTTGCCTTCAAATGAATGAGGATTTTTTGCAATTTATAGAGCCTAGAGACCTTTCAAGCATAGTAAAATGCAAACCATTCACTCATTTCACCTTATTCTTCTATTCCTAAGCTACCAGTAGTAAGCTTTATGTTGTAGAAACCACAAATATTTAGTTTATGATAGAAAAATTTTCAGAATTTTTTGAAATTTTTCTAATTCCCCAAGGATTGCCCTTAAAAATAACATTAAAATACTCATCCTATACAGGGTTAAATCTCATAAACAAACTCTAGTAGTTGATTAATAAAATAACAAACTTGCCATGTGTAACCTAATCCAATGAGAAATGTATAAAAAAGAACTAAGGGTTATAATATAGGATTATGTTTGTGATCATATATGACACTAAATAGCAAAGAACTAGGAGAGGACCTTCCCAGCTAAAGGAAAAGTGGCCAAGAGGAGGAAGGGACCAGCAACAATCACAATAGACCCAAGAATAAGAGGCTAAAGCAACACATGCAATGGGACCTCTTCAAAAAGAACCTAAAGTGAAATCTGTTTGATAATTCTAAATGCTAAAATTGACCAATCTAGGCAAGATGAGACTCCAAGACCAAGACGTAATCTTGAGGTCACATTAATTGAGACCTATCTAGAGCAAATCTAAACTAAGGAGGTTTAGAGTTCAGTTCTCCAAGAATTGAACTTTGGACCCTTTCTTAGAATTATCACTAGAGGAAGTCCGCACTCAACTATAGGGGTCACCCATTCTCTCCTCTAGTGGAGAATGATACATGAGGAAGACTTACCTGCTCAGGAGCAACTAACAAGGAGACATGACAATTAAAATTAAAGATATTATAGTCTCATACTCAATTGAGGCCATTTTAGATGTCCTTGATTTGCCTAACATGAGGGTAACATTGATAGAAATCTCAACCAAGGCAGATCCAAAAGTTAAGAAAGAGTGGGTCTAGCACTACTATGGGGTGGATCATAAGGGGTACGATGCATTCAAAAAGATGGACTATATCTATTTCAAGATTGTAGTCTATTACCTAAACCGCATAGTGAGGTAAACCAAAGTCATAGCCTTCTCCAGCCATGCATGCGTCGCTCTAAGAAAAAAATTTTCTATCAAATTTTCACAATCTATCTATCTGGAGATAGAAAAGTGTTTCAAAAAAAAGAAAAAAGGAAGACACTCCCCTTTTCATGCCTCATCAGAAAACTTTGCAAAAGGGAAAGCATAGCACACTATGCCAATGATGTAGTCCATCATGCTTTTGTCACATACTGGTAGGAGATGATGAAGGATAAGGCAACAATGAAGCTATAGAGATAAGAGAGGCCACCACCACCACCTACAAGAGAAACCACACCAAAGGCACTTGCAGCTACAAAAAGGCTTTGGAAACTCCATGAGTAGTAATTGCAACAACAACAAGGTTTGGCAGGTGGTGGAGAACCACTAGTTTACCATCCAACACTTAGCCATCTAAATGAAGTTATAAGCATTATCAATTGGTTGGAGGAAATTGCCCTGCTATTCTCCACATAAAGAAATTAGGTGCCCACTAGAACAAATCCTAGTGATTGGAAAGTTATAGTGTTCATCCTTGGACTGGAGTTCCCTGAACAATCTGATCCAGGTGGACATCATTGGACTTAATGTAGAATATGAACTCTAGGACCACCTCTATAGGAATTATCATCCCATCAATGCCTAAAGGAGAAAGGATTGACAAATGAAAGCATGATATAAGGCTTTACAAGGTAAGAGATTCCCTACCCATTTATTCTTGTAACAACACAAGGATCGTAAGGACTTCTTTTTAGGTGCCTTCCAATACACAAACTCTCCCACTTTGCTTAATGGAGAGACCCTTAATTAAAGGTTACAATCAATTGTGAACAACCTTGATGATGGAAAGAATGGTTCTTAAGAGTAGGGGGCCTCAAAAAATGGTAGCCGCAACCATTTTTCCAAGATCAAGAATAATGAAAAGCATAAGGACAAAGATAAACACAATGAATAGGGTAGGAATCAAAGAAGAGAATTTCACAAACATCATTCTAGTGTTGATTCTCCTTCTTCTTCACCCTAATCATAATCTTTATCATCTTCCTCCTCCAACTCTAATAGCAGAAGCAGAGGATAGAACAAAAGAAAGAACAACAAAGAGTAGGGTGAAGATGAATGATGGGATAGGGATGATCACAAATCTCTCTAGTATAATAGAGAATAGGGGTAGGAACAACAAAAGTAAGAGAAGCATCACAAAGAGAGAAGGCATAGTAGGACTCATCATAGGCATCATGGCCATGATAGGGATCATCGAGACCATTATGACTATGATGTATTGTTGGTAGCTACTAGGAAGATGTTGAATATTTTAGCGGTAGTCAGAATTTCAACTAGGTACTTGAAAGACAACTACATCAAAAGGTAAGATATGAACAATATCCCTAGATTTGAGGGGGGATATAATTCAGATCCACAAAAACATTTGCAAGCATTTCATGATGCCTATACCTTGCAAACTATTGAAAATGAATGGAAAAAGCTAAAATTATTTCCTAAGACACTCATAAAAGAAGTTGAAAGCTGGTACTAGTCCTTAGAACTAGAATTGATCTGCCAATGAAGTATGATGCTAGAGCTGTTCAATGATAAGTATCAAACATACACTAGAGTGTCCAATTTGTGGAGGCAAACCCAACGCCAAAAACAAAATAATCATGAGTTCGTGGATGAAGCCGTAGGTAGGTACTATTTCCTTTTGCACCAATGCCTAGGCCATGGATCCTCCCAATGGGATTAGCTGCATCATATCATAGATGGACTTAGAATTGAAACAAGAAGAACTCTTGGGGTCTTTGCCCAAGGGAGACTTTCTAAGCTAAGGGCTCATTAGATCCAAAGGCGTATTGATTAGATGGCCAACTAAGAAGTTGAACGAAAGAAGTGGGAAGGTGGAGAAGAATATAATAGAGAACCCTCCATTCACAAGAGGGAGGTCTATTTCTATGATAATGAGGAGGAGGCACCACTTGATGAAGTGGTGCAGAAGAAAACCTTGCCGCTATAGAAATCTATTACCAAAATATTGGCTAAGGTAGACAAGATGTGGCACTTCTTGAATAAGAAGTTCCAAATTGGTCTAAAGATTGTAGAAGAGCATAGAGACCAAGGACGAAGTAATCATGAAAGAAGGAAGAAAAAAAATATCAAATAGGAATATCACAAGAATAAGGGTAAAGTTGTAGTAGTAGAGGAGGTTGCAGATTCTGAAATCAATGATGATGATTATAACATTTGCCAATATGAACATCCTAAGGGATGTTGCCTAGTGTTGTCACACCTACAAGAATTTAGGGCATATGCTTTGAATCTTAGATTAGCAAAACGACAAGCATTCATGAGGTTGCCTTATCCACAAGGCCACTATCGATAGTAATTCTATCAACAAGCCTACTATTCGAGTGGAGCATTACCTTAACATCAAGAGTAGTACCAGTAGTGGCAACATCCATAGTTGTGTAGGATGCCACCACCAAGGTAGCAATTACCTTATCACTAACCAGATTCCTATGGCTACTATGTTCAGTAGCCATATCCCCATGTGACTCCTCCAATCACACTTCCTTCCCATATCACTACTATCCTTTGGAGTACTACAAAGCACCTTCCCCAAAAGGGAAGTCTCTATTTTCCTTTTATCCTCTCAACACCCATCCACTCTTGCACCACAACTAACAACACCTTTGCCACCCTCTCCATTCATGTAGAGTGAAATACTGGCCAAGCCATAGTAAAGAAATGCCATGAGGGTAGTGAATTTATAGCTAGCTCCTTAGAGAAGTAGTTATGAATCCAAGTCTCATAAGAGGCCATTCTTTAGAACCAGTATTTCCATGAAGCCCTCTCAACCACCTATGGCTACCAATGTTGCTACTTCTATCTTTGAAATCCATATTGGGTAGCCTTCAAATCAAAACTCTTCCCAACTCCATACTATCATTTTGACCCATGCGATCATAGATTAGATCAAGGTTAGCCATCTTCCTAGAAAGAGATTTAGAATCCCCTCATCTACCTATAGATCGCTAGAAACAAACTGTGCAAGGCTCTTTTGGATTCAGGTTTCAAAGTTAACTGAATTTCTTAAGAGATGTACAAGGCCTAGAACCTACCTCCCTTTAAAAAGAGCAACATCAGACTGGAGTTGGCAGACTAGTCCATCATTGTTCCTTTGGGATTAATGAAGGACATCATAGCCATCGTTTATGGATGATCCTATTCTACTGATTTCCTAGTGATTCACGTGGAGAACTGCAAGGGGTACTTCCCTATCATCATGGGAAGGGCATGGTTGAGTATCATAGATGTAAGAATGGGGATTCAAGACTTTTCCTTAGAGATTTCTAAGGAAAATGAATTTGGAAAAGTAGAGAAGAAGAGAGTTCCATGCATTGCGTGTAGTGATACATGGTGCCATTGCGTGTAGAGACTATGGACCATCAAAGGCACATCACTTCAAGTATGCAATCGATGTGTAGAAACTACAGAAATTTAGAGGTGTCTGCATGTAGAAACCACTAAAAAATAAGATACTTGATGGCTAATGATAGATAATGAAGCTGAATCAACAATATGCATACTGAGAGCCTTACTAACTCCTATGTTGAGAGCATGGATAAATTGGATCAACTCCATCATTAACTCTTTGATGCACAAAGTGAAATAGATTAGGGAGAGTTGGAGATACCTAATACTTTCAAGAAAGATCCCCTTGAGTTAAAGGCTCTACTAGTAGACATGGACTATGCATTTCTTAAGAAAGACAAGCCAATGATTATCAATGGCACACTTGCTCCTGAATAGAAGAAGAAATTGTTTAAAGTTTTGAACAAATGGCCAACAGTCTTTGCTTGGTCATATCATAAATTAATAAGAATAGATCCTTGGATATGCTAGCACCAAATCTACACAAACTCCTCTATTAAGCTAAAAGGATATTCACAATGATGATGGAACCCAAAGCTCAAATAGATCATCAAGGAAGAGATTGAACAACTCCTCAAAGTAGGGTTCATCTACCCAATTGTAGATAGTGAGTGGGTTAGCCCACTCATTATTGTTTCAACGAAGGAAGGAAAATGAAGAGTTTGTATACACTTTTGAATATGGCAACCTACAACAATCATTTTTTCATTGCCATTTATGGATCAGGTGTTGGACACCATTGTAGGACATTGTTACTACAACTTTTTGGATGGTTATAGTGGCTATAACTAAATCCAGATTACACTGGAAGATTAGGCCAAGACTACATTCACAAGTCCTTAGGTAACTTTTGCATGCAAAAAAGAGAGAGAAGAGGCTAAACAATCAAAATTGTATTCCACATTCTAGCCCAAACTAGGGCCTATGATGAGACACTTTTACATTAGACTTTGAATTGAATTTATACATGACTTATTTCTATCTTTGACATAGAATATGATGGAACTTGGCAGTATTATATTTGGGAAATTACTGGATTGAGAAAGGTGAGAAAAGATATTTTAAAATACATCTCCAACACTCTTTCCTTCCTTTTTTAAAATTTTAAATAAAATATAATAGAAATAAACTATGCAAAAAAGAGAGAGAAGAGGCTAAACAATGAAAATGGGATGTCACATCCCAAGCCAAACCAAGGCCTATGATGAATCACTTTCACATTAACCTCTCAATCAAATTTATACATAATTTGCTTCCATCTTTGACATAGAATACGATGGAAATTGCCATATCATATTTGGGGAATTATCGAATTGAGGAAGGTAAGAAAGGATATCTCTAAAAACATCTCCAATACTCCCCCTCAAACTATGATGGCATTTATGCCAAAATCATTATTTGCCTAAATACATCTGCAACTAAGGTGATAGAAGATGATGAAATGATAATTGAATCAGTGATGAAATAATCTAAAAATGATAGTGATGAAATGATCACCCAACATAAAAAAATTGATATAGAAATAGGTAGCGACAGAATGATTGCTATTACAAAGGAGGATTGGAACTTGTTGGAATATCATAACATCAATAAGCAAAGATACAATTCCCCATATAAAAAATGTAAAGCAATCTCTAGTAATGAAAAATGATGGTTGTCACAACATAAACATTCAGGATCAACACCCACTCTTTCATGCTCAAGGTAGAAAATCTGAGAATAATGGAAATAGTAGTGAAAGGAACAAAGAAACATTGAATATTAAAAGCTTTCTTTGATACAATGTCAAATTTTAAAATTTAAAATGAAAAATAATAGAAACAAACTATGTAGAAAAGAGAGAGAAGAGGTTAAACAACAAAAATGGGATTACACATCCTAGGCCAAACTAGGGCCAATGATAAGGCACTTTTACATTAGCCTCTCAATCGAATTTATACATAACTTATTTCTATCTTTAACATAGAATATGATATAACTTGCTAATATCATATTTAGGAAATTAGTAGATTGAGGAAGGTGAGAAAAAAGATATTTCTAAATACATATCCAATAGTTGTACTTCACTTCACAAGGTTCATAGCGTTACATTCTCTTATCTTCTCCCTAGTAAAGAGGCATTCTCTTGTTATAATTTGTAAATCATCTTGCACAAATGTGCTAAAAGCTTAGTTAATTTAGCTTGTAAGACATCAGTCTAACCACTTAACTATGTTCGCTCATGATTTTCTATTTTCCCTATTAGTTAAGGAAGTTAATGTGATAATTAGCTAGGGCATGGACTAGCAAAACAACATACCTTTTTCACCTTTGTTAGAATAAAACTTATTAGTTTGAAATGATAATGTAGAATGAATTTGTGAAGTGTGCAATATAAATACCATAGAATTAAAATGAATATCATATTTTTCTAAAATATTGTGCATTAGAAAAAGAAGACTATATAAGATATTTGGTTGATTTATTCTAGATGTTTAAAAAAATAAATAGCTATTTTGCATGAAGGTATATAATAAATCTAGAATTTTAATTTCATTAAACGTCACTACAAGAAGCTATTTTGCAACAAGTTACACAACGTGTGGAAATTTTGAGGCTTTCATTTTATCCCCTAGGTAGCTAGGTATAACTTTAAGCTTGATGGAAAGGATTGGATTCTCCTTATTGATTGTCTATACTACAATATGGAATGAAAGTGATTGAAATTTAAACTTTAAAATAATGAAATGGATTTTTGGAATGTAGTGATATGATGTGTAGCATGGCTTCGTTGTAATTTTCGACAAACACAAGGCATTATTGGGAACAATTAGAAATTCTAGGAATAGAAGTAATGAGAATAAAAGAATGTACCATTAAAATGAAATGAAGCTTAACATGTCCTAAGACCGATAGGATCTATTGGACAGATATTACATTTTCATGACAAATAAAAACAAACTCTAGAAAAGGACTAAGCACCAATGGGAATATCAAAAACAAATCATATAGATTTTTTACTGTAATATTATAATGATATCTCAAATAGGTAGTCATAAAACAAGACAGAAACATATGTAACTCATCTTCAAGGGCTTATAGTCTACACAACCTACATATGCACTCTTCTTGGGGTAGTTGAAATTGTCTTCTGCCTTTCACATTAGAATATATATGTGTTAAAACATTCTACTTGACTAGTTCAAGAATATGCTTAGGATTTTGTCATACATCCTTCCAAGAGATATTCTATTTTCTCAACCATTGTGTCCCCTAAAAATATTGACGATGGTCTTATGAATCCTTAAGAACTATGTTAAAGAATTTGTCTTGCCTTGAGATGTGCAAGCTATGATTGTATGTAATGAATTGACATAAGACTTTTGCTTTTAAAGGTAATAAATCACATTCATATAATAAGGGGCATTGGAACCCAAAATAAGTGAAACATAGGTACACCCTAAGATTTATAGAAGTTTATAACTTAGTCTTACCTAGTAGAATCGAACCTGTGACTTGGGATCACTAGGCCAAGACCTATACCACTATATGAAATCACATTCACATAATAACATTGAGTAAGGTGTATGCATCTTCTCCTTTAACTCATAAAGAAAAAAAAATTGCACTCTTTTAATATCTTTCTAAAGTTTAGCATTGAGTCTAAGTCCCTAAATAATACATCCATACAAAACAATAGGATAAATGATTGTTTAAAATTTTTTATTTTTATCTTTCCAAACTTAGAGTTCTAAATCCTTATAGTTGTTTTTGAAAGTGTACAGAGCCTTGAAACCTCCTACTATTTTTTCTATATGTTCTTCTTCCACATGTAATTGTTCATAGAAATGAAAGCCATATATTTAAACAAATATACTATTTGCACATTGGTATCTTCAAAATGGAAGTTATAATAGGCATTTCTTGTACTTCAATTATTAATTTGGTTTTATCTACATTCACATGAGAAGACCAAATAAATGAAAATAATTTTCTAAAATTTGCAACATTTTTTGCATACCTTCATTTGCATATAAAAGAAGATTCACTACTGGATCCAATTTTGATAGTATGACTATTTTTCTTATTTACAACCATTATTGCATTTTATCAATAAAGATACCAAAGAGAGTTTGAGAAAGTGGACAAGTTTGCTTAACTTTAAATTTTGCTCTAAAATTAAAATTTCTACTCCAAATTGTTGTCTCTAGTTTAAATAATCACTTATTCATGCAATTTTGAGTTGCTACAATTAAATCTAAAGAAGGCAAAAATCATATGCTTTTTCAAATTTAATAAAATAAATGAAAACTTTTTTATTAAGCATGTTTGCAAACTTCATGAAGTATGTAAATAATTAAGTGATCATTTAAAACATCCAAGAAGGGAAAGATGTAGCATGCATTATCCACTACCGTATGCATTAGTTAATGCATAAAGGTGGCCACTATATCCACTAACATGTTTTATGCCTTAGTTAATGCATGAAGGTGGCCACTATATCCACTAATGCGTTTTATGTTTCAGTTAATGGATGAAGGTGGGCACTATATCTACTAACGCATTTTATGCATTAGTTAGTGCATCAAGGTGGTTACTATATCCACTAATGCATTTTTATGAGTTAGTTAACACATCAAGATGGTCTCCATATTTGGTAACATGTTTTTTACGCATTGGCATTGGTCTCTTGTGGTAACTGATTTTGTGGCCTATAAATTCATTCTTGATGGAAGAACAAAGGCACCACAAATCATAGCAGGATTGTAGTTCTGGTCCCTTTCACAAGCACTTAGAGGTTGCATACACCATCGTTGCAAAACGCCAGTGTGAAAGAAGAATTTGAACGCCAAGTTTAATTCGAGGCATCAATGGCTAGAGGTCAATTTGATTTGCTTCAGCATTGTGCATTTTTGGTTATTTATGCATGTGAATTTATTGTGCCATTTGCTTTTGCATTATGCATTTCCAGTTATCTTTGCATGTAAATTTCTTGTGTGATGAGTCATGCATTTGTTGACAGTCGCGATAACGCACCCACGATAACGAACTCGTGATATCGTGTATGTGATATTGCATACGCGATATTGCGTCCTTCCCTATAGCCAGTCTATAAATAAGAGGCGGCTTTCCCAATTTTAGGCATCCAGTTTTAGTCTCTTAGCAAAGCTCTGGCAGCTTTTCCCTTCCAGAGAGAGAATAATTTCCCAGTGTTTGTCCGCAGTGTGGTGGTTGTAATTGTACGACATCCTTATTCGAGTGTGACATACTTGGACACGCACATGACCAGAAATAAAGATCGAGATTACTTCATCATTGCAGCATTCACTTAGTTTAATTATTTATTTATTTAATTGTTATTTATTGCTTTCTTAGTTAATCTCTCTCACATTTATCTCATGTTAAAAGTGGAATGAGTACGACTTAATCACGAGAATTTAAGTATGACTACTTGGTAACCCAGTAGCGTACCTAGGCCATGCACTTGGTAATCCCAGTGGTAGTCATGCACAAAGTCCAAGATGTGTACGGATGATTAAGGAATGGATGCTCATTGCACTTAGGCTAGTTTAGATTCTCTCTTACCCTTTCCTCCTAGCTTAGTTAAAATCAATTTCCATTGCCTTCAGGAGTAGCATTAGATTAGGACCACATCATACACCTCACTCTGGACTAAATCATACGTGAAAAATATAATACTAGTCCAGGTGGGAAGACAGCGAACTGCGACCTAAGGATAACTATCTAGGTGCCACAACTAGTCTGTCTGTGGAGTTCAACCGGATTGCGCGTGAAAATGCTCGTATTCGTATGTGATGAGTGGCGAGGTACCCCTACACTCAACCATACAAAACAAGCATAGCACGCGCGATCTGGTCGAACTCTGCAGACTAAATGCCTAAACACCCCATGGAACACTTGGGGTTAATCATTCGTTATCTTTCCAGACTTACTTATTGTTGTCATGGTGTATGGTTAAGTAAGTCCGAGGTATATGATTTTTATGGTCTTTTATGGTTTTATTTCTTCTATGCTAAGAGTGAAGGGTTGAGAAAGCTAACTAACTCTAACTAAAGACTAAGTCTAAATTAACTAGCGTCAGCATCCGTTCCCACTTACCGTACACACCCTGAACTATGCAACTGCGGCTACCAAACGCTAATTGTTACTAGGATCACCACACGTAACGCACATGCTCAAAGTGGTCGTATTGAGGCACTTAACTAGCCTAAACGTGATAAGCAGCTGATTCCTTGACTAGCCGTACACATTTGTAGATGCTCGTAATCAAGTCGTACTCATCCTGCATTCTAGGAGATAAGGGTGAGAGAGACTAATTACGATGAGTAGTCGATTTATTGATTAGCCGTACACATTCGTCAATGCTTGTAATCAAGTCGTACTCATGCTGCGCTAATGCAGGTAATAAATAATAGGTAAGAAATAACATGTAATAAACCTATTCCATGCACTACAAGGTTTATCCACAAAGCTCATCTTTATTGGCATACACAACTTGCGTTCAAGTACAAAGCTGCTCGAATAAAGATCCGTTCACTTGGGGACTCCTACTACGGGCACATGGAAAATATTCTATCTTTGGAGTGATCAAACTGCTAGAGTTTTCCTACTTTAAGCCTAGGATGAGAAATGAGGGGAGTGCCGCCTCTTATTTATAGATTTGGTGATAGACCGCGATATCACATACACAATATTGTAGGGGACGACATGATATCACGGCCGTAGCGATATCGCATCCCACGCGATATCGCGACGGTCGCGATATCGCGTCTCATCAGTATGGTTGAGTGTAGGGGTACCTCACTACTCATCATTGGCACCGTTGCCTGGGATGGTGCTAGTTATCTAGATTAGTTATATCATATAAGGTCACTGTAAAGGACTTAACGATATATCTTTTAGAAAGAAATAATTATAAAAAAAAGTCACACATAAATTCACACACAAATTTCACAATCATGCCTCTCCTACAAGATTATACTAATGCCATATCTAGTGAGCAAATTCATTGGAGAATCGATGAATTATATGACAATGAAGTCTGGAGTACTCAACCTTATGTAGGAGTCCCCTACATTTATGAACACCCCAACGATACTCAAAGACTCTCGTCATCCAACTCTGACATGTCTAGTGAGAATGAGACATCCCATAGAACGAGGAGGCCCGAAAGGCCTAGGACCTTCTCAATAACTAACAAGAACTTACTTGGGGATGATTGGAAGACTTACAAAAGTCATAACAAGTTTTACAGTCCCTTCTCTTCCTCTACTCCTTCAACGTCAGATTGTGATATGGATGACTATCTTATAAGAGATCGGCGTAGAACTAAAAATCAAGCTCATAAAGAAAATCAAGAATGCCAACATAAATGAAGGCAACATCGTTCCAACACACAAAAGCATAACTTACCTGATGACGATGAACCCCTATTGGCCACTATCAGCCTAATGCAAATACAAGAGGTTGTTCGAATCTCCCGTAAGCATCGTAAAGAGAGCCGCCTACCTAGGCTCAATTTAAACAACTTCCTTACTTTCTCAGGAGGCTATGACTTAGATCCGCATCAACATTTACAAGCCTTCTATGATGCCTGCACATGGAACAACATTGATAATGGTTGGCAAAAACTTAAGCTCTTTCCTATGACACTCGTTGGCCAAGAAAAAGTATGGATTAGATCATTAAAATCAAATTCAATATGACGTTGGCCAACAATGGTAGAACTCTTTAACGAAAGATATCAAACCTACACAAGAGTGTCAGCCTTGAGGAAACAAATCCAAGGGTGGAAACAAGCATAACATGAACCCTTGGACATGGCCCTAGAAAGATATTATGCACTATTAAAAAATTGTCTAGGCCATGGGTTTTCCGAGGAAAGGCTAATGTACCATATCATTGATGAGCTATGTAATGAAACAAGAGAGACATTAGGAATGTATGCCCAAGGTCAACTATACAAACTACAAACCCATCAAGTCCAAGATCTTATTAAATGGGTAGCAAAAGAAGAAGGAGAATTAGCTAGATGGGAGAGTGTTGAAAAACATCAACGGGACCAAAATCTCAACTTAACAAAGGTCCATGATCATAAAAAGGAGAAATCAACCTATCACAAGGATAAAGAACCATCTTTGCCAGTACAACAATCATTAGAAGAAGTTGAGGCAAAGATCAGTAAGATGTTGGAATGGACGTATCAAAAGTGTGGAGAATTTATCGATATCATTGGAGATAGAGTTTTGGCAACCCAAGAAGCAAGACAAAACATTAGACATTCAGAAAGAAGGGATAAGGAGAATAAGAACTCAACTACTAATCATATGTATGAATGCAACATATGCCTGTACGATCATCCCAAGGGCCAATGCTAAATATTGTTACATTTACATGAGCATTGGGGAAACATATTACATCCAGAGTTCATATAGAGATATTGTGTTCGATCACAGTGGCAAAAATCCCAATCATGGGGGAGACCACCACTTGACTAGAGACACCCTTTGTATCCTCCGAATCCAAATGCCTATCTTGTTCAACATCTTGTTTCTCCAACTAGGCCAATGCACTTTATATCACCACAGTACCATTCTCCTCAATACTATCAGCCCATGCCTCCAACATAGCCACCACCTTATGTACCCTATACTCCTCCTAACTTTCAGCATTCTCATTCTTTCCCTCCTTCTACAGTGCCACCAACTGTTCCTAAGGTGTCTGCACCATAGGAACAACCCATGAACAGTACTTGTGCTACTACTTCCAACAGTAGTGAGAAGCCTTCTCAACATCAAAAGAGTCCCTTCTTTAAACATGGCCATAAGAAGGGATAACACAATTCCGAGGCCACTGCATCTTCCAACCCAGCACAAGTCCCACACTGTGGTGCACCCTTACCTTTGAACCCAATGGCTCATGTAACTTCATTATGGCCACCAATTCACACTCCAAAAATCATATGGCCCAATGAACACAAAAATGGAGAGCGACAACCCAATCCTTGCATACCATCTAACGGTCCCAAATATCATAGTGGGTCAACTTGTTATCCGGGAACTACATTGTATAAATTGCCCCACTATGCTCATTATAATCAAGTGTGTGAAACCCGATGGGGTAAATATGATCAAGCCAGAATACTTTCAACATGCAAGGATCCCTATCATCAATTATGAATCCTTGCCATCCTCAACCGTTTAGCTATGAGGGATATCCCTCATTCTAATAACAAGCAGGATTAATAATCACTTTTTATTTTTCTTTTGATTTTACAACTTTTTGTTTTCCAATATTTCATTTTTCAACCTTTTGTTTTATCTTTTTGTGTTTTTGTCTTTTTACGTTTTTGTAAGTAATCTCATCTATGAATAAAACACTCATGTGGATCGTTGGTTGAGGTGTGTTCTCTGTTATTATGTCTCGAGCGATCAATTATTTGGAAGAGTGAGCCCATTACACCCACTCATCCATTCTACAAATAAGAAGTTCTGTTCGAAGGTACAGTGATATTTTTGACATTTTAAAAC
>MNCI01036652.1:272693-284561 GCA_015680685.1 Gnetum montanum | reverse complement strand
ATCTCACTGTTCATGTAATTGTAGCTCGTGTCATGTGTAACATAGAATTCTTACCTCATTCTGGTGATATTTACATGTGTGTGTTTTATGGAATTAGTGCGGATTACATTTAACGCTTCTAGTGCCCACGGGCACTTTTAAGTGTGGTTACATAAGGGCATTATAGGTTGAAACCTGCTTTGGGAAGGACCCACTTGTGTAATATTTTGTAATCTTTGCTTATGACACAGCTCACACACACCATTTCTTACCCTTAGCATATTGCCAACAATTTTCTTTCCCTTATTACTATCACATAGCCTTTTTCTCCCATCCGAGGTCCTTACTAATAAATTCCACACCATCATAATTTTTGTGCCTTTAGAACTAGTTGAATTACCCTAGAACCCTTTAACAAATGTCCAGATGTCCTTAGTTTACATTGTTTAATTTCAAAAATATATTAAGAATTCGGTACATTCTCTAAGTGCCCTAACTTCAATGAAAATATATATTCGGGACCCCCCTGTGCTAATCAACATCATTTGCAATTTTTCATGCAAGGGAAGTTTTTCAATTCCTCTCTATGACTCGTGATTGTACATCCCTTGCTTTCATATCCATAACTCGCTCGCTGATACTCCGATTTTCATTCCGTTTGAACCTACTTGAACCGAGAGTGTTCAGCTTAGTCGTGGGGGCGGGGCACATGCCGAATAGCACATAAATTTTTTGAAATTCATTATCGCCTGAAGGACATCTTTAAGGGTAATTAGTTCTAAGATTAAGAATAAAATGTGTCAAAAAAAATTTCATCCCCTTAGCTATACCAGAAAATTAAATTTTGAAACCACCTAAGCAAAGAGGACTCAACACTATAATCTTTCAGGGATATGTTCTTCTAATAATTAACATCACACAGAAATAAAGTAAATCTATTAAGGCAAGTAGTAAGGTATAACCTAACTTTGGTAACAACCTTACTAACGATTGGCCCCGTGTGATTGCAGATGGCCCCGAAACGTGGACAACAGGAAGGTCCTGCTCAAGGTGCGATCAAATGACCTAGGAGAGGTGAAGGACAAGTTCCTACCAAACAACCTGTAGAGTAGGAGGAAAAATAATTTAGTATCCACCAAGAAGACCCTATTGCTATACAATCAAGGCCTACCCTCTCTAAAAGCAGTGCCTAGTACTTAGGGGAAACGTACCAATTTTGGCACAATAAAGAAGAAGGCACCACGGTTAACAATTGTGCTGTGACTGTTGATTTCTCTGTTCAAGCCATTTCAGAAGTATTAAACCTTCTGAATACAGGGCCAAAGGTTGCTCAGAACCAGCTGGACACTTTCAGAACTGAGCAACTTAATAAACTATTGATAGAGAATAAAAGGGTGGTGGAAGAAAAAGAGAAGGCTGACTGGGATGCCTCTATGGCACAAGTGCAAACTTATGCGCATGTCAAGGCACTCAAGGCCTTACAAGAGGAGAAACTCCAGGCCATACTTCAACGCCATCTAATCCCAAAACCTGGAGTGCAAGAAAAGGGAAAGACACCCATGGAGGAGCCACCGCCACTAGGAACTACATGAGTTCCATCCAAGTTTGTAATCATAGGATTTTCTTTTGTGTTGTGTCTCAATTTTGTTCTGACTTGACACTGCCACATGAACCCATTCTAGCCAGTCAATAAATCCCATACCTATGCACTATTTAATTAATGGAGGTTGTTCTCACTTTAACTCAAGGATGAGTTTCCATTCAGTCGTGGGGGTATGATGAGTCATGAATTTGCTGACAGTCGTGATAATGCACCCATGATACCACATGGGCCGCGATATCGCGTATGCGATATTGCATACCCAATATCACATCCTTCCCTACTACCAGTCTATAAATAAGAGGCGGCTTTCCCAATTTTAGACCTCTAGTTTTAGTCTCTTAGTGAAGCTCTGGCAGTTTTTCCCTTCCAGAGATAGAATAATTTCCCAGTGTTTGCCCGCAGTGTGGTGGTTGTAATTGTACGGCATCCTTATTCGAGTGTGACATACTTGGACACACACATGACCAAAAATAAAGACCAAGATTACTTCATCATTGCAGCATTCACTTAGTTTAATTAATTATTTATTATTTATTACTTTCTTAGTTAATCTCTCTCACCCTTATCTCATGTTAAACGTGGAATGAGTACGACTTAATCACGAGCATTTAATTGTGACTACTTGGTAACCCAGTAGCGTACCTAGGCCATGTGTTTGGTAATCCCAGTGGTAGTCATGCACGAAGTCCAAGGTGTGTACGGATGATTAAGGAATGGATGCTCATTGCACTTAGGCTAGTATAGATTCTCTCGTACCCTTTCCTCCTAGCTTAGTTAATATTAATTTCCATTGCCTTCAGGAGTAGCATTAGATTAGGACCACATCATACACCTCACTCTAGACTAAACCATATGTGACAAATATAATACTAGTCCAGGTGGGAAGACAACAAACTGTGACCTAAGGATAACTGTCTAGGTGCCACAACTAGTCCGTCTGCGGAGTTCAACTGGATTGCATGTGAAAATGCTCGTATTCGTATGGTTGAGTTTAGGGGTACCTTGCTACTCATCATTGTGCAATTCCCAAATTTTGTTCTAACATTTGGTATCGAAGCTTCATTTTTGTTTTTGTCTTGATGCCATTATTGGTTAGTAATTAGAAGGCCTATTTATGATTATGATGGGCATCCCTGTAAAATTACTAACCTCTGTGGTGTTGTTTTGTGAGGGTTCCTTTTTTTGCAAGGTGTGATGGGTGCCCATTTAGGTGGTATTTTGGGGTTTTGAACTATGCATAAAGTTGTTTTATTTAAAGAATATTAAAGATTTTGTAATGCATAGTTTTTCCTACATAAAATTATAACTTGTGATCTTTATTTTTTTTTACAATTAGAGAGTAGCCATAGCATCTTTAATTGTACAAAATTGTTAAAAGTTTTGGATCACATATGGAAAATTAAATTGTGATTAATCATATGTAATACAATAAAATTTATCCCACAGGAATTTTTATTGTATTTAATATGATTAATTAGGATGATATGTTAACTTATTTTTCTTAATTTGCCCATAGGGATTAAGAAAAAAATATAATTTAACAATTTCATCGTAAGGATATATGAATTAGTTTGAATTAAGATTTAGCCCACAAGCAATTTTATGTCATTTGATTTATATTTTTACATGATTTACATTGGTAAACATGTCTTATGATGTTTTAACCTCAATTTTAGTGACATAAGCATGTTTAATTATGCAGTTGTACAACCTATAAGCTACTCTAATTTTAAATGTGACATTCCTAAATTAAAGGGTGATAATTATAAGGTGTGGAAGGAGAGAATTATTCTTCATTTAGGCTATGTTATTTATAAGGATGAACCACCTACCATTACAACAGCTAGCCATTCGGATGATATTAGTAATTATGAAAAAATGGGAGCGATGTAATCATCTCTATGTTAATTCATATAAACCAAGATCTCAACTGGTATGTGTGGTTCACTGGAACAGTATGACAATGTGCATGTTTTGTTAAAGGCAATTGATGAACAATTTGAGTCATCAGACAAAGTGTTGGCTAGCACCTTAATAATGAAGTTCTCATCCATGAAGCTCATTGAAATTCATGGTGTGCATGAGCACATCATGAAAATGAGGGATATAGCAGCTTAACTCAAAACACTTGAGGTTGAGATGTCAAAATATTTCCTTGTGCACTACATCTTAAACACACTCCCACTGTAGGATGGACCCTTTAAGATTTCTTATAACACACATAGCAACAAATGGTCAATCAATGAACTAATGATCATGTGTGTGCAAGAAGAGGGTAGACTTACGATGGAAGCGAAAGAGAGTGTGCATCTGGTCACACAAGAAAAGAGTAAAGAACAAGCCAAAGGCAAGTGAAAGGTCAAATTTCATGTAGAAGTTGATATTAAGAAGAAATCTAGATGTTTTTTTTTTGTAAAAAGAAAGGGCACATATAGAAGGATTGTCCTAAATATCAGAAATGGCTTGAAAAGAAAGGTACTCAACTTTGGCTTGTTTGTTTTTGAATCTAATATGGTTGATGTTGACCATGACACATGGTGGATTGACTCTGTTCTACAATCCATGTTACCAATTCCTTGCAGGGGGTGGAAAATGTAAGAAAGCCAATAGGAAGTGAGTCTTGCATCTATTTAGGCAACAAGATGCACTCACATGTGGAGGCAATTGGAACATGCAAATTATTTTTAAGTAGTGGTTTTGTTTTAGAGTTGGAAAAGACATTTTATATTCCAAGTTTTTCAAGGAATTTAATTTTTTTCAAGGCTTGTATCATTGGGATTTTCCTTTAATTTTTCAGATACTATATTTAGTCTATATTATAGAGCTAAACTTATTGGAAATGATACATTGATAGATGGTCTTTTCAACATTAATTTACAAAAGGAAACTTCTTATACTTCTATGCATGTTCATGCTGGCATTAAGAGATGTGTTATGAATGAAGAATCCTCTATGTTGTCGCATCATAGATTAGGACATATCTCTATTGAGAGAATAAAGGGATTAGTAAATGATGGAGTACTTAGTACTCTAGATTTTATTGACTTTGATACTTGTGTGAACTGCATAAAGGGAAAGCAGATCAATATGTTAAAGAAAGGTGCCAAGAGGAGTTTAGACATATTAGAGATTATACATATAGATATTTGTAGTTCAAATATGGATGCACATGGTCAAAAATATTTCATTACCTTTACTGATGATTACTCACGATATATGTATCTCTACTTGCTTCATAACAAGAGTGAAGCTTTAGATGCCTTTAAGGTGTTTAAGGTTGAAGTAGAGAAACAATGCGATAAACAAATAAAGTTACTGAGATCTGATAAAGGTGGTGAATACTATGGTAGATATACTAATGATGGACAAGTGCTTGGTCCATTTGCTAAGTTTCTTCAAGAGCATGGAATTGTTGCCTGGTATACTATGCCAAGTTCTCCAGTCCAGAATGGTGTGGTAGAAAGAAGAAATTAAACATTATCAAACATAGTTTAGAGTATGTTTAGTAGCTCTAAGCTTCTTAAATCCTTGTGGACTAAAGCTCTTAAGATGACAGTGTATATATTAAATCGAGTTCCAATCAAGGCTATCTTAAAGAGACCATTTGAATTATGAAAAGGTTGGAAACCAACTTTGCAACATATACACGTTTGGGGATGCCTATCTGAAGTAAGAGTCTATAATCCACAAGAAAAGAAGGTAGACCCAAGGACCATAAGTGGGTATTTTGTTGGATATGCTAAATGGTATAAGGGATATAGATTTTATTGCCCATCACATACTACTAGGTTTGTGGAATTAAGGAATACTAAATTTCTTGAGAATGACTTAATTAGTGGGAGTAGTAGATCTTGGAACATTGTTCCTAAGATAGATCATATAAACGCTCAATCCACTACTTCAAATAATAGACTAATTATTGTGCACAATACACCTAGAGCACAAATTCGTAATGAACAATAACTGATCATTGAAGTTCCACAAACTATTGATCAAGAAATAGTAGATCCAACTGAACAAGAGATACCATAACCTATTGAACAACCTATTGAACATCATGATTCTCAAGAGAATGATGAACTGACATTAAGAAGATCTACTAGAGTGAGGTGATTAGCGATTCCTAGTGTCTATATGGTGTATCTACAAGAGTCTAACTACAACATGCAAGCCAAAAATGATCCTGAAACATTTTCACAAGCCATGAGTTGTAAGGAATCTAACTTGTGGTATGATGCCATGAAAGATGAGATGAACTCTATGTCATCTAATGGAGTCTGGGATTTTGTAAAGTTTCCTGATGGTGTAAAATCCATTGGATGTAAATGGGTCTTCAAGACTAAGAAAGACTCATTGGACAACATTGAAAGATATAAGGCTAGACTTGTTGCTAAAGGGTTCACTCAGAAAGAGGGAATAGATTACAAGGAGACCCTTTCTCCTGTATCTAAGAAGAACTTCCTTCATGTTATCATGGCATTGGTTGCCCATTTTGATCTTGAATTGCATCAAATGGATGTGAAAATAGCATTCTTTAATGGTGATCTAGAGGAAGAGTTTTATATGAAACAACCTGAAGGATTTTCCTCTAGTGATGGTGAGAAAATGGTACACAAGCTTAAGAAATCCATATATGGATTGAAATAGGCCTTCCGTCAATGGTACTTAAAATTCCATGATATCATCACTTCATTTGGTTTTGAAGAAAACATCATGGATCAATGTATATACCAGAAGTTCAGTGGGAGCAAAATCTGTTTCCTTGTTCTATATGTGGATGATATCCTTCTTGCAACCAATAATAGTGGATTTCTATACAAGGTGAAGCATTATCTCTCTAAGAATATCAACATGAAAGATCTAGGTGAGGCATCTTATGTCATTGGCATTCAGATCCATAGAAATAGATCTAGATGTATTCTGGGACTGTCGCAGGAAACCTATATTAATAAAGTTTTAGAGAGGTTTTGGATGAAAGATTGTCCACCAAGTATAATACCCATTATGAAGGGTGACAGGTTCAATTTGAACCAGTGCCCTAGGAATGATTTAGAGAAAAGTTAGATGAGCAACATTCCATATGCTTCAGTTATTAGAAGCCTTATGTATGCTCTGGTCTGCATAAGACTTGATGTTGCATTTGTTATGGGAATGTTGGAAAGATATCAGAGTAATTCAAGTATTGACCACTTGAGGGTTGCAAAGAAAGTGATCAGGTACCTTTAAGGTAAAAAATATTACATGCTTATGTATAAATGAACTGACTCCTTTGAGGTGACCGGCTACTTCAATTTAGACTTTGCTAGCTGTGTTGATTCATGGAAATCAATATATGGTTATGTTTTTATGCTAGCTGGAGGAGCTATATCCTAGCGGAGTGAAAAACAAACTTTGGTTGCTACTTCCACCATGGAGGTAGAGTTTATTTCTTGTTTTAAGGCTACTTCACATGGTGTATGGCTAAAGAGTTTCATATTAGGGCTTAGAATTTTGAATTCTATATCTAGGCCATTAAGAATGTTTTGTGACAATTCAACTGTTGTCTTTATGACTAAGAATAATAAAAGTGGTAGTTGAAGTAAACACATCAACATAAAGTACTTAGCCATAAGAGAATGCATTAAGGAAAACAAAGTGGTCATTGAGCATATATGCATTGAATTGATGATAACTAATCCTTTGACAAAATGAATGCTATCAAAGTCATTTAAGGATCATGTAGTTCGAATGGGACTTGGTTCCATAATGTAATTTATTGTACATACAACTTTATAGTCTTAATGAAACTCTTATTCAATTGTGCTGTTTTCTCATATGGTTTGTGCATATAAGTATGAGAGAAAATTGACATATGGTAGAACCTAGAATGAACATTGGTTTATTTATAAAGCTAGTTACCATATAAGGAATTACGTTGAGATATAATGCATTGTAATATATGGAAGATAATACTTACATTAAGAGAAACTATTGCCATTATTCATGCTTTTATTTCTTAAACTCTGGACTTAATTAAATATGAAAACCAAGTGAAATATTGTAGCATGAAGGAGAAACTAACGTGTTTTATGTGTTAGTTAATGCATGAAGGTGGCCGCTATATCCATTAACACAATGCATAAAGGTGGCCACTATATCCACTAACACATTAGTAGATAACGCATGCTACTATATCCACTACGTTAGTAGATAACACATGTGATGAGACATGATATGCACAAGCCACGATATCGTGTCCGCCGCGATATTGCATCATTCCCTGTGATATCGCGTACGCAATATTGCGGTCCGTCGCCAAATCTATAAATAAGAGGAAGCACTCCCCTTATTTCTCATCCTAGGCTTAAGTAGGGAAACTGTGGCAGTTTGATCACTCCAGAGATAGAATATTTTCCATGTGCTTGCAGTAGGAGTTCCCAAGTAAACGGATCTTTATTTGAGCAGCTTTGTACCTGAACGTAAGTTGTGTATGCCAATAAATACAAGCTTTGTGGATAAACCTTGCAGTGCATGGAATAGGTTTTATTACTTGTTATGTATTACATGTTATTTATTACCTACATTAGCGCGGCATGAGTACGACTTGATTACGAGCATTGACGAATGTGTACGGCTAATCAAGGAATCAGCTACTCATGGCGATTAGTCTCTCTCACCCTTGTCTCCTAAAACGCGGGATGAGTATGACTTGATTACGAGCATCTACAGATGTGTACGTCTAGTCAAGGAATTGGCTGCTCATCACATTTAGGCTAGTTAGGTGCCTTAGTATGAGCACTTTGAGCATGTGCGTTACGTGTGGTGATCCCAGTAACGATTAGCGTTTGGTAGCCATAGTTGCATAGTTTAGGGTGTGTACGGTAAGTGGGAATGGATGCTGACGCTAGTTAATCTAGACTTAGTCATTAGTTAGAGTTAGTTAGTTTCTCAACCCTTCGCTCTTAGAATAGAAGACATAAAACCATAAAAGACCATAAAAATCATATACCTCGGACGTACTTAACCATACACCGTGACAACTAGGAGTAAGTCTGGGAAGACAATGAATGATTAACTCCAAGTGTTCCATGGGGCATATAGGCATTTAGTCTGCGGAGTTTGACCGGATCGCACGTGCTACGCTCGTTTCTTATGGTTGAGTGTAGGGGTACCTCGCCACTCATCATTGGCGCCGTTGCCGGGGACTATGTGTTTGTGCGCTGAATAGAACATAAGGGATATCACTCACATTGTTGTGAGCCTTAACGAACCTTCAGGTTAATCAAAAGAAAAATTTATATAACGGTGAATTAGCACACCGATAAAAATGTCTTCTTCTCATAGGAGCAACTCACCACCTAAGGATCATACATGAGACAGTCGGCAACATAAAACACATAACCAAAATCAGCCAAGTCCTAAACAATATAAGATGACATATACTCATCCCGATGAGTATATTCCTAATTTTACTTTTATTCTCCATCAAGACGAACAGCTGCGATGGAGAGATTTGCAAGGTAACATTGTGTTACACCCAGATCAGTCAGTCTCTTGTATGCTTTTTTGTGCCTTGGCACAGATAGGCATGGCTGAATTATTTGCTGAATACGTTGCAGAAGATTTTGACATGAGGGATTATTATCCCACAAATTCCCAACATATGAGAGACTTAAGGCAAGAGAGTCAACATGCACTATGGTCCTGCACGTCCTTAGCGAAATAGGAGATGAGGAACCCCTTATCACGGATTCTTTAACAAATGATGTTCCCCCTCCTAACGATGGTGAGGAGGTTGGGTATCAGAACCTACGATCAACGATACATATCCCTGGTTCTAATGCTCATGAACGCCAACTGTTCACAGAGGGAACAACCACTTATGCTAAGGATGGACACTTTGCTCGTCACCACGATCGAGGCCGTAGTAGCTGAAGAGAAGGCAAGAAACATCGTCATGACGATGGTTCCCCTTCTTCTTCTCCTTTTTCACATCACTCATCCTCTCCTTCCACATCTGGGTGCAGCCACCATGAGCATAAAGGTGAGGATAAAGGTAAGAAGGACGAAAGACCTTGATGGGAAAGTCGAGAGAGGACAAGGGCAAGGATGTAGGGAGAGTAGGGAACAACATAGACATCACAGGCATCATGAAAGAGATGATCATGATGAGCCCCTACTCGCAACCCAAAGTATGCTTGACATAACGGAGGCAGTTAGGATTCCCACAAGGCATTTAAAGGATAGTCGGATCAAACGATTAGACATGAACAATATCCCACGATTTGAAGGGGGGTACAATGCTAATTTGCAAAATCATTTATAGGCATTCCACGATGCCTGTGCCTTGCAGAATATAGAAAATGAGTGGCACAAACTTAAGTTGTTCCCAAGGACACTCACCAAGGAAGCAGAGAGCTGGTACCGGTCCTTAGAACCAGAAACCATCAGGAGGTGGAGTATGATGCTATAACTGTTCAACGAAAAGTATCAGACATACTCCAGAGTGTCCAATTTGCGTAAGCAGATCCAAGGCTGGAAACAAGGTACATATGAACCCTTGGATGTTGCCATGGCCCGCTACTACACATTGTTACATCGTTGCCCGGGCCATGGGTACGCTCAGTAGGATCAACTTCGCCACATCGTGGATGGGCTAAGGCATGAAACTAGAAGAACCCTTGGAACTTACGCCCAAGGGAGACTCTCACAACTTAGAGCCCATGAAGTACATAGCTTGTTGGAACAAGTAGCAAAAGAAGAAGGTGAGCTATGCAAAAGGGAAAGTGCGGAAGAATACAACCCAGACCCCTCCCTTTGAAAGAAGGGAGTGATATTTTGTGATGAAGAGGATGAGTCACCAATAGAAGAGTTGGTGAACTGGAAAACCTTGCCAATCCAAAAATTAATAACAGAAATAGCAGCCAAGGCAGATGATGTATGGAGTTCCTGAGACTCTAAAATTGAAACTTTCTTAAAAATTGTAGAAGAGTCTAAGGTAGAACAAAGTAGTGACAAAGGTAAGAAAAAGTGGAGAGATTTAGGCCCTGCACATAACAAGGGTAAGGGAAAAATCACTAACTCTGATGTGGCTGTGGACTCTGATTCAGACGATGACGGTGGATGTGAGATCTACCATTATGACCATCCTAAGGGATGTTTCCCCATCATCTCACATCTATAGGAGTCTGGGGTGTATGCGCTTAATCAAAGACTCAACCAATGGCAAACACCCCAAAGGTTACCTTATCCACAAGGTAACCCAAGGCAGTTCCACCAACCACTAACGTATTATCCAAGTGGAACTCTACCACAGCCCATCGGAGAGCATCAGTAGTGGCAATACCCACAGTCATGGGGGATGCCATCGCCGAAACATCAGTACCCTTATCGGTAGCTTGATTCGTATAGTTATTATGTGCAACAACCGATTTCTCCAAGTGACTCTATGAGTCACACAACCCCCAAGCGACTACCAAGTTCGAGAGTACTTTCGAAGGACTCCTTCTCCTCCGGGAGACACTCCATACCCACACCATCCTCCTAATCCATCTGCACCTCTTCCACCACAAGTAGTTCCCGTAACACCTCCTGCTCCAACAATGCAAGGGGAACTTCCTCCTCAACCACAGCAACATCACGCTGCGAGAGCTGTAAATATTCAACCTGCTACTAGTTCTGACAACTGTAAAAAGAGAAGACCTTACTTCAGAACCAAAAGCCTAGACAAACTCTCACAACAACAAGCGGTTGAGCCCATGTACACTCCTCCACCATCTAACACTTCGGAGCATCCTTCCATCCAAAATCAGAGCTTAACGCATACGGTTATGTTAACACCTACCGTAACTAACTGGATCAAGGTGGGCCACCTTCCCAGAAAACTAACTGACCCTGGGAATCCCTTAATCTATTTACAGATCACCGAAAATGAACCACATAGGGCTGTTCTTGACTAAGGTTTCAGAGTCAACTTAATTTCACGAGAAATGTATCACGCCTGGAACCTACCGCAACTTAAGAAGAGCAACATTCAACTAGACCTGGTAGACCAGTCCATGACCATTCCCTTGGGATTGGTGGAGGACATCATTACCACTATGTGTGGTTGGTCTTACCCAGCTGATTTCTAGTGATTGAAGTGAACAACAACAAAGGGGACTTCCAATTATAATGGGAAGGGCATGGCTTAGTATAGTAGATACATACCTTAGGATCCGCAATCTTTCCTTGGAAATCTCTAAGAGAAACATTTGTGGAAAGATCGAGAAGAGGAAAGTTCCATGCATCACATACAGTGATTCATC
>MNCI01036652.1:219832-252065 GCA_015680685.1 Gnetum montanum | reverse complement strand
AGCTTTCAAGCTAGCTGACATGGACGGAAAAGAATTTGCAAATCCAACCAATCACTTGTTCCTGAAACTGTTTTATACATAAATTTGAGCTCAGGTACGTACTAGTCCTGGAATCATGACTATAAACTGATACCACAGCTAGTCTTGGAATCATGACTATAAACTGATACCACAGCTAGTCCTGGAATCATGACTATAAACTGATACCAAAGCTAGTCCTGGAATCAAGACTATAAACTGATACCACAGAACAGTCCTGGATTATGACTTAAAACTAATACCATAGTGTCTGCAACGACGATAAACTAGCATTCGTCCGGCATGACAGTAAACTGTCACCGTCATAACCGTCGGAGTCCGCTAAGACTATAAACTAGCTTGCCTCTGCATGGTCCGTTACGACTCGAAACTGGCAATGTACTGTCCGCCACGACGTTAAACGGGCAATGTCCAACGGGTTACGACACGAAACTAACCCATGATAGTTCGTTAAGACTGTAAACTGGCACGTGCATTTCCGACTCTTCACTCCACAGCTGTATTCATTCATCAGAATCATTGCATCCCTCATCGACACACAATCTCATCAACATCATCGACATTCGCACTCAGTGCTCAGAATCGCCCCCAATATTTTTGTGCACTTGCAGCTGTTTAAGTCTAAGTTCATTTATTCACTCATGGTTTTCCTGTCTCCTTGAAGTTATGTTTGCAGGATGACGCTCAGAAGTGCTCGTACGAGAGTGCATTTCATCATAGGCAGCAAGATCAAGCAATGTCCATTGATCCACCTGGCAAGACTAAATCAAACCGTTAACCCGTACATTCCCATTCCCCGAAAATTCACTATCTGCTCACCAAACTATTGCACACTGCAAAACATTACAGCAGTCGCAACACATAAAACACAATATTCGCACATGAGTACAAGAGCAGTTCACCAAAAAAAAAATAAAAAAAATGGGACCCTTGGCACTTCCCATACAAGCCCTAGGCGGGAAGGCATCGGTCTTAAAAATAGGTACTCATGTCAAAAGCAATCAAGAAATATCCTATTGCATGGCTTTGGCTCTTCGCTTACAGTTTCCCCAAAGAAGGGGGCTGTTCCCCCAAAGAATGCAAAACATCACCCCGTGGCTTTGGCGTTGACAACAAGCTCTCTTGAACACTAACCAAGAGCACTGTTCCGCCAAAGGACACGCATCGCATGCCTGAATTCCAAGTCTGCCAAAAAAATGGCTATCGACGAGGACCAGCATGCCGCACACCTGAGCATCTCATTTTCCCAGCATAATCCCTTGGGCAGTCACCAATCCCCACAATCCCTTCTCTCCTACCAGTTACCAATCTCACCTTTTTCAATCCCATACACTACTAAACACGGTACGATGACGTCTCGGCAAGTGGCAAGGGACAAAGCTTTTATCAAGTTGCTTGTGGTGTTTTGCGCTTCTTTGTTGACGCTTCTCGGGTCGATCCCTCCAAGCGTCAACAAAGAGGGGCCAATGAAACACCACAAAAACTTCGAGTTTGGCACTTGTCCAACAAGAAGCAGATCCCCATGACCCTTAGACGACGTTGGCTACATTTGAAGTCACACATGGCAATTTTGAGGATCGAAACACTCGATTTTTACCAAGTGTTGTGCCAGCGTATACGCTCGGCGTCTACACCCAGTGTCTACGCCCGACGCCCAGCATACACGCCTCATATGTACGCCCATCAGGTGCAACAGGAGCAAGAATTGAAGCAAGTCGGCGGCCAACATTCATCAGCATATACGCCAGCATCCATCAGCGTATACGCCCAACGTCCGCCAATGTTCACACGCCCAGCAAGTCCAGCGTATACGCCCAGCGTATACGATGGCCTGATGTAGCGTATATGCCCAGCGTATACCATATTTCTAAATTGTATGCACCTGGTCGACACGCCACATGTCTCCCAGCCCGATTTTCCCAGTAAAACCCCACCTATAAAAAGCCCAGTTTTTCGTGTATTGAGGGTCGGCAAAAAAATTTACCAGAGCAGACCCAAGAGCGATTACGCTGCAAACCAGAGCCTAAAACCCTCTACGCTGGAAGTCCTGTACGCCGAGCACAGTCTCTACGCTCTGTCTACCATGCGAATCAGCCGCCTCCCTGCACCCACCGGGGCTTTACGTCCGCCTTGTGTCCAGCCACAACTACGTTAGACTGGTGCACCACATTTCCATTCCATAATACAGTTTACAGTTTACGCTGTGTTCACACTGTTTCTGCTTACGCTAGTTTACATTTACGCTCTGTTTACGCTGTCTACGCCCTGTTTACACTGTTTACGCTGTATATGCCGTGTTTACGCTTTACATTGTCTACGCTCGTTTACACTTACACGCCTTACGCTGTCTACGCTCTGTTCACGCTGTACGCTGTCCACGCTCTGTTTACGCTGTACGCTGTCTATTCCCTGTTTACACTGTTCTGGTCTACGCTTAGTTTACGCTGCATATATCAGTTTACACTGTTCACACTGTTACGCTGTTTACACTTTGTTTACGCCCTATTTTCACTGTTCGCCAGTTTTACGCCCGTTACACAGTTTACGTATAACTCAGCGTATAACACTTCGGTGACGCTCGGGGAAATCCTTGTCTGATCCGCGTGCGGACCACCCAAGGTACCCTACCTTCGTGCATTCCAACTCGCCCTCAGGCGAAGGTAGGGTCATCTGTGCTCGTCCTGCGATCCCGCGGTCTCTGTTTTTCCTTACAGCCAGGACCGACGATTTCAGGCAGTACAACTATGTAGCCTAAAGAGATGATAATTCCATCGTTGGTGGTCATTATGGATCTGCATAGATAAAGGAATGGGGAAATGATCTGATTAGGTTGCGTGTTGGTGGACTTTAGTAGTAGAAAGGGTTTGCCAAAAAGAAAGAGTGGAAAAATAATATCTATCTAACCGATTATAAATGCGAGCCTGTCCCTTACGAAGATTGTTCTAAGTGAAGCTGTTTAGAGAGCCACCAGCAATGTCTGTGATGCCATCCGAAAGATAGAAACGTTTCTTAAAATTTGACCAGGCTTGATATTTGTGATGAGGAAGTTAAGAGAAAACACCCCCAAGCTTATCATGAGAGAATTCCATCATGTTAAAATCACCACCAAAAATCCAAGGAATAGAAGGGAGGCTATGAGTGAGTTCATGCCACAATCGGGCCCGTTCGGTAGAGCCATTGGGAGCTTAAATAGAACAAACTCCGAAGGGACCATGTGAGGAGGAGAAAACAGCCCAGGCCACTCTGTGACCTAAATTGGACCCATGCTGTAGGAGTTTGTCTTTCCAATAGGCTGGAAAAAGAATGGCTGCTCCACCTTTGCCACACTCATGAGAAGTAGCGAGAACAGAAGAATGGGGGAGAGACCAATGGGCTGAAAGAGATAATTGGTAGGCTGAGATTTTGATTTCTTGAAGAAGGAGGAAATCCAAAGTGAGATTTAGACTAGAGAGGAAGTTGCTGGCTCGTTTGCGACGAAGCCTATCAGTTAGGCCTCAGACATTCCAAGATAGGAGGTTCATGGAGAAGCTCTAGATGTTATGAGTGACAGGGCAGTAGATAGGAATGTTATTTGTCAAAGTAGTGGAAAGAATTGCAAAGGAGTTGCTTGTATTAACAATTAAAGCTGAGTTAGTTTTGGGCGAAGGAGAGGAAGAGGGAGTAGTGGTTTTAGATGCTTTGGCCCTTTTCCTTCTCCCTACCATTACAAACTCATCACGTAAAAGTGAATCTTTGACTAATTGTGATTGGATGATTGGTGCCTTGGACCTGGCCTTAATGAGAGAATGGGATTGGAAGACTCTTTCCTTAAAGGGAGTAGATGAGGAAGAAAGGTGTGGAGCATTGTTAGAAGTAGAACCAAACTTAATGGGATCAAGTGGTGGGTTAGGTTGAAGAGTGACTACAGGATTGGATTTGGGAGGATTGGTTTGAGATTTTTTCTTAGCTAGAAAGGGACAGGTAGAAATGTGATGCTCTGCATGATGGCAATAGCTACAAGAGTTGGGAAGATAAAAATAGTCTACCTTTTGAGTAAAAACTTTGTCTCCAACTCTTAAGGTTAAAGTGGGTTTCTTTTGGGAAATGTCAAGTTCGATACAGTAGCGACGAATTTGAGCCTCGTTAACCTCAATTCCATGGTTGGAGATGACTCGACCTAAAATGTTAACTATGTCTTGCTCAATAGATGAAAAGATTAAAGAAAGATTAGGCAGCTCTACATAATAAGGGATAATATTAAAGGCTGGGTCCTGACATTGAAATCAAATTTCCAAGCCTGGGCGATAAGTGTAACATTACGAGTAGGAAAAATCCGAAGAGAGAGAGCTTTCTCGATGTGAGAAGCCTCAAAAAGTTCAGCGAGGACAAAATTACGAGCATAGTATTGAGCGTGTAAGACCTGTATGTATCCTGTGGGTTTGTAAAATATTTTTAATATGTAAATTGATGCTTAATGATCGAGGTAAAAAACCCACTATTTGAAAAAAAATAAAGCGTGCAGAAAAATCTTGAGAAACAGATTCAAAGATGTCATCAGGTAAAAGAAAATCCAAAGATTCTGAGTTAGGAGAACTTCCCTGAAGTGAAGAAATAGTAACTGCTGAGGATTCGTCCATACCCTTGCATGAAGGAAGCTCCACGTCCATTTGAACAGGCTCAACACTGGCCGTAAAGCACCTAAATTCAATGGTAGACAAAACGGCAAACACTGCAATCAAATCTGCTCATTTGCCGCCTTCCTAGACCCCGCATCTTTTTGTTTTGAAAAAAACCCAGAATGAAAAATGCTGTGTGCAACTGCACCGTGTGGGCACACCGTAGCCACCGTGGCCCAGCCAAAAAATCAAAACCCAAACGCGCGGGCCTGCTCCGTATTAGGTTTTCTTGATTTCTTTCATCCATATATGATCTGAAGGGGCCATATGATAAATGGGCTTTATATTTTCAATGCAATACTAAATTTTGTTTTTGTTTTTATTTCCGCTAGGGAGAAAGTACATATTTCTACTAAATGTAGCATCTCCATCGTTCGTCCGAGGTGAGACGCCTCGCCTCCAAGAAGACTGGACTGGATCAATGTTGTAGTCAGCAGCAGCGAGCATTTGTGGGTGGCTAATGTCCACAGTTGAAGCAATCAATTATTCTTCTCTTCTTCTTCATGACTACTGCAGCTCAGCTCAGGTTTTATTTCTCCTCCAGTTTTATCCTGCTATGCATGTCCTGTCCTGTCCTGTCACAAAAGGATAACACCCTCACTCCCTCCCTAATGCCATCGCTGCCTGCCTGCACTTTGTTCTAGTGGTAGTGGTTTTGGTTTTTTTTTAATTTTTTCTTTTTATGAAGAGTCCTCCTCTTTCCTCCCTTTTTTGGGCATTGACATGTGTGCCGGGTTATTCCGTTTACAGACGTGTGCCGACCACTACTTAGATGTCTCTATCAAATGTGTGCTAAAATATTTTCTTCAAATAGTGTCACTTTGCGTTAATATGTGTACATGAAATTAATTATAAATTTATGGTGCTAGTATTAAAAAAAATGTATTGTGCTTAGCGAATTCGACTTTGTTTAGCCAATTCCGTTCAAAGTTTGTATTAAGTTTCTATTTATCTGTATCTACAAACTAACAAAGCACAATAGTGTTACCAACAATCATTGATTGTGGTTACGCTTATTTTAGTATGATGGCTACTATTCTTTTGTTTTCTTAACGCATTTTCTTTGTTTATGATTTGTATTTGTATTTTGTTTCAATGTAGTTTTTTCCCCATGTGTTGGAGATGGATGTGTTTTGTTATTTTTTTAAATATACATTTTAGTATTGGTGAAAAATAGATATTCTTCTCATCAATATTTATTGTTTTATAGATATAAATTTCTTTTTCCAATTGTTATGGTGAACAATAAGAAAGGTTTTAAAGGTTGTTGTGGTTTAAAGTGAATTTAAAGAAAATAGCCTCATAGGATCCCAAACCTTTTGTTATTTAAATATTTTACTAATTTAACTTTTGTCTAAGTTTTTAACTATTTGCATTACTAATTTCACCATTGTCTAGGTTTTTTCCTGTTTAATTATTTATCTTGTTTTGGTATTTTTAATTCCAAGCTTTTGAGGTTTTTAACGGTTAAATTATTTTTATTGTTTTATTATTTTTAGGGCAAAATTTTTAATTATTTTGCTATATTTTTGTTAGTTATTTTGTTTGTGCATGTGAAAAAGATTAACTTGATGGTTAACTCTTTCAAACAAATGCACACTTCAAGGAATTTTCAAATAAAGAAAATAGGTTCATAGGATCTCAAACCTTTTTCTATATAAATGTTTTTCTAATTTAACAGTTGTGTGGGGTTTTAATTATTTTCATTGCTATTTTTACCATTGACTAGGCTTTAAACTATTTGCCATTTTCATTGCTTTGTTATTTTTTGTTCAAAGCTTTTAATTATTTTGTTATTTTCATAGTTTTTTTTTATTTTTTTGTTGCAAAATTTTAATTATTTTGCTATATTTTTGTTAACTATTTTATTGTGCATGTGAAAAAAAAGAATTTTGTGGTTAACTATTTCAATGATCCTAAATGCAAGCTTTAAAGGATTTTAAATTTATTGGCTTTGGAGCATAACTAAGATTTTTGCAATTTTAAGATTATTATAAAGGTTCAGGTATATCAATATATGGGACTATTGAAGATTGCAAATTGTTTTTATAGAAATCACATTCTATTACATATATTTATTGGGTATTTTCCTTAGTGTATATAGGGCTTCTAGCTTCTAAATATTTTCATTAAAGATAAATTATTTAAGATTGCTTCTAACTTACCTCTAAAGGTTAATAGTGACAAAGTTCCAGTGGTAAGTTTAATTCATAAGTTATAAGTTTAAAATAGAAACTAAACTACATATTGTCTTTAATTAAATTTAATTGGTTTTTATTTTTTGTTTTTAATGTGAAAAATTTCTCTCTCTTAATTTTCATATTGTATTTCATAATTTACAGGCCCGCTCGTACTTGTTAAGATTTTGGGATGATATACAATAATGTTAATAACTCTGCTAATGTTGGTCCCAAGCCCAAATACGCAAGGAGGAGGGTTAGCATCAAGTTAGTAACCAGTTGTAAAACCTTGTGAAATCTCATAAATGAGTTCTTTTCCCTATTTTACAGATATTAAGGCTTTTCCCAAATACAATGCACACAAATCATAGGACTCTAATGCTGTGGAAAATGGGTAAGGACTTACCATTAAACAAAGATCTAGCTCTTCATAGAAGCAAATTCATGGGTGACAAGGTACCCCTACTGTGCTGATTGAAAACGTTGGTGGCTGGAACACCAAGGTTGATGGGCACATAGCCTAACCCCAAGTCCACGTGAGGGCTTGCTGGAGGCAGAGATAGGGTGCCCTGAACGGTCTTGTCGATCGAACATGGACTTATCGGATGTAACCAGGGTGTAGCATGGTTAGCTACGATACTAATGCAAAACAGTGCTAAGTGTTCAAACAACGTCAACGGTGTTAATGGTGTTAAGCGTAGTCAAGTTTTTTAGTGAAAATGAGGTCATCAACATGTAGGGACCACCACCTGAGTGTAGTTGTAGGCATGGCTATGTGATGAAATAGTGAAAAATGAGAATGAAATGCTAAAAATGCAAAGAGAGAGGGAAGTAGAACACCACCGCAAGTGGGGTTGAGTGTAGTTAACACCAAAAGGGGTTAAAAGGTACATGGAGTACAATAGGCGTAGTGGAGAGTGTAGTCACAGTCTTAGAGGTGTTTGGCCATGAGGATTGATACTCGCAGGCATGTCCATGTCTGTTGGGTTGGCCACCACGGTGTACTATGGGCTGCGATGTTCTGCTAGGTTGCGGTGGGGCTATGATTGTCTGCAACTTCACCAAATACTAACCCAAAAATTTGCCAACCCTTGATTTGCCAAAATGCCCATCCTTGATTTGCCAAAATGCCCACCTTGAAATCATTAAGGGCATAGGGTATTTATAGGGTTAGGATTAGCACGAAATGTGGCATGGTTGCCACATGGCAGAGGGGATGGTTGGGACTATGCTCTCACTCAACTATGCTCTTCACTAGGCTGGTGGGGTCAAGCGTAGTTATAATTTTGGACAAGAGGGGATGCAAGAGAAAGAAAGATTCCATCGACTATGCTCGTTGATGGTGAGTTAACTGCATTGGTGTGCTATTGCTGTGTTGTGGAGGTTGTCGAAGGCTATTCTAGCTAACTACGCTCTCCATTGAGGGTTGACTATGCTTTGGGGCAGTGGAGAGTGTAGTCTTGGGACTTTAGAAAAGTCTTGCAAAAAACTTACTTCTTGCTAACTACACTCTATGTTGGAGGAGAGCATAGTCTCAATGCTGGTAGAATTTGGGCTTTTTGGCAGACTATGCTCCCCATGGGAGACTGACTACACTCCCAACTGGGTGTGAGCATAGTCCAAGACTTGCCAAAACTTGTGAAAAGCCACCTTTTTGCTAACTACGCTCTCCAGTAGAGGCTGACTATGCTCTAAGGCAGTGAAGAGCATAGTCCCAACACTTAGAAAAATTTGCTAAAAAATGGCCTTCATGTTGATTACACTCTGGGGTAGTGGAGAGTGTAGTCCCAACACGTAGAAAAATTTGCAATGACTGGCTTTGTGTTGACACTTAGAAAAAATTGCAAATGTGACCTCCATGTTGATTACACTCTCCACGAGAGGTTGACTATGCTCCGAGGTAGTGGAGAATGTAGTCTTGACACTTAGAAAAATTTGTAGTCAGGATGTTGTAGTTTGGATTCGGTGGTGTTTCATTGGCCCCTCTTTATTGACATTTGGAGGAGTGGCCCAAGAGACATCCACAAAGAATAACAAAACACCACAACAAGCATGACACCAACATTTCTCTTTAGTGCTTGGTTAGATATTGCTGTGCCATGCTCAAGAGTGCTATGGATAGTGGTATTCTAAATGATAGGTGAGAGGTGGAAGTAAAAGGCGTAGGAAATGTGTTAGGGATAATAGGGAAGATGAAGTGCGAACAAGACATTATAATGTAAGGACTTTATGACTGAGGATGACCATGGCACTAGAGTGGGTTGCCTTTGGAAACGTTGACCTCTCGTCAGAGTGCTTGTGAGAGAGTTGATGTGGAAGGGGTTGAACTAATTGTAAAATTACAGTGCTGTTGGGCTACTTAGGGACATGCTCCTTCCCTTTTTCTCATTTTATTTCTTTTTATTTTATTTTTAATTTGTGCTACGAGGCAAGCCTACTTGGGGCTTTGCACATTGCTAAATTCTTGTTGCGAGGTGCTTGCCATTGAGTGAGTTGCATGTCACTAGGTGAGCTTCGCTTTAGTGTTTGGGAAACCACATCATGTCTGTTTGACAGGTGTTTCCTCCCCAGGATGACTTGTGTTACATTTTCCTAGTCTTTGACCAACCAACAGAGGCTTCCCATGGGATGACTTGTGTTACATTTGCCTTGGGTTTTATGGTTTGGCACGAAGAGGATGCCATGTGGTCATAGCACGTGAACGTTAAAGGGCTTGCAATCTTTGCTGTGTGAGGCATGAGAGGGTATTGGGATGTAGGGGTAGATATGCGTAGGCTATAGCGGGATGAGGGGGATGTGCACTCTTAAGAGGCTTAGCTAGTTCAAGCATGCACATTGAAGCAATGTGGTGACTTTATACTGCAATGAGATGCACCTTTGCACAACGACCTAGGCCTTTGTCCTACAAACACAACTTCGAGAAGATAGGAAAATCACACAACACAAAATGCAAATAAAATGTAGGGGGCGAAGATGCTACAAGTGCTCCAAAGGATGTACTAGTGGCAAGTGCTTAAAAAGCCAGTAAAATGGCAGGGGGCCAAGATGCTGTGAGTGTTCCAAAGGTTGCATTAGTGACAAGTGCTCAAAAAGCCAACAAAATGGTAGGGGGCCAAGATGCTGTGAGTGTTGCAAAGGCTACACCAATGACAAGTGCTCCATTCTGAAGTTATAGCATGCCTGCCTGCATAGTGTAGAAGGGGGGCAAGGTTTATGCTCATTTGCTCACTTGTAGGAGGATGGAAAGAATTGTTACTGGTTGACCACGAACCCAGTTTAAGGTCTTGATAGATGATGGGTTGTCATTGGTTGGTTGCATTGATGAGGCCTCGTCGACATAGTGTCTATCTATCGCTTATAAATACATGCCTACTAGCCACATTTATGGGGAATCTAGATTTCAGTAGCAGTAAAGCTCTTACATTTTTTCCATTCGAAAGTTAGAATTTTTCCCTAAGTGCTCATAGCAGGAGTCATTAAGTGTACAGATCTTTATTCGAGTATTGTTGTACCTAAGCACGACAGTGTGTGCTGCAATAAAGTTGAGCTTTCTGAAAAACCTTGCAGCACTTTCGATAAATTAGCTATTTTATTTATGCATTTAATGTTTTCAATTATTTATTAAATGCTTTCAATTAGTTATCAAATATTTTCCAGGTATTATGTTAATGAGACAATTAAATAAGATAGATTACACACATAAGTACGACCGCTTTAAGCGTAACACATATTTGCTTGGTAATCCCAGCAGCGTTATCACTTGGTATGCCCACTAGTGTAGTGTTTGGTCACCCAACAATGGATATGTGGGTTCAAGATGTGTATGGAAAGTGGAAACAAATACTTATGTTAGGATGAGTTAAATGATTAGTTAATTAGTAATTTAGATTAGTTAATTAAACTCCTTTTATCTACATTTCAAGCACCAAAATATAAAATACAAAATGATAAAAATTAGATGTCTCAGTTACACTTAACCATACCAATGTACATCACAAGTGTAATTGGGAGGACAATGATTGACCTTAAGGCTAGATTCACTTCCTAAAGGGCTAGTGCACTAGAAACGATAAAGTTCATGGAATTCAATTGGATCACGTGCGAAGGCTTTGTGATTTGTATGGTTGGACATAGGGGTATCTCATTCATCATTGGCACCATTGCCAGGGACTTTGTTTGTGGAACATGTGCTATTTAGGTCTAAGTGGATACCACTGCTATCATTGTATGAACCTAAAAGTCAATAACATTCCACTATACATAAATTTAAAAGCACACTGACAATTTCATTTTTTTTACAAAATGTCTTCTTCTTCTTGTAAGCCTGAAGATACTAAACCATTGGTTCCGCAAGAATGCAAGGTGGTATACACTGATCTAGATGAGTTTGTGTGAGATTTCACCTTCATCATACATTAGGATGAATAGATGCAATGGTGTGATATGGAAGGCAATGTCATTTTTCCCCTTGATAGATCTATGCCCAAAATGCTGTTTAAAACCCTTAAGAAGTTGGGCATAGCAAAGCTTCATGAAGAGTACATTGTGGATGGATATGACACTTGAAACTATTATCCCATTGAAACACAATGTAAGCAAGATAAACATTAGGAGAGACTCCATGAAGCCACAAAGGGGAACCATTACACTAATTCCTTGTTCCTACTAGATCAAGAGGACAATGAGGATCCTCCCTTGGAAGGTTCTCAACATGAAGATTCTCCACCCCTTGTTACTGATGGTGAGGGTGTGAACTTGACCTTGCGATCAACTATTCATAAACTAGATTCAAGAAAGAGTGATAGCCAAGGTAGGAACTCAAGTGAACATCACAATAACAAGGGATCAAATGATGGTGATCATAAAAAGCATAAAAGTGATGGTGAACACCATGGTGGTGGTGGTAGTCCACCTTCCTCTTCATCCTCTTCATTCGATTCTAAACATTCCTCTTCATTTGATGGTTCTCATGGAAGTTGCAATAAAAAAAATTGTGATGAAGGTGATTAATGAACTAACAATGATCGTGAAGGTCGCCAAAATCGAAGGGGTGGCTGAAACCATCATTGGCATCATCAACGCAGTGATGATGATGAACCTTTACTAGTGACTCAAAGTATGCTTAACATTGTGGAGGTAGTAAGAATTCCAACTAGGCATATGAAGGATAGTTAGATTAAGTGCCTAGATATGAATAATACCTCAAGATTTGAGGGGGGATACAATTCTGATCGATAGACACATGTACAAGCTTTTCAAGATGCTTGTGCCTTACAAAACATTTAGAATGAGTGGTAGAAACTCAAGCTTTTCCCAAGGATACTCATTGAAGGAGCTAAAAGTTGGTATTAGTCCTTATAATCAAAATCCATCTAAAGATGGAGTACCATGTTAGAACTGTTGAATGACAAATATCAAACGTACTCTAGAGTGTCTAACTGAGAAGGAAAATCTAAGGCTGGAAACAAGGAGCACATGAACCCTTGGATGCTACCATGGGGATATATTATTCACTCCTACACCAATGTCCTGGCCATGGTTACTCTCAGAGAGAACAACTTTGCCACATCATAGATGGGCTTAGAGAAAAAACAAGAAGAACCCTTGGGGTGTATGCCCAAGGGAGGTTGTCTGAAATGAGAGCTCATCATATCCAAAGGCTAATTGAGTAGGTAGCAAAAGAAGAAGGTGAGCTATGAAAAAGGAAGAGTGTTGAAGAGTATAATAAGGATCCATCCATTAGAACATGAGAAGTTTGATTTTATGCCAAGGAGGAGTCACCATTTGATGAAGTGGTGAACAGAAAGACCTTACCTATCCAAAAATCTGTTTATGACATTTTAGCCAAGGTTGACAAGTTATGAGACTCTTTGGATGAAAATTTTCAAATCACTTTGAAGATTGCTGAAAAATCCAAAGAGAAAAATAGTAATCATGATTGTAGATGGAAAAAAGAAGCTGAATGTGCCTACCAAAGAGGTAAGGACAAAGCTGTTGTAGTTGAGGAAGTTGTGGAATTTGACTTTGACAATGAAATTGAATGTGACAACTGTCAATATAAACATCCAAAGCAATGCTACCATGTGGTGTCACACTTACAAGAGTCTGGAGTGTACGAATTAAATCCTCGCCTAGCACGTAGACAAGCTCCAAGACAATTGCCTTACCCTCAAGGCAGTCCAAGGCAGTTCCACCAATAGCAATAAGCTTACTACCCAAGTGGAACTCCTCCACAATCTTATGAATAGTACTAATAGTGGTACTAAGCACAATCATTGGGAATGCCATTGCCAAGACACCAGTACCCTTATAGGCAACCAAATCCATATGGGTACTATGTTCAGCAACCCATCTTCCCTAGAAGTTTGGTAAGTCATGCATCATTCTAGCATCACTATTACCCTCTAGAGTACCACCGAACACATTCATCATCTACTCAAGGAGAAAATCCATATCTATATCCTTATCATCCTCCACTTCCCTTTGCACCTACACCTTCATCTTCAACTCAGTTACCTCCTACTCCATCCATGCAGGGTGAAATTCCTCCATAGCCACAATAATAAAATGCTACAAGGGCTGTACACTCACAACTAGTTTTTTAGCCAAGTGGTTTGGATAATCAATCAAGGAAATGACCTTTCTTCCAACATAGTAGTCCTCTCCAGCCCTCACAACCTACTTCAGCTGCATCTCCAGTACCCTCATCCTCTACATCAGATACCTTTGAGCACCCTTCAAACCAAGTGCTACCTAGGATATGCACTGTAATGCTAACTCATGCTGTTTTTGAATGGATCAAGGCTGGCAACCTTCCTGCAAAAAGATTTGATCTAGAAAGTCACTCATCTTTCTATAGATTGCTAGATAAGAGCCATGCAAGGCTCTTCTTGGCTTTGGTTTTGGAGTTAACTTCATCTCCCATGATATGTACAAGGATTGAAACTTACCACCTCTTATGAAGAGAAATATTTGTCTAGAATTAGCAAATTAGTCAATTATGGTTCCTTTGTGGGTGGTCCTATCTTTCTGATTTTCTAGTAATCAAGGTGGACAACTGCAAAAGTGACTTCGCCATCATCATGGAAAGGACTTGGTTAAGCATGGTCGATGCACAAATGGGTATAAGGGACCTATCTTTCAAAATATCTGAGGAAAATGAGTTAGGAAAAATTGAGAAGAAGCGTATTCCATGCATCACATATAGCGATAATGGGTGTAATTACGTGCAAAATATTTGATCAATCAAAAGCATATACATTAAGGCATGCAATCAGTGTGCGTAAGAAATTAATATTCAATGGTGTTTGTATGTAGTAGCCACAAAGTAGGAGGGCACCCAATGGCTGATAGCTAATTCAGATAGTAACATAATATGCATGGAATCAATTGAGAGTTTAACCATTGCATATGTTAAAGGCATAGAAAAAATTGAACAAGTTCATTTCCAACTCTCTAATGAAGATGATAATAACTATCGGGAAGAGTTGGAGATCCCTAATCACTTTAAGCAAGAGCCCTTAAAACTAAAAAAATTACTAGTTGGAATGAAGTATGAATTTTTAAAGAATGGTAAACTGGTCATCATTAATGCATAACTTGCTCCTGAACAAAAAGAAAACTTGTTGAAAGTGATGAATAAATGGTCAACAGCCTTTTCTTGTTCATATCCAGAGCTAACAGGAATTGATCCAAGGATATGCTAGCACTGCATCTACATTGACTTGGCCATGAAGCCTAGAAGGCAGCCCCAGAGGTAGCTAAACCCCAAATTGAAGTAATTCATTAAGGAGAAGATAGAGCAACTCCTCAAGGCAGGGTTTATCTATCCAATCATGGATAGTGAGTGGGTTATCCCACTTGTAATTGTACCAAAGAAGGATGGTAAATGGCAGGTTTACATTAACTTTAGGTTGTTAAATATGGCAACATTTGAGGATCACTTTTCTTTGTCATTTGTGGATCAAGTATTAGATTCCATATCCAGGCATTGTTATTATAGTTTCTTGGATGGTTATAGTGGCTATAACCAAATCCAAATTGCACTAGAAGACTAGGCCAAGACAACATTCATGAGTCTTTGGGGAACTCTTGCATACTGTAAGATGCCATTTGGCCTATGCAATGCCCTTGCAACATTTCAATGCTTGTCCTTAGTGTCTTTCAATAATAGATCAGTAGTGGTGTTGAAGTTTTAATGGATGGCTTCTTCACCTATGGAGCTACCTTTGAGCAAGCCTTGGACCAACTTGAGCAAGTGCTAAAGAGATGTGTTGAGACAAACCTACGACTCAACTAGCAAAAGAGCCATCTCATGATTCAAGAAGGCATTGTGCTAGGGCATTGAATTTTGTAGATAGGAATTGAGGTAGACCTAGAAAAGATAAGGGTCATCCAAGGAATAACATGCCAACTAGAGACCATTAAAGATGTTTAGTCATTCCTTGGGCACACTGGTTACTACCAGCACTTTATTGAGAATTACTCTAAGATTGCAAAGCCATTGGTAGAACTTACAAAGAAAGATGCATCTTTCATTTGGACCAAGGAATGTGAAAATGCATTCCAAAAATTAAAAGAGAAATTTGTAGAAGTACCAATTCTACAAGCATCAGATTGGTCCAAACCATTCCATATCATGATAGGCACATCTAACTATGCTTTGGGAGTAGTGTTCAAGTAGATAGATGATAAGAAATGTCCATATTATATCCACTACATGAGTTGAAGTATTGTGGGAGCACAGTTAAATTACACCACCATAGAGAAGGAATTAATGGCAGTGGTGTATGTGCTAGAAAAGTTTAGACATTCTATGCTAGATTACAAAGTATTTGTACATACAGACCACAGTACAATTCACTTTTGTATGTATAAGTCGATGGTGAGCCCTCGTGTTATATAGTGGCTTATGATCTTGTAGGAATTCAATCTTACTATGGTAGATAAAAAAGAAATCAAGAATGTGGTCTTTGACCATATTTCTCACTTAAGATGGAATAACAAAGAGGAGAAGAGCCCACTCTCTTATCAGTTTCCAAACAAACTCATCTTTACTGGAGCAATAAATGAACAATCACCTAAAAAAGCAATATGGTATAATGACATTCTCACATAACTTCTCACTCAAGAGATGCCACAAGACTTGGATTTTAAGAAAAGGTAATAATTTCTTCATCGGGTTAAATACTTCATGAAAATTAATGGACACCTTTACAAGGTGTGTGTTGATGGCCTGATCTGTTGGTGTGTCATTGACAAAGATCAACTATGCATTTTCTAAGATGCTCATGAAGGACCTTGTGGAGGCCACTATGCAGGGAGATGCATGGCCATAAAAATTCTAATGGAAGGATACTATTGGCCCACAATCTTTAGGAATGCACACTAGTTTGTCAAGTCTTGTGAACATTGTCAACGTGATGGGGGAATGACCTCTCCTATGGAAGGTCCTCGATAGTGGATTCAACCACTAGAACCTTTTGACATATAGGGCGTTAACTTCATGGGTTCCATCACACCCATGTCTAATGGGAAAGCATATATTATAGTAGTAATTGACTATTAGACAAAATGGGCTGAAGCAGTAGCTATTACAGATTACATGTCATCCACTACCACTAGCTTTATACAACAACATATTGTAAATAGGTTTGGGGTGCTGCATTCACTAATTTTTTATAATGGAACTCATTTCACAGGTGTCACATTTAGAAAATTAATGCAACACTTGGGGGTAGAACATAAATTCACAACACCTTACCATCCCCAAGCCAATGGTCAAACAAAGGTAATCAATCAGGAGATTACAAAAATATTAACGTAAACCATTAGCAAATATAGAAAGGATTAGAGCACAAAACTTAATGATGCTCTCTTGGCTTACCGATCAACTTGGAGACTTCCTATTGGATATCTCCCTATGAGTTAGTGTACAAAAAACTTCCAACACTCCTAATTCAATCTGAGCTCCGCATGCTCTCAACAACTTTTGATCTAAACCTTGACCTAAGTTTAGCACAAAAGGAAAGATTGATCAATTTGAACATGCTAGACAAAAAGTGCTTAGTGGCCCTATATTTGAATAAAGTGAATAATGCATTCAGCAAGCAACACCATGACCTTAGAATTAGGAAAGTAAGGTTTCAACTAGGAGATAAGGTCCTCTACTGGAACCCCACACATGTATCTCAAAAGGAAAAATTTTGAACATTGTAGGAGGGATCTTATATAATTGATCAAACCTTTCCCTCTAGGGCCATGATAATTTACAAACTTGACTACCCAAATAAAAAGCAGTAGGTCAATATCCAACAAATTAAACCTTTCCTAGAACCAAGATTGGCTAGTGTAAATACTTCCTCAACTGATGGACACCCATGTTCTATTTTTTAGATCTCCTTCTCCCAACTCAATCGTGGTGGAGATGGCCATCCATGTTGACCATTACCATGGCCTCTTAGTTTTTCTACCTTTTTGTTTTTCACATTTTTGATTTTCAAATTTTTCTAAATTTTACACCATCTTTAGTACCTTTAAACTTTCTTGATTATTTTACACTTTCTTATATATTTTACTTTATTTTGTTTCTTTTGATTAAGTGTGATATTTTCTCATTTTTGCTAATAAATTTTCTTGTTATCATAGGACATAATGCTACTATTGCTATTTACTAATGATGGTTTGTGCTTAATGTGTGATTGTCAATGTTTGGTTTCTATTTTTAAATTTTGATGTCTGATGACTTTGGCATGGTTTTTTTTCATGGAATAGGTAGTGAGTCCATGTCATCTACCCATCTAATGAGCTCTATGGTTTTCTTTGTTTTGGGAATTTGACGTTCCTTTTTCATTAAAGAAAGTTTTAATCAATCAGTGACCTTGGTTGTTTTGAAATTAGGAAGGATCTAAAGGTTTGTAAAGGGTGTGACTTCAAGAAAACTCAATACTCTTTGTAGTATTCTTCTTTCTTGAGTGCTTGAGTGTTTTTTCATGGACTTGTTATTGTTCCATACGACCCAATGATAGGAAGACAAGTAATGTCCTCACATGGTATGATTTCCATTTCAAAAAAAAAAAAAAATGATGGGAATTGAAAGCACATCCCTTCGACATAAATAAGTCCTCATGTGGTGTGGTTCCCATTTCAAAAAAAATAAAAAATAAAAAATAAAAAACAAAAACAAACAATGGGAATTCAAAGCACACTACTTGGAAAAATAAAAGAACTACAAGCACTAGTTAAGGGACTTGAAAGACATACACCTATGCTTGAAGGTCCCCTCTAATTAAAGCCCTCTCTCTCTTACTTCCTACTTCTCTCTACTCTTTGTGAGATGATGGTTCTCTTGCAGGGACACTCTTGTGTCTCAAGTGGGCGAATCAGTCGTAGAGTGGTGATGCAAAGTCATTGAAAGTGGATGGCTTTGGTCTGGACTGAGGATGGAAATTCTAGGATCATTTTAACCACAATTCCATAAGGGACTTCTTATAACCTCAATCTGGAACTCCATTCCACCTTCTCTATCATCCATCCATGTTGCCATAACTCACCTCACTACTATGTTCTATGTTATGCTCTATGTCTTAGCCTAATGTATTGGTATTCTTGAGTGGATTCTTCTGGGTTGGTCCTTAACTTGCCATGATCATTAAATCAAATATGGGATCCATAGACTCCTTAGTTGAGGTTATGCATGGGCAAAAAAGGGCATGAGCCTACTATGGGGAGGATCCACTTGCATAGGCTTTAGCTTGATTAGTTAAGGTTCCTTACCTTTAACATTGCTACAATCTTATATTTCGTATTTTCTATTGTGTAAACCACTCGATACTCCTTAATTTTTCATTGCATTCATCCATTAAATTAATTTTCTCCATTTTTTCAAATTTATGAACTTCAACGCCCTCTTCTCATGATTTCATACTATTTTTGGTCTTCTAAGCTTTCATTTGACCCCAATTTCATTGAAAAATTTCTTGTATTTTGAAACTTTGACCAAAGTCAATGAAAGTCAATGGTGGTCAACAATTGCATCAACGAGGCCTTGTCGACGTAGTGCAAAAATACTATATATACCACCAGATACTTTGGAATTTCTTGCAATTTGCTCATAACACATGGGGAATTTTTGCAATTTTTTAGATCCCAAAACCTTCCAGAGTCCATAACTTTTAAACCATTTGTCCAAATCACTTTGTTTTTTGATCCTGCACTTATCGGAAGTAAGATCTTTATCGTGGGGGCCACAAACCTTAAGGTTTCTGATGCAATTTTGAAAATTTGTTTTCTAACTCCCCCAAGGGTTAGTAACCTTAATCATATATAAACATCAACTTTTTCCAAGTTAACCCTTCCAACAATCTTCGAGATCATTTATCAATGATAAGGCATAAATAGAAATAATAATTAAGTTAATTAAATCAGCCATAATTACAACTTAGCCAAGTGTAACTACCCTCAAGAGTTAAGGTATCCCAATTGTTTTAAAGTTACACAATGATTGCTAATCCATGGTTCTATTGTGATTACAGATGGCATCCTATCAAAAACGTTTGCAGGAAAGAGAACCCTCGTAACCATAGGAAAAGTGACCTAGAGCTAGAAGGGGCTAGTAGGAACAAGGCCAAGAACAACAACAGGCAACTCATGCAATGGGACCTATTTGTGAGGAGCCTGAAGTGGAATCTATTTGATAGATTCCAGAAGAAGAAGTGCCTACATAACAATCTCAATAAGGAGAAGCACTTGGACCTATGCCAAGGCTTAAGGTCACTATGATTGAAACCTGCCTAGACATCATCAAGTCTCAAGTGATCCAAAGACTAAGTCTTCAAGAGATAAACTTTGGGCCACTTTTGGAGAAAGCCCCAGAGGATGTCAAGACATAATTGTAAACCTCTCCCATGTGGCTAGTGATCATGTCTAGTGGGGAGTGGTACATGGGAGAGACTTATCTCTTCTGGAATAGCCAAAGGCCAGGGCCCATTATAAAAATCAAGCACATTCAAGTGTCCTACTCAGTGGAGGCCATTACATAGGCACTGGGGTTGTTAGACATTGGAACATAGTTGGTAGAGATATCAACAAAAGGTGATCCTGAGGAAAAAAGGGAGTGGACCTAGCGATGCTACAGGGTGAATCGTAAGGAGTATGGTGTGCTTACAATGGCAGAGTAGATTTATTTCAAGATTGCAGCCTATCACCTCAATCCAATGGTGAGGCCAAGTAAGGTCATTGCTTTCTCTACTTGAGCATGCACCACTCTAAGTGGGAAATTTCCCATTAACCTTCCACAATTAATTTATTTGGAGATCAAAAATAATTTCAAGAAGAATGAATGTGGAAGGAAGACCTTTCCCTTTTCGTGCCTTATCAAAAAACTTTGTAAAAGGACATGCATCATTCACTATTCTAATGATACTCTCAGGCATCCTCCCTTGGCCTCATGGGTAGAAATCATGAAAGATAAAATGCCAACAACCATTCAAGAAGAGGAGTTGCCACCACCACCACCCACTTAAGAGATAACACAGGAGGCTCACGTAGTCCTTGAGCATTTGCAACAAATCCAAGAATGGCTCTTGAGAAAACAAGAGTAGCAAGTAGGAATGAGTGGGATAGATCCATTTGTGTATCGGCCAACAATGAGTCACCTTAATGAGGTGGCCTAAAAAGTTAACTAGATGTAGAGGGGTGGTTCCATTTTATTTGCTTAAAGAATGTAGCTACCTTTGAGATTGGATCCCAACACTTGGGAGGTGATAGTGTCATTAGCAACACATCATATATTCCTAGAAATCTCTAGAAATGCCATCACTTTCTTGGTGAGGTTGGAGAAAGGTGAAGAGACAATTTTCTTGATGATGCAGCACCAAGGACAGGAGACAGTGGTAGAAATGATAGTTGACCATGTAGTTGAAGCATTGAATACACCTGCGACATCTGTACTAGACATATCTACACTCTAAGATGTGTAGACATCTATAGGCATGGTCAGTAAGAAATTGAATGTAGCTTAGCATGAACAATTGCTAGAACGACTAGTAGGAATTGGACAATTGACTATGAATATCTTTAATCTTTCAAAGAACATCACTGCAACCTAGTAAGAGTTGTTGAATGTAAGGGGCAGATGCATCATTTTGGAGGGGCAATTAAAAATGGCCTAAGAGTAAAATCAACGCTTGGATGTAGAGGTTGCTAGACTTCGTGCTTGACTTGAAGAACAAGAAATCCTCAACCTAGCAACAACAAGGTATGAAGCTATCAAATAGCTTCAAGAACAATTTCAAAAGGCTAAGAAGGAAGCAGTAATGGCCATCTTCAAACAATTTGTGGTAGAAGCTGAAGCACACTTAATCAAAAAGGACTTGAATTAGATGTATCAAGAAAATGAAGCATTGATCGTGCAAAATCATCACCTATGAAATGTTGATGCTTAGAGAGATCAAATGCAAGAATTCATTCATCAATAGTAGGAGTAGCTTGCTAGAGTCAACACTGAACTAAAAAAATTGGTTGTGGAGAATTGTAACTTGTTAATGGAGGAGGTATGTACCTTGCAACAAAATTTTGCCATCGAAATCATTGTCTAGAAGAACGAAGCTCTCAAGTTTGAGAAAGTGAAAAATCACTACAAGGACTAGGTTGGCTTGCAAAAGGAAATTAATGAAAGGAAATCTAGATGGTAAAGGCTAAAGTGAATAAAGCCCTCCAGCAACTCTAGCAAGGAAGAGAGATGTGGCAGCCCATCCTTGATGAGATTGACACCTACAATAAAGCAAAGATATGCTTAAAGGAGTTGCAAATCGCAAAGATGATAGAGTACATTAACTTTGAAAATCTTTGTTACGTAAACCTAGCAATGCTGATAGCTGGACGATTGCAGTTCAAATTGGAGAAACAGGTGGCTAGTTGATATTTGCTATGAGGCTGAGTTGAAACACTGCAAGGACACCAAGAAAAAGCTTGAGACTACTAACGTTGAACTTGATGTCCTCAAAGGGTAATTCACAGATCAATGATCCATTGCTGAGGACCTAGCTAGATGGATGAATGACTACCAAGAGCTGAAGAACACAGTGTAAGCATCTGACATTGAATGCAAATAGTTCATTGCCTAGTTTGCTGGTGTCAAGGAGTTGTTTCTAGCGATCCCGTGTCCTTGGGATGTGCCTGTTCCAATCCACATTGGGAAAGCTATGTATGATCCTAGTAGTAAGGAGGAGAAAATGAAAGCACTACTAGATACTTTCCACCTCCCACCTAAATTTGTAGTAAAAGCAGGACAACCACAGTTGCCTGAACCACCACCAGTGCATGAAGCTGGTGAAGGTCCCTCAAAGCCTCAGGAACCACCACCACCTAGGACCATTTGATCCTCTCCAACAAGCTTCACATCATCAAGGAACGTGTTGTCCAATTTTTGAAGAGTTGTGTCATGGTGTTCAATTTTGTGTCCTAACACCATCATTTTTTATAATGTGTTGATCTGTACACCTGGGCACTCCATTTTTTGTCAAGTTAGTCAAGTTTGTTTTGTTGAAAGAAAAGTCAATAAATAATCCAGTACCTTTCCAATTTTGTAAAAGAACTCAAGGATGAGTTTTCATTCAGTCGTGGGGGTATGATGGATCATCGTTGGTTGGTTGCGTTGATGAGGTCTTGTCAACGCAGTGTTTGTCTGTCACCTATAAATATGCATCTACCAATTGCATTTATGGGGAATCCAGATTTTAGTAGTAGTAAAGCTCTTGCACTTTTTCCATTCAAAAGTTAGAATTTTTCCCTAAGTGCTTGCAGTATGAGTCATTAACTGTACAGATCTTTGTTCGAGCGTTGTTGTACCTAAGCACGATAGTGTGTGCAGTAATAAAGACAAGCTTTCTGATAAACCTTATAGCACTTTGGATGGATTAGCTATTTTATTTATGCATTTAATGTTTTCAATTATTTATTAGATGATTTCAATTAGTTATCAAATATTTTCTAGTTATTACATTAATGAGATAATTAAGTGAGATAGATTACATACATAAGTATGACTGCTTCAAGTGTAACACATATACACTTGGTAATCCCAATAACATTATCGCTTGGTTTGCCCAATAGTGAATACGTGGGTTCAGGACGTGTACAAAAAGTGGGAAAATAACGATTAGTTAGGATGAGTTAAATGATTAATTAATTAGTAATTTAGATTAGTTAATTAAACTTCTTTTATCTACATTTTGAGCACCAAAATATAAAATACAAAATGATAAAAATCGAATGCCTCAATTACACTTAACTATACTAATGTACATCCCAAGTGTAATTGGGAGGATAACGATTGACCTTAAGGCTAGATTCACTTCCTAAAAGGCTAGTGCACTCGAAACAATAAAGTCCATGGAATTTGATTGAATCATGTGTGAACACTTTGTGATTTGTATGGTTGAGCGTAGGGGTACCTTGCCACTTATCAATAGATTATGACTTTACTAGTTTAAGATCCTAGCAAACCATGAATCCACTTTAAGGTCTTGGCAAATGTGCTAATTTATAGTCCTAGTAGACTATTGTATGCTACTTTTAACATCATAGTAGATGGATGCTGTGCCAGTTTAGTGTCATACTAGATGAGTTGTGCCAGTTTATAGTTGTAGCAAACTACTATGCTAGTTTTAACATCATGGAAAATGTGCTATGCTAGTTTATAATCATAACAAACTACTATGCTAGTTTTAGCATCGTAGCAGATGAGTGCTTACCTTGCTTCAGTGATGTGCAGTGTTGCATGCTAAATGTAGTACAACTTTAAGTATGGCATATGATGATTTTATTGCATTTGCGATAAGTATGCGAGTCTAGGCCATTATAAGTCGTGGCCAGTCTATTTTTTGTTTGAAGCCTTGACAGGCCCCATGCTAGTTTAAGGCCATAGTAGGCCAATGCTAGTTTTTGGCCATTTTGGGCCACAATGATAGTTTTAGATCTTTTTGGGCTATTACAGTAGTTTAAGACGATTTTGGACCCTTACGGTGCTAATTTAAGGTTGTAGTAGGTTGTTGGCAATAGTTTAAGGCTGTTCTAGGCTCTTGTAGTAGTTTAAGGCTGTTCTAGGCTCTTATAGTAGTTTAAGGCCATTCTGTGCTGCAGCAATAGTTTAAGACCATTTTGAGTCCTTGCATTGCAATTTTAAGGCCATAGCAGGTAGCGGGTTACATGGTGCCAGTTTAAGGCCATGGTAAGCTGCAATGATAGTTTTAGGCCATTTTAGGCCATAGCGATGGGGATTAATGGCAATAGTTTAAGGCCATTTTGGGTTGCAACATTGCCAATTTAAGGCCATGGGGGGCTACGTATTGCTATCTCTCTTTTCATGATTTTGGCTTTTATGATTTTTGTGCATTTTGATGTTTTCTTAATAACTGTGAAAGTATGAACTAACTGAGAAAGCACATGAACTAAGAAGATGAATGCATAAACAAAGAAAACAAATGCATAGACAAAGTGAAATAATACGTAATCTAAGCAATCAAGCTAAATGTAAATGAGTAAACTAGTGCAGTATAAGTGAAGGGTAAAATACATGGGGTGTAGAAGTGAAGGGTAGGTAAGCACCTAGCGCATTTTGGGCTAAGGGGATACCTTAGTTGTGTAGTTGCTTCCTAATCTAGTATGGGTTAGGAGGCGCAAGGGTCTAGATTAAAGTCTTTAGTGGTCTCATTTATCCTCACCTGCTATGTTGAAGGGTAATTCTGCCCAAAAGGCATCCTTCAAGATGTCGGTGGCTTCCACTACTTGTTCAGGTGTTTCAACCTTATGCATTGCATTATTTGCTATCATCATCAGGGAACTCAACCTCCCACCATTGCTCCGTATCTATGTTATTGATGGCTAAAGGGGTAGCATTATCACCATGGATGATAACTTCACCACCTTCGTACGGAAGATGGATCTCCTGGTGAATTAGAGAGGAGATGGCTTGTAACTAGGCTAGCCATGACTTGTCCAATATTAGGTTAAAGCCTAGCATTTCCTCTATGACGATGAATTTGGTAGTGGTGGGGAATTGCTCCCCTACTACCAAGGCTATGGCAGTGGTACCCTTGACAATGACATGTGATCCATTGAAGGATTTTAGGCATGTGATTTTTGTTGGCTTGATTTGGTCTGTAAGACCTAGTTTATCTATGACTGTGTACAATATTACATTTGTTGTTGCTCCATCGTCGACGTGCACCCTGCGAATCTTGCATTGCTCAACATGTATGGTGATGAACATTGGGGCCGTCATAACCTCACCCTTCTTAGGGTTAACCTTAATTACTTCATCATGAAATGCTAGGGATGTGGAACTCAATTCCTATGGTGTAGGAGGCAACATCATTGTGTGGATGGAGTTTTCATTTGTAGCAATGTCCTCTATGATAGGCATGGAGGTCAACATTTACACTAGTGCTTCACAGTGGGTAGATGAGGTCATAATTAGGTCATACAGGCTCAATTTGATATCTTTTTGCTTAAGCACTTGTTTGACTTAGGTTAATGCATCTATGAAGTCCTTACCATTGTCTGTCCTTTTGTTGGTCTTAACTTCCTCTATGTGGCCTAAGAGACGAATCTCTCATGAAGGCAAGTTAGGCTTTGCTTGCTTAGCCTATTTGGGGGCCTCAGTGCTTAGTTGTGGTTTGCTAGTTGTGGCCTTTCCTTTTGCTTTGGCCATATGGCCAACTACAGAGATAGGGACTGGCTTTGATGGACCAAGTGCTCTTTGGTCTCATTATTGCTTAGCTATTTCATCTATGAGGTGTTCATTGGGCCTCTTGCATTACCATCTTGTGGGTCCACCCATGTTGCTGGTGAGGTTCACCCTTGGATGAGAAGGGGCCCATGCATTGCCCACTACTAGGCTTTGGGTAGGTAAGGGGCCAGAATGTTTTGGCCTTTTAATGATAAATGATAACTGAGCAGTTATTGTTGTGACATGCTATGGGACCTTGACCATGAAAGATGTTGTGGGTGCCCAAGGTGATGCTTTAACAATGAAGGGGATTCTCGAACTTGTGGAGGCCAAGGGAACCCATGCACTATTGGAAGGCACTCAGACCATAAAAGGCCATTGCATCGATTTTTACTTACCACCCATGTTGATGGTGTTTATGACATAGCCAGTATCATCCACATTTAGAGGGTTATTATACACCTTCATGGATTATTTCTAGGGCCTAACTGGATTTGCTATGTTAAGTAGTAGTTTGCCCCTATTTATCATCTTTTGTAGATCATCTTACCAAGTTCGAAAAAAGTCTGTGCTATGATTGGACAATTGGTGGTAATGATAGAATTGGTCTAGCCCAAAGTGTTGTAGGATGAAGGGATTTTTTGGCATTGTTGAGGTGGGATTCCTAAACAACTTGTAGTATTTGTCATGCCTTTTATAGGCATCCTCAGACATTTGCTTATGTTGGATGCTCCCCGCTTTTAATAGTTGATCTAGTAGCTTTTAGGATTTTAGTGGCAATGGGGTATACTTTGAGTGATCCTTACACTCAAAGTTGGACCTTTGGCTAACTTGTGTCATGGCCACTGCAAATGTAGGCAGGTTGATGGCCTTGGTGCTAGAGTTGATGACTTTGTAAGATGGGGCTTTGGGCTACCTAGTCATTGGCCCCTGGTTGGTTACTTTACCCTATGTGGCTACCGTTGCCATTGTTGCATTTTGCTTTCTCACATGTTGGTTTTTGTAGGACACATAAGCTGGGTCATTGCTAGCTTGTGCTACGTCCTCTATGCTCTTAGTTTGGGCAAAGGCCTAGCTTAGGGATTGTGGGCCTAAGTAGTACAATTTTGACTTGATGAAGTCATTAATTACATTCTTAAAGATAGCCAAGCAATGTGCCTCAGCTATTGGCTCTCGTATTTCATCTAATGAAGCACTCTAGTGTTGGATGAATTTTTGCATGGGCTCTAGGTGGCCTTGCTTGACCTACATTAGCTGGTCCAAGGTTGGTTCTAGCTTTAAGTTGTTCTTGAAGCACATCATGAGCTACCTTAAGAGGTCTTCCAAAGAGGAAATAGAACCTCTGGGTAGTGATTGGTACCAGTCTAGTGCTTTGCTAGTTAGTGACATGAGAAATATGCACATGATGGCGTGTAGCTAGGCCTAGAGTAGTAGGCACTTAGACCTGAATGTGACTACATGCACATTAGAGTCTCCTTCATCATTATACTTGGTGAACTAGGGCAGCGGGATCCTAGGTGGTAGAGTTAGGGATGGGACCGTAGGACTTATAGGCTCATCATAGTAGAAGTCCACTATAACTATTTCAAAGGAGGTGGCTTTTAGCCACTTCACATTTTCTATCAAGGTTTGGATTAGCTGGAATGCCTAGTCTAAATTCTGGGATGCTCCAAGTAGCTGCATTGGTTGTGCTATTCGTTGTGCTAGTTGTGCAGTCCATGACCTGGTTGTAGGTTGCAGAAACACGTGAGGTGCTTAATGAGTTAGTTGTGTTATAGGGACAGTGATTGGGGCAAGCCATGCACACATGGATTGGACCAATGTTGAGGATGCTGACAAAGTAGGTGGGACACAGGTTGCCTGAGTCATTTGGGGCCTGGAGACAAGCCTTGCATGAACATATGGTTGAGCTGGCATGATCGTTGCTGGCAAGGATGGCGGGATACGTTGAGATGATGCCACAAAGAGTAAGTGAAAAGGGGTTGTTGCATCATAATGCATGTATTACATTTGGTGGATTGCCACTACAGGTGTAGATCTAAGCTTGATAGAGTGGGAAGGTGATGTTAGTGTTATGACCATCTTTGTGAGGATAGGTGAACTAACTTGAGGAGGGGTCAGACTAGGGATTTCTTATTGGAAGATGATGGAAAAGGGGGTCTCATGTTTGGAGCGAGCTTTGAACTCATCCACTTCCTCCTATAAGGCTTCCTTGTAGTCAATCCCTACATCATGATCACCTACTTAGATGAGCAAAGATAGCAACTGGTGGTGGGGCTCTGTGAGCGGGATGATGTCAAATGAAGAAGGAATATACTCCTATCCATCTTGGTGGATTAGTTCAAAGTCCCATTTTTCCTTCATGTCAAGGCAATCCACAGGTAATCCTACATGGATCTTTGCACATATAAACTTGTATTGTTTGTTTTTGAGTGTAGCATACTCTGGGCCTTGGCTACATAGCCTATGGGATTGCCTCAGTCTTGCCATCATGAGATTCTAAGGGTTGTTAATCCTGGGCTCTTGTTGGATGGTAAAGATGTCAAGTGCATTTGACATTGATGTTGAGGGCTGATCTAGATTCATGGCCATAGATTGAGTTGTGAAAGGGAGAGCTACAAGTTGCTGGTTGTAGAGTACTATGGACGACACTAAAATTAAACCTATTTTAGCTAACACCACTAACTATGCTAACTATGCTCTCCACTAACTACGCTCTCTATGCTAAGAGCTAAGTACACTCTCTACATTAAGAGAATGGAGACTTAGGAAAATAGTGGAGCTAAGTGTGATTTGGGTTGCTATGGGGGATCTTGGGGGGACCAACTACAAGGTCCAATATTCATCGATGGATTGATAGACAACTACAATGTAGAAAGCATGCGAGACAATGAAAACCAATTCTAAAAAAGTGGTTCAGCTCTTCTTCTAGCACCAGAAACTATCATGACCAAAAACATTAGCGACTGGAACACTAAGGTTGACAGGAGTACAACCTAACCTTGAGTTCATGTGAGGGCCTACTAGAGGTGGAGATGGGATGCCTTGAACAGTCTTGTCAATCAAATAGGGACTTACTAGATGTAATCGAGGTGTAGCATGGTTAGCCATGATGCTGATGCAAAATGGTGCTAACTATTTAAATGGTATCAATGGTGTTAAAGGTGTTGAGAAAAGTCAAGTTTTTTGATGAAAGTGAGGGCATCAATATGTGGGAATTGTCACTCGAGCATAGTTTTAGGCACAGCTATGTGATGAAATTGCAAAAAATACAAATGAAATGCTAAAAATGCAAAGAGAGAGAGGTGCAAAATACCACACCAAATGGGGTTGATCGTAGTGAACACCAAAAGGGGTTAGAAGGTACATAGGGTACAACAAGCATAGTGGAGAGCATAGTCACAATCTCAAAGATTTCTGGCCATGAAGACTGATGCTCACCAAGGTGTCTGCATCTACCAGGTTGGCCACCATGATGTACTGTGGGTTGCAGTGTTCTGCTGGGCTATGGTGGAGCTATGGTTGTCTACAACTTCACCAAATACTAACCCAAAAATTTGCCAACCCTTGATTTGCCAAAATGCCAACCCTTCATTTGCAAAAATGCCCATCCTTAATTTGCCAAAATGCCCACACTAAAAACATTTAGGGTGTAGGGTATCTATAGGGTTAGGGTTGGCACAAAATGTGGCATGGTTGCCACATGGTTGAGGGGATAGTTGGTACTACACTCTCACCCAAGTGTGCTCTCCAATGGGTTAGTGGGGTCAAGCGCACTTACAATTTTGGGTAAGAGGAAATGCAAGAGAGAGAAATATTTCATCAACTACACTCGTTGGAGATGAGTTGACTACCTTGGTATGCCATTGTTGTGCTATGGAGGCCACTGGAGGCTATTCTAGTTGACTATGCTCTCCATTGAGGGCTAGCTGCACTTTGGGATAGTGGAGAGCATAGTCCCCTAGACTTAGAAAAATTTTGCAAACAACTTGCTTCCTGCTAACTACAATCTGAATTGGGGGAGAACATAGTCTAAATGCTAGTGGAATTTGGGCCATTTGGTAGACTATGCTCCTCCTAGGAGGCTGACTACACTCCCAACTAGGTGTGAGCATAGTCTGAGGCTTGCTAAAACTTGTGAAAAGCTACCTTTTTGTTGACTATGCTCTTCATTGGAGGTTGACTATGCTCTAAGGTAGTGAAGAGTGTAGTCCTTGCACTTAGAAAATTCTTTTGAAAAATGGCCTTTGTGTTGACTATGCTCTAGGGTAGTGGAGAGCATAGTCCTGGCACTTAGAAAAATTTGCAACAACTGGCTTTGTGTTGACACTTAGAAAAAATTGCAAACTTGGCCTTCGTGTTGAGTATGCTTTGAGGCAGTGGAGAGCATAGTCTTGACACTTAGAAAAATTTGTAGTTGGGATGTCATTGTCCAAATTTGGTGGTGTTTCACCTATGCCCAACCATACGAATCACAAAGCATTCATGTATGATCTGGTTAAATTCCGTGGACTCTATAGTTTCTAGTGCACTAATTCTCTAGGAAGTAAAATTCATGTTGGGGACATTTATTGTTTGTCCAACTATACTTGTGAAGCTTAATGGTATGGTTTAAGTGTAATTAAGGCACATGATTTTTGTCATTTTATATTTTATGGTTTTGGTACTTAAAGTAAAGAGATGAAGTAGTATAATAACTAAGATAATTTAACTACTTAACTAGCCTCTAACTAGTCCTAACATAAGCATTTGGTCCTACTTTCCATATGCATATTGAACCTACATAACCACTGCTAGGTTACCAAGCACTACGCTACTAGGTGCATCAAGCAATAATGCTATTGGGATTACCAAGCGAATATGTGTTTACGCTCGAAGTGGTCATATTCATGTGTTTAATCTATTTAGCTTAAACAATTAACTGATTGTTTAAAGTCTAATTTAGCTTAATTAATTTCATATTTACTGAAAATAGTAAATGCATAAATAAATCATTAATCTATTCTAAGTGCTACAAGGTTTGATCAAAAGGCTCATCTTTATTGCTGTACACATTGGTGTAATTAAGGTACAATAGTGTTTGAATGAAGATTCGTACACTTTCTGACTTCTATTGTGGGCACTTAGAGAAATATTCTAACTTTCAAATGAAAAAAATGTAAGAGCTCTACTACTACTATGAATTGATGTCTCATACACACGGCTAGGAGCTTGTCTTTATAGTTTTTCTACAAGAGTGCATCAATGGGGCCCTATAAATGTAGCAAATGCTATGTTAAAGTGGCTCCATCGACAAAGCCACATCAATAGGGCCCCATTAATGTAACACTTTGGCACTCATCATATGCTCATGAATAAGTGAAAACTTGTCCTCAAGTTTCTTTACAAAATTGGAAAGGTATGGTATTATTGATTGCACTTTGACATAACAAATTGACATAACAAAACTGAGTGCTTGAGTGTATAAATCAACAAATTACAAAAATTGTGGTGTTCATGGTACAAAATTGAACACCATGATGTGACTGCACAAAATTGGATAACATATCTGTTGATGGGGTTAAGATGGTAGAGAATATCAAATATTCATAGTTCATGGAGGCTCCTGAGGTTCTGAAGGACCTTTGCTAGCTTTGGATACATGTGGTGGCTAAGGTGGCTATGGCTATCCTGCTATAGCTGCAACCTCCAGTGAAACGCAAAAGGCATATAGTAATGCCTTCATCTTCTCCTCCTTACTCTAGGGATCATTCATAGTTCACATGGCATCACCAACGTCGGCTAGAATGAGAATATCCCATGGACAAGGCACTATCAAGAACATCTTCTTTATGTTGAAAAACTAGGTAGCGAACTGTTTGCATTCGATATTGAACATCCTTATTGCATTCTGCAACTCCTAGTAGTCATTCATCCTTCTGGCCAAGTTCTCAATGATAGATCTTAGATCAATGTATTTTCCCTTGAGAACTTTAAGTTCAACATTTGTCACGACAAGCTTCTACTTGGTGTCTTTGTGATGCTTGAACTTGATGTCATACAACAAGCACAAACTAGCCACCTATTTCTCCAGTTCTCACTATAGACATTTGATAGTCAACATGGCTAGATTTACATACAAGAGATTGACAAGCTTCATATATTCTATAATTTTTTTAATTTGCAACTTTTTCATGCAGATTTCCATCTTATTGTAGGCATCTATCCCATCAAACTTCTATTTTTTACTGGAGTTGCTAGAGAGCTTTATTCACTTTTGCCTTTGCTAACTAGATGTGTTTTTCATTTACTTCTTTTTGGAGACTAACCTACTCTATGTAATGATCTTTGACTCTCTCAAATCTGAGAGCCTTTGTGTTGGCGACCGTTTGGGACGCGACCGCCAACGAGTGTCCTCGAACAGGATTTAGGTGCCCGCTGGTCTCTGGCAACACCAAGGCCCAGATACCTCCAAATAACTCAGTAGTTAATGTGAGTATGTGTGTGTGCTGTTGCGGCGTGCGGTTGTGTGCAATGTAACGATTGCGTGTGTGTGAAATACAAATGACTTACTTTAAGAGATTCAGCCAACTTTATCAAGTACTGTGAGTTGTTGAAAGTTTCCTATTTTGTTCAAACTACCTAGTCTA
>MNCI01036652.1:166649-219432 GCA_015680685.1 Gnetum montanum | reverse complement strand
TAATTAATTGCATATTTACTGAAAATAGTAAATGCATAAATAAATCATTAATCTATTCTAAGTGCTACAAGGTTTGATCAAAAGGCTCATCTTTATTGCTATACACATTGGTGTGGTTCAGGTACAACAGTGCTTGAATAAAGATCCGTACACTTTCTGACTTCTATTATGGGCACTTAGAGAAATATTCTAACTTTCAAATGGAAAAAATGTAAGTGCTCTACTACTACTATGAATTGATGTCTCATAAACATGGCTAGGAGCTTCTCTTTATAATTTTGCTACAAGAGTGCATCAATGGGGCCCTATAAATGTAGCAAATGCTATGTTAAAGTGGCCCCATCGACAAAGCCATATCAATAGGGGCCCATCAATGTAACACTTTGGCACTCATCATATGCTCATGAATAAGTGAAAACTTGTCCTCAATTTTCTTTATAAAATTGGAAAGGTATGGTATTATTGATTGCACTTTGACACAACAAATTGACATGACAAAACTGAGTGCTTGAGTGTATAAATCAAAAAATTACAAAAATTGTGGTGTTCATGGTACAAAATTGAACACCATGATGTGACTACACAAATTTGGATAACACATCTGTTGATGGGGTTAAGATGGTAGAAAAAATCAAATAGTCCCAGTTCATGGAGGCTCTTGAGGTTCTAAAGGACCTTTGCTAGCTTTGGATACACGTGGCTGTTGAGGTGGCTATGGCTATCCTGCTATAGCTGCAACCTCCAGTGAAAGGCAAAAGGCATATAGTAATGCCTTCATCTTCTCCTCCTTACTCTAGGGATCATTCATAGTCCACATGGCATCATCAATGTTGGCTAGAATGGGAATATCCCATGGACAAGGCACTATCAAGAACATCTTATTTATGTTGAAAAACTAGGTAGCGAACTGTTTGCATTCGATATTGAACATCCTTATTGCATTCTACAACTCCTAGTAGTCGTTCATCCTTCTGGCCAAGTTCTCAATGATAGATCTTAGATCAATGTATCTTCCCTTGAGAACTTTGAGTTCAACATTTGCCATGACAAGATTCTACTTGGTGTCTTTGTGATGCTTGAACTTGATGTCATACAACAAGCACAAACTAGCCACCTATTTCTCCAGTTCTAACTATAGACATTTGATAGTCAACATGGCGAGATTTGCATACAAGAGATTGACAAGCTTCATATATTTTGTAATTTTCTTAATTTGCAACTTTTTCATGCAAATTTCCATCTTATTGTAGGCATCTATCCCATCAACAATATGCTACCAAACTTCTCTTTCTTACTGGAGTTTCTGGAGAGCTTCATTCACTTTTGCCTTTGCTAACTGGATGTGTTTTTCATTTACTTCTTTTTGGAGACTAACCTACTCTATGTAATGATCTTTGACTCTCTCAAATTTGAGAGCCTTTGATTTGTAGGTGGTTACATCGATTGCAGTTTTCTAGCGAAGGGCATGGACCTCCTCCATAGAGAGGTTTCTATTTTATGCTACCAATGTTCTTAGTTCTATGTTTTCTCTAGCTAGTTGCTCCTACTGTTGATGGATGAAATCAGTTAATTATTATTTGTGTTCATCAACATTCCATAGGCAATGGTTCCTATGGTCAATTGTACATTCTTCTCATGGGTTTGATCGAAGGCCTTCTAAATTTTGTGCTATGTGGCCTTTGCCAAGGATTGGTAGAACACCGTCATCTCCATTGTACCCTTAACCCCTTTCAGTTTAGAATGAAGCTATTCAATAACCTCATCTCTTGTCAATGCCAGGTTGAGAAATGTAGGGTTGGTAATTTGAGCTCTTAATTCAACAAATTTAGTAGCCAAGTGTTTGTTTAGCTCCTTGGCTATTTCGAGTTGCCCCTCCAAGATGATGTTCTTGTCCCTTGCCTCTAGTGGCTCCAATTGGCTTGCAGTAATATTGTTCAGAAGGTGAAGGACATTGGGAAGTGATTGCTTAATTCCTACTAGTTGGTCCAATAGATCTTCATGTTGTGCTACATTTACTCTACTACTTGTGGTTCTTGTAGATGTCTACACATCTTTAAGTGTAGTGATGTCTCATGTAGATGCTATATGTGTGTTGCGCATTTCAGAAATATGATCAGCAACCACCTCTACTACTATCTCCTAGCCTTGGTGTTGCATCACCAATACAATTGCCTCCTCACCTTCCTCCAAGTGCACTTAGAAGGTTGCAACATTCCTAGAGATTTCTGGTAGTGAATGTTATTTTACAAGAGATACCATGACCTCTTTAGCACTAGGATTTGACCTTGTAGATATCTACATTCATTGGGTTAAGAAAATAGATCCATCTCCACCCATCAAGTTGATTGTTTAGGCCACCTCATTTAGGTGACTCATTGCTAGTTTATATATAGATAGGTCCCCATCACCCATGCCTACTTTTTGCTCTTGTTCACTCAAGAGCCATTCTCAATACTCATGCAACCATTGGGCTGTTGCAGCAACATCTAGCAAAGTTGTTTGAGTGGTAGGTGGAGGTGGTGGTTGTTGATCCTCTTCTTGAATGGTCATTGTAGGCATCTTATCTTTCATCATTTCTACCCAGTTGGTGACTAAAACATGCCTGACAACATCATTAGTGTAATGAACTATTCCTCCCCTTTGACAAAATTTTCTGATGAGGCACAGGAAGGGGAGTTCCTTCCTTCCATGTTCATTTTCTTTAAACCACTTCTCCATCTCTAAATATATCAACTATGGAAGGTTGATAGGGAATCTCTCACTCAAAGTGGCATATGCTTAGGCCAAAAAGATGATGATTTTGCTTGGCCTCATCATGGGATTGAGGTGGAAGGCTACAATCTTGTAATGGATCCTTTTTACCAATGTGAGTACATCAAACTCCTTGCAGTTGATACCATAGCATTATCACATCCATTCTTTCTTGATGCTAGGATCCACCTACATTGGAACCTTAGCAAGACTTGCTCATGTTTCTGGTAATCCAAGCATTTGCGCAATGACTTGTACCAAGTAGGACACTAAGATGTCCTTGATTTTGACCGTTGAACCAACCTTTAGTTGGACTTGCACTTCTTTTGGTGCTTGCTCTAGGAAAGGATCAAAGTTTAACTCCTGGGGAACTGTTTTCTAGACCTCTCATGATTTGATCTGATTCAAGCAAGCTTCTATCAAGGTCACCTCAAGATTTTCTTGTGGTGTTGATGCATAATCCCAATGGGAGTGTTCTGTTGCTATTGTTGGTTCTGGAATTTGTCAAATAGATTCCACCTCTGCCTCTTCCCTAAGAGGACTTGTGGCATGGATTGCAAGTAGTTCTTCTTGGGCTTGTTCTTGGCCCCTTCCCCTTCTAAGATATTTCTCCCTTGGTTGAGATGGTCCTACTTCCTACACATGCTTTCCTTTTGGTGCCATCTATGATCACAACACATCCATGGATTAGTAGATATAATATGTAACTTTAAGGTTTTAAATACCTTCTCTTGTTAGTTAGTTATACTTTGGCTAAGGTTGGACCATGGCAAATTGATTATTTTATTAACTATTTATTGTAAATGTCATTGGGGCTTATTGGAAAGGTTTAACTCTTGTACTTTGGTGTTTAACAGTTGATTTCTTAGTTAAACCCTTGTGGGAGTTAGAAAATTGACAAAAAATTTTCTGCAAAAAATGACACATTTGTGGCCCCCATGATGAAGAGCTTACCTCCGATAGCTACAAAGTTAAAGAACAAAGTGATTTGGATAAATGGTTAGGAAGTTATGGGCTCTAGAAGGTTCTGGGCTCTAAAAACTTGAAAAACTTCCTTGGTGTTTATGAGAAAATGTAAAAATTTCCAAATGGGGTCACATATATATATATACTATTTTTCTGCCACATCGATGAGGTCCCATATATGGGTCTACTTTATTGACGAGGCACTGCATATGGAGCTCATAGGGAAAAATTTTAAATTTGAATATCTCAAAAATTATAAGGAATTTGTCAATGAATTTGGGGTTCATGGAATCCAAAAAAAGTCAAGAATATGATAAAATCATTGAAGAGGATCTTTGAAAGATCATATATTAAAAAATTTGATGGAGAACATATTTGTTTAATAAAATATATAAAGGAACACATGGTTTGATGTAGAATATGGATGTACGAAAGATTTTGATTGCAAAAATGCCTAAGGATAAGATGCTTAATGAACCCAACCAAGGGATATGAAAGTGGACCCTCCCCATAGCAGACACATATTTTGTTTACCCTTGCATAACCTTAAGATAAGGATTCCATGGGCCCCATAGGTGATTAATGTTTAATGAAAGTTAAGGACCAAAACTCAAAAGATTCTATCTAAGAATTCAAATATGTCAGACCAAGATATTGAATCAAGAACATGGACTTTGACAATGAGGTGAGTTACGGTTAGCATAGATGGATGATGGAGAAGGTAGAATGGAATTTCAAACTAAGGTCATAATAAATCCCTTGTGAAGTTTGTGTTTAAAATGACCTAAGAAGATCCATCCTTAGTCTAAACTAAGACTAACCTCTTTCAGTGACTTTGCATTGCTAGATTGATCTGCTCCCTCAAGACACAAGAGTGCATCCACAAAACAACCATAGTGTCATATAGAGGAGAAAAGAGGAGAGGGGACCTTTAAGCATGGGTAACATGTCCTTCTAGCCCCATAACCAGTGCTTGTAGCCTGTTTGTTTCTCTAAGGAATGTGCTTTGCATTCCCATCACGTTTTTTTTTTGCTGTTTGTTTTCTTTTTTTTCTCTTCTTTGGATGGGAACCACACCATGCAAAGACTTTATTTAACTTTTTGTTATTGGTTGAAATGGAATGGTAAGAAGTCTATAAAAACACTCAAGAACCCAAGTAGAAAAGTACAAAGAGTATTGAGTCCCCTTGAAGTGACACCCTATACAAACCTTTGAATCCTTCCCAATTCCAGAAACTACCAATGTTACCAATTTATTAAAAATTTCTTTAATGAAAGGGACCTCAAACTTCCAGAACAAGGAAAACCATAGAGTTTGTGGATGGATGGATGATGTGAACTCATTGCGTGTTCCATGAACAAGAAATCATAACTTAGCCATTAATAAAAAAATTCAAAAATACAAACCATACATTAGAAAACAAAACATTAAGCATAAACCACCATTAGTAACAACTACAACATCATCATGTCCTGATGGCACAAAGCATGTTTATTAGTAAAATTTTAAAAATCACACCAAACAAAATAAAGTAAAATCTATAAGAAAGTGTAAAATATCCATGAAAGATTTAAATGTATTAACAATGGTGTAAAACAAAATATGGTGTAAAATAGGAAGACATTTTAAAATAAAAAATGTGTAACATAGATAGCAGGCAAAAAAATGTGAAAAAAATAGAAAAACTAAGGAGCCATATGGATGATTAGCGTGGATGGCCATCTCCCCCACAACTGAGTTGGAAGGAAGAGATCTAAAAAATTGAGCATGGTTGTCCAGCCATTGAGGTATTTGTTGCACTGGCTTGCCTTGGTTCATGGAAAGGTTTTACTTGGTGAATGTTGGCCAATTGCTTTTTATTTGGGCTCTTAGGTTTCTAAATTAACATGATCCCAGAGGAAAAGGTTTCATCAATTATGTAAGATCCCTCCACAATGTTTGGAACCTTATTTTTTGGGGTACATGTGTGGGGTTACAGGAGAAAACCTTATCTCCTGGTTGAAATTTCACTTTCCATATTTTAAGGTCATGACATTTCTTATTGAATGCCTTATGCACTTCAATTAAAGATAGGGCCACTAATCAGTTTTTATCTAGTACATTTAGGTTGATCAATCTTTCTTTCTGTGTTAGGCTTAGGTGAAGGTCTAGATCACAAGCTGTTGAGAATGTATGTAGCTTGGATTGAATTAGAAGTGTTGGAAGTTTCTTGTACATCAACTCATAGGGAGAGTAGCCAATAGGGGGTTTCCATGTGGAGTAGTAGGCTCAAAGGGCATCATTGAGTTTTGTGCTCTAGTCTCTCCTATATTTGCTTATGGTCCTTGTTAGCATCTTTGTAATCTCCTTGTTAGTTACCTCTACTTGACTGTTGGCTTGGTGGTGATAGGGTGTTGTTAATTTAGGTTCAACCCTTAAGTGTTGGATGAATTTTCAATAAGTGACACCTATAAAATGAATTCCATTATTAGAAATTAGTGCATGTGGCACCCCAAACCTATTTACAACATTTTATCATACAAATCTAGCAAGAGTGGATGACGTATAATCGATGACAGCTGTTGCTTCTACCCATTTGATGTAGTAGTCAACTACTACAATGATATACTTCTTTCCATTGGACATGGGTGTGATGGAACCCATGAAGTCAATGCCCCATATGTCAAAAACTTCTAGTGGTTGAACCCACTATTGAGAACCTTCCATTTGAGCAGTCATCCCACCATCTTGTTGACAATCCTTACAAGATCAGACAAATTGGTGGATGTCCCTAAAGATTATAGGCCAACAGTATCCTGCCATCAAGATTTTTATGACCATGTGTCTTCTAGCATAGTGGCCTCTTTAAGGGCCTTCATGAGCACCCTGGAGAACACACAATTGGTCTACATTAGGGACATACCAATGAACTAAGCCATTAGGGCACACTTTGTAAAGATGTCTATTGATTTCCATGAAGTACCTAGCCCAATGAAAAAACTATTGTTTCTTCCTAAAGTCCATATCTTGTGGACTATTTTGGGTGAGAAGGTAATAGAGGATGTCATCATATCATTTTTTTGTGGGAACTTGATCATTTATTGCTCTTGTAAAGAGAATTTCGTCTAAAAATTGATCAAAGAGTGGACTCTCCTCCTCCTTGTTATTCCATCTTAACAAAGATAGATGGTCAGCAACCACATTCTCAGTTCCTTTCTGATCTACCATTCTGAGATCAAATTCTTTTAAGATCACAAGCCGCCATATGATATAGGGGTTCACAATTGGCTTATTCATTAGGAAGCAAGGGCACTATGATTTGTATGCACAACCACCTTATAGCCAAGCACATAGTGCCTAAAATTTTCAAGAGCATACACCACTACCATTAGTTCTTTCTTAGTTGTGGTGTAATTCAATTATACACCCACAATTCTTCGACTCACACAGTGGATGAAATATGAACATTTATTATCATAAAAGTATGTAATCTTGGCTCCCAAGGCATAATTAGATGCAGTAGTTATTATGTGAAAGGGTCTAAACTAGTCTAGTGCCCATAGAATTGTAGTTTCTATGAGTTTTCCTTTAGCTATTGGAATTAATGTTGACACTCCTTGGTATAGATAAATGGAATATATTTCTTTGTAAGCTCAACCAATGGATTTGTAATCTTAGAGAAATTCTCTATAAACTGCTGGTAGTAGCTAGTGTGTCTTAGGAATGATCAGACATCTTTGACTATCTTTGCTTGGCATGTGATTTCTTGGATGACCCTTATCTTTTCTAGGTCTAAGTCAATCGTTGCCTAAGTAATTCTATGCCTTAGTACTATGCCTTCTTGGACCATTAAATGGCTTTTCTGTCAATTAAGCCTAAGGTTTGTTTCATCACATCTTTTTAGTACCTGCTCAAGGTGATCCAGAGCTTGCTCAAATGTAGTCCCATAGGTAAAAAAGTCATCTATAAATACTTCTATCCCACTACCAATTTTCTATTCAAAAATACTAAGGACTAGGCATTGAAATGTTGCGNACAAATGGCCAATATCCTTTGCTTGGTTATATCCTAAGCTAACTAGAATTGACCCATGGATATGCTAGCATCGTATCTACACTAACTTGGCCATGAAGCCAAGAAGGCAACCACAAAGGCAACTAAACCCCAAATTGAAGCAAATCATCAAGGAGTAAATAGAACAACTTCTTAAAGTAAGGTTCATCTATCCTATCATGAATAGTGAGTGGGTTAGCCCACTCGTAATTGTGCTAAAGAAAGATGACAAGTGATGGGTCTACATCAACTTTAGGCTGTTTAACATTTAAAAATCATTTTTCATTGTCATTTATGAATCAAGTGTTGGACACTATATCTAGGCATTATTATTANCTTGATGATTTGCTTCAATTTGGGGTTTAGTTGCCTTTGTGGTTGCCTTCTTGGCTTCATGGCCAAGTTAGTGTAGATACGATGCTAGCATATCCATGGGTCAATTCTAGTTAGCTTAGGATATAACCAAGCAAAGGATATTGGCCATTTGTTGAACACCTTCAATAGCTTGTCTTTCTATTTGGGATCAAGATTTGCATTGATGATAATCGACTTACCATTGTCTACAAATGCATACTCCATGTTAGCTAGTAGAGTTTTTAACTTTAGGGGCTCTTACTTGAAATTATTAGGGATTTTCAACTCTCCCCAACAAGTATCATTATATTCATCATCAGAGAGTTGGTGATGAACTTGCTCAAGTTCATCCATGCCTTTGACATAGGCACATGTCAGGCTCTTAGAGGGTTGCATGCATAATGTGCTGCTATTAGGCTCAACTGTTAGCCACTAGGTGCCCTCCTATTTTGTGATTGCTACATATAGGCACCTTTGAATATCTATTTCTTATGCATACTAATTGTATTCTTTAATGAATGTATTGTTAATGGACCATATTTTTTGCATGCAATTGCACCTATTATTGCTATATGCAATGCATGGAACTTGCTTGTTCTCAAGGTTTTTAAATTCATTTTCCTTGGAGATTTCCAAGGAGAGGTTCTTGATGCCCATTTGTGCATCAATAGTGCTTAACCATGCACATACCATAATGATAGGAAGGTCTATTTTGTAGTTTTCAACCTTGATCACTAGAAAATTAGTAGGATAGGACCACCTAGAAACTATGGTCATGATGTTCTCAACTAATCCCAAAGGAACCATGATTGATTGGTTTGGCAATTCTAAATGGATGTTGCTCTTCTTGAGAGGTTGTACATTCCAGGCCTTGTACATGTCATGGGAGATGAAATTGACACTGGAAACAGAATTAAGAAGAAACTTTCATGGCTCATGTCCACTGATCTAAAGTAAATAAGAGGACTTCCTAGGTTTGATCAATTTTGTGGAAAGGTTACTAGCCTTGATCTAATCAAAAACAATATGAGTTAGCATCATAGTGCATATCTGAGGTGATGTTTGATATGAAGAATACTTGAGTGTGTTTGATGCAAAGGATGAAGGTGTTGGAGATACAGGGTGACCAGCCGCATTAGGTTGTGAGGGTTTGGAAGGACTATTGGGATGAAAAAAATGATCATTTCCTAGATTGATTATTTGAACCACTCGGTTGAAAGGCTGGTTGTAAATTTACAACCCTCATAGCATTTCATTGCTATGGCTATGGGAGAATTTTATCCTACATGGATGGAGCAAGAGGTAATAGGTTGAGGGTAGAGGGATATGTGTAGATGGATGTGGAGGGTGGTATGTATATGGGTGCTCCCCCTGAGTAGATGGTGAATGAGTTCGATGGTACTTTGGAGGGTAATAATGATGCTAGAATGAGGTGTGGCTGGCCAATCTTTGTGGAGAAATGGATTGCTAAACATAGTACCCATATGGATTTGTTTTCCCATAAGGGTACTACTATCTCAATGGTGGCATCCCCCATGATTGTGGTTGCTACCACTGCTAGTATTGCTCATATGATTATTGCAACACTCCACTTGGATAGTAAGACTAATGTTTCTAGTGGAGTTGCCTTTGATTACCTTGAGGCTATGGTAATTGTCTAGGTGCTTGCCTCCTTGCTAGTCGAGGATTTAGTGTGTACACCCCAAACTCTTGTAAGTGTGACACCAAAGGGCAACATCCCTTAGGATGTTCATCTTGACAAATGTCACACCCAACATCATTATCAAAGTCTATCTCCACAACTTCTACTAGTGTAGTACCTTTACCCTTACCTCTTTGGTAGCCACATTTAGTTTCTTTTCACCTCCTACAGTTGTGATCACTGTTCTAATTTTTGGATTCTTTGGTAATATTCATAGTAGTTTGGAACTTTTCATCCAAAAAGTCCCATAATTTATCAACCTTAGTCAAAATGTCAGAAATAGATTTTTGGATGGGCAAGGTTTTCCTGTGCACCACCTCATCAAGTGGTGACTCCTCCTACTCATAAAATTGGACCTTCCTTTTCCTCATGGAAGAGTCCCTATTATATTCTTCTACACTTTCTCTTTTTTGTAACTCATCTTCTTCTTTTGCTACTTGCTCTATCAGCCTTTGATTTGATGAGTTCTTAGTTTAGATAATCTCCCTTGAGCATAAACTGCAAGAGTTCTTCGAGTTTCTACTTTGAGTCCATCTATGATGTGGTGGAGTTGTTCCCTCTAAGAATAAACATGGCCATGGCATCAATGCAAGTGAGAATAATATCTACCCATGGTAGCATCCAAGGGTTCATGTGTTTCCTCTTTTCACCTTTGGGTTTGCCTTCTCAGATTAGACACCTTGGAGTATGTTTAGTATTTGTCATTAAATAGTTCTAGCATGGTACTCAATTTGTGAATAGATTTTGGCTATAAGGATTGGCACCAGATCTTTGCCTCTTTGATGAGTGTTTGGGGAAATAACTTCAATTTTTACCAGTTATTTTCAATGTTTTGTAAGGCGCAGGCATCATTAAAGGCTTATAGATGGTTTTGTGGATCAAAGTGATATCCCCCCTCAAATATTGGAATATTGCTCATGTCTAAGTGCTTGATCTGACTATCTTTCACATGCCTAGTTGGGATCTTAACTTTCTTTCCAATGTTAAGCATACTTTGAGTTGCCAATAGAGGTTCATCATCATCATTATGTCAATGATAGTTTCTGCCACCCCTAAGTTTAAGGTAGGCTTTATGATCATTGTTGTCTCATTGATCACCTTCATCATGATTATTTCTTTGGTGGCTTCTATCAAAACCAAAATATGAAGAGGAATGTTTGGAATCAGATGAAGAGAATGAAGAGGAAAGTGGACCACCACCATCACCACAGTGTCCACCACCACCTCTTCAGTTGTCATGACCATGATCCTTAGATTTCTTGTTGTTGTGATGCTTGCCTAAGTCCTTGCCTTAACTACCACTTTTTCCTAAACCTGGTTTGTTAATAGTGGATCATAGGTTCAAGGCCACATCCTTGTCACCAATAACAGGGGCTGGAGAATCCTCATGTTTGGAACTCCAAGAGGAAGATCCTAATTGTTGGTTAGGTTTAGTAGAAATAAGGGACTGGTGAAGTGTTTCCCCTTCACAAATTCATAGTGCTTTTCTTGGTGTCAGTCTCTCCTATGTTTTGTTTCAGTGGGACAGTAGTCCTAAGTATCATAACCATGCACAACATATTCCTCTTGAAGATTTGGGATGTCCAACCTCTTAAGAGTTTGAAATAGCATCCTAGGCATAGATCGATCATGGGGCATTGAGGTTTTGCTCTCCATGTATCGCCATTATAGTTGTTCATCTTAATGCAAGATGAAGGTGAAGTTAGGTACATACACTTTTGTGGGATTGGTAGTTTAACATCTTCATGCCTGTGAGAAGAAGACATGTTGCAAATGAATAAAATATAAGTGTGCTTTTGTAATTATATAATTTGAGAATGATGCTGACCTTGGGGTTTGTTTAATAATATTAATAATGTTTACTAATCCTAGATAGCACATGTTTCAACAAAAAGAGTCCCTAGCAATGATGCCAATGATGAGCGGTGAGGTACCCCTAAATCCAACCATATAAATCACAAAGTGTTCACACATGATCAAGTTGAATTCCGTGGACTCTATAGTTTCTGGTGCACTAGTTCTCTAGGAAGTAAACTTTACGTTGGGGATATTCGTTGTCTTCCCAACTATACTTGTGAAGCTCAAGGGTATGGTTTAAGTGTAATTGAGACATATGATTTTTGTCATTTTATATTTTATGATTTTTGTACTTAAAGTAAAGGGATGAAGTGGTATAATAACTAATCTAATTTAACTACTTAACTAGCTTTTAACTTATCCTAACATAAGCATATGGTCCCACTTTCCGTACATGTCTTGAACCCATGTATCCACTGCTAAGTTACCAAGCACTATGCTACTGGGTGCATCAAGCAGTAACACTACTAGGATTACCAAGTGAATATGCGTTTATGCTCAAAGTGGTCATACTCATGTGTTTAATCTATTTATCTTAAATAATTAATTGATCATTTAAAGTCTAACTTAGCTTAATTAATTACATATTTAATGAAAATAATGAATGCATAAATAAATCATTGATCTATTCTAAGTGCTGCAAGATTTGATCAAAAGGCTTGTCTTTATCGTTGTACACACTAGTATGGTTTAGGTATAGTTGTGCTCAAATAAAGATCCGTACACTTTTTGACTCTTGTTGCAAGCACTTAGAGAAACATTCTATCTTTCAAATGGAAAAATTGCAAGAGCTCTACTACTACTATGAATTGATGTCTCATAAACATGGCTAGGAGCTTGTATGTATAGTTTTTGCTATAGGACTGCATTGACAGGGCCTCATAGATGTAGCAAATGCTACATCAACATGGCCTCGTTGATGGGGCAAAACCATGTAAATGGGGCCCCATCAATGCAACACTTTGACGCTAATCACAAATGACAAAAAAATTTATGTGGTCAATCCCATTTTATTGGGACAAGGCTAGGATAATGTTGATGATGAAAATGATGATATAATAATGTTGATGTTTAGGTATTTCATGTCTATTGTGAAATTGCTAAAATCTTAATTTTAAAATCTCATTAAAAAGGAAGCATTGAAATTTGCCTTGCACCATTGAAAGACATCACTAAAATTTGTCATTCAAAGAAACCAACATCAAACACACACAAAGGTCATAGCAAGCACTAACATACACACAAATCCTTAAGGTAGCTAGGATGCACTTGTATACTACATGCATTTAATAGTAATCCTTCTCTTTGTATAGTAGGGGATGTACCTATATCAAAAACCTTAGCTCTAGCTACCTACAAACCCTTATAATGAAATGCACAAGGCATCAATGCCATGTAGTTATTAAAAGAGGGGATGGAAGTTAAGTTACCATAGAACTCAAACGAGTCTATGGTATTAGTCTTGTGGTAAGATTCTTGATTTTGAAGCTTCAAGATATGGATTTTATTCTAGTGGGAAATGTTGCGTTATAAACTTCTAATTGGATAACATACCTTGGGGTGTGTCTATATTTCAATTATTTCAAGTTTTAGCAACCCCATCAAAAGGATCTCCATACTCCATTTGATCCTTGTGCTAATAGGGAACAACATTTGGATCATCAACAAAGCATATATACTCTCTTACATTCTTCATTACCTAAAAAGAAGTTGTGATGACCTATTCTTGGATTATCATATATTGCTATGAATAACACAATTAAATGCACTTGAAACATGAAAGAAATTGGACTTCAAATTAATAGGAAAGAAAATAACAAAAAAACGTTGTCAATGAGATTGTTTAGATACAATATCAAATGACCTTGTAATTATCTTCCTGTGACACTTAGATTCCTTAGAAGAAATTCAGCACTACCACCATAGTTAGGCTACAAGATCAAAGGGGTTATTAGTCCCTTCTTATGCTACTTTACCTAGCTCTAGTCACTTGCCATTATTGGCTCTATAAGTTCATGCTTGGCATGACCTCTAAATTCTTGATCTTAAATGTCATAGGTCAAAACCACTCAATAGTACTTGATGTTCTATCTAGAACTCCTTAAGATAATGTTGGTCAGCACACCCTTTCTCTTTATCTTAGGCTACTTGTAGGTCCAATTTCACTTTTGTGATACTGTTTTTCATAATTTTTACTTTCTCTTCTTTCCATTCTACAAACTAATAGCATTTGACAATTTCACTCATACACAACTTCAAATGGGGTTCTATGTATGAATCCTTGGTAGTTTTTATTATAGATGAATTCTACCAGGTGTAAGTAGTTTTTCCAAGTCTTGGGTCTACTCCCAACATAACTCCTTAAAATATCCTTCAATATACTATTAATCTATTTGGTTTGATCATTAATTTTAGGATGGTACATCATGCTAAATTTTAGTTGGGTTCTAAGTTCCTTGAAAAGTTTTTGCCAAAATTCAAAAATAAAATTTAAATCTTTATCTAATGTGAACAATCTTGAACATCCATGTAATTGAAACACTTTAGATATAAACTTCTAAGCTACTCCTTCTATTGTATTGGTAGATTTTAAGGATATGAAGTAAGCCATTTTTGATAAATTATAAACCACTACCAAGATTGAGTCACCTTTTTGATTACTAGTAATCCTATAATGATGTCCATGGTGATGTCTGATGAGTAGCAAGTAGTCCCTGATGTCCAACCATATGAATCATAAGCGTTCTTGTGCAATCCTGTCAAATTCTGTGGATGGAACTAGTATGGTATCTAGGTTGTTAAGTGTTGATCATATATCATTGTCTTCTCACTTAGACTAGTGGTAGTTTTATCACGTATGGTTTAGTCCAAAGTGATGCATATGATTATTGATATTATGTGGCTAAGGCTAAGTTATATGAAAGCATGAAAATTAATTATTTAATTTAGTTAATAACAACAAGATAAATCCTAAACTATCCTAAGGGCAATGGGTGTCTATTCTCATCTTACTATACATATCCTAAACTCATGTATCCATTGCTAGAATTACTAAGTGGTATTTTACTATGTGAACTAAGCAATAATGTTTTGGGATTACCAAGCAAATATGTATTTACGCTTGAAACTAGTCATTGTTATTCTGCCAATTGATTAATGTTCATAAAAATGTAAATATTAACTAAGTACATAGAAAAAAATTTCATTTAAAATAAATTTATTTTAAGTAAAAGTACTGTAATGAATAAAAATCAATCTTGATCTTATTGCCGTTCATGAAATGTGTCCAAACAATGCCACTCGAACAAGACATCATACAATTGACTTAAATCCAGACTATAGGCACTCACTAGCTATTTGCTAAGATTAAAGAAGAAAACTACAATAGTTCAACTACACTATTGATCAAAATAATTCCTCTATGTGAAGGGTGTACACATATATATAGGCTTTAGGCCATAGAGTGTTTATGCATATGTGCCAATGAATCCAAGGATGCATCAACAGGGATGCGTCGACACAGCTACCTAACATAAAATGATTTATCAACATCTTTTCATTTCCATGTTGAAACTTCTAGTGGTTATAATAAGCCACTTGACTTTTTTTTTCTTAGCTTTTACTCTTTGATAAGTTGGAAAATTTCTAATGTAAGTAGATATATCATTCTTCATTCTAGGCTAAAAATAAAATTTTCATAGCATCACAAAGGCCTTGATGTAACTAGGTTTGACATATGCTAATTTTTGGACTTCACCTAACAACTTGTGTCTTCAAATCCCTTCTAAAATACACACTCTTTCTCCCTTCATTAATAGACTTTCTAGGAAAAGATGGTAGTTGGGTTCAAAGGTTATGTTGATTAGGATTCACTTAAAGTAAGGATATTTCTTTATCTAATCTTTAATCTATTCTTCCATGGGGGTTGTTACAACATCAGTCATTAAGTTCCACATTTGGCTTAGGGTGTTAGCTGCTACCTTTTTTTTCCTAGGATGTACTTGATCTCAAAATCATATTCTACAAGTAATTACATCCACTTGCATTGTCTTTTATTTAAGATGGATTATCTTTGCATGTATTCTAAATTCTTGTTATTTTTTTTAATAATTTTTTTTTTCATAAATATAATGTCTCCAAACTTTTACAACATTTATGATTGCTAACAATTCCAAATCATGGGTTTAGTAATTTACTATAGTTTCTTGTAATTTGTGAGATTTAAAAGATACCACTTTATCTTCTTATGAAATAATGATACTAATTACCACTTCACAAGCATCTATGGACACTTCAAATGAAAATTTTTCATCTAGGATTCTTAAGATAGGTACCATTGTTAATATCATCTTTAATTTTAGAAATGATTTTCAGCATTTTTCATTTAACTTAAACACATGTAGTCAATGCGTAATTTTTCATTTAATCTTTAGCCCTTAATTGGTCCTTCAAAAATGAGTAAATAAAATTGTCATTTCCTCAAACCTAACTTAGCCAATGCTGAAATATTCTTCACTGTAGTCATGATAGTGTTGCGATCGAAAACGTCGACGGCTGGAACACTGAGAGGTTACTGGGCAAAACAGTTTAACCCCAGATCCATGTGAGGGCCGTGCTAGAGAAAATAGATTCAAGGTGCCCTAAATCTTCTTGTTAATCAAACAGGGGCTTAATAGGTGTGACTTAATCTTTCACAGACGTTTACTTAGGAAACGATGCTCGTAACGTAATATGATGATTATTAAATGCAACGGGATGAAAATGATGCAAAATACGATGATAATAAATAGAAATGTAAAGCAAGTTGGAGTGAGAGAATGCACCATCTCAAGATCGTGGGTTCGATTCGTTGCCTTGTTTGAAAGGTGCACAAGTGGTTATACAACGACGAAGATGCATTTCTTACTCAAAGGTAACTCAAGTGTTTAGGAAAAATGCCAACTATTCCTTTTGGGAACCAACTTAAAGTTAATTGTAGCAAGAAGCTAACTCCATTTGCTAAGAAGCCAATCGAGAAGCCAACCAGCCAATACAAAAAGCCAACAAGCCAACTGCTTTTGTTAATGTAGAAATGACAACTCTTTGGATGAGAAATGCCAACTAGAAAAGCCAACCTCAAAATGCCAATGCAAAAAAAAAAAATCCAACCCTTTGAGCATTGTTCACTGGGGTATTTATAGGGCCAGGAGCAAGCAAGAAATGAGGCCTGGATGCCATGTGTCCTAGACCCCACAATATGCAAACATGACGGTACCATGTTGGTGTGCTGTGCCAGTCGTGAACTTTGCTATGCTGTAACCATGTTGTCGAAATTGCATGTTCTGGAATCCAGTGTGCTAACAATGCAAGAAGAAATGGAGTCTCTGCCCCAGGACTACATCTTCCCTATCATTATGAATAGGATCAAGCATAGCAACAAATTTTGGGGGGATGGACTAAGGGGTATGCCAAAGTGGAATAAATTCGCTGATCACGGTGAGCTTAGTTATTGCTAACAAGCTATAGAGCTAGCTAAAGATGTCCTGATGCCTCTATCAAATTTGCATCATTGACGCTCTCTAGCACATTGACGTAGCATAACCACCGGTTTGAATAGGAAACTTGCATTGGAGTCAACAACATTTGCTAGAGGCCTTGGCACACATCAGGTTAATCTTTGGAGCATTTTATTGATTTGCATCTTTGCTATGCTATGCTATGCTACGTAGTGTAGCAATCAATGTAACATGCATTTCTGTCAAAATTTGGGTTTCACAAGAAAAATTTGCTTGTGGTTCAAGGGCTAACTGAGACAGGGTAGTTTTGGAAGCCAAAATGTTGTTAGATGTAGTCTTTTTGCTAAAATGGCTTGGCAGAGGAGTCTTTGCATGTTTTGCCCTTGCTACGCTATGCTACGTTATGTAGCGTAGCAACCTGTGTTGGCCAAATTCTAACTTTGCCTTGCATGAACATCTTGCCAAAGCTCGTATTCGGATACTTGATTGATTTTTTCGAAGGCTTGCTATGCTGCGTAGTAGAGTAGACTTCTCTACTAGAAAACTTACCAAATTATTTTGCTCATCCCAAACACTCTTGACGACTCCTAGCATAGTTTTTGAGTAGACTATCAGCTGGGTGAATTGTCTATGTGGGTAGGTTGAAGAGTCCATCGGGCTTGTCAGCTCTGGAGATAGAAAAATTGCCAGACTGGACAGTCTAACCTCAGTGCCTACATTTTCCTGCCAGACCATCATGAGGCTACACTTGTGGAAGTCCTTGCCTAAATTCCAAGACCTTGGTGAAGCAAGAGGGCCTCAAAATTTTATGGTATTTCACAAGTAAACTTTGCTTATGGTTCAAGGGCTAATTGAGATAGGGTAGTTTTGGAAGCCAAAATGCTATTAGATGTAGTCATTTTGCCGAAACGGCTTGGCAAAGGAGTCTTTATGTGTTTCTCCCTTGCTACGCTATGCTACGCTATGTAGTGTAGCATAGCATAGCACCCTATGTTGGCCGAATTATGACTTTGCCTTGCTCAAACATCTTGCCAAAGCTTGTATTCGGATACTTGATTGATTTTTTCAAAGGCTTGCTATGTTGCATAGCATAGTAGACTTCTCTACTAGAAAACTTGCCGAACTATTTTGCTCATCCCAAACACTCTCAATGACTCCTAACATAGTTTCTGAGTAGACTGTCAACTGAGCGAATTTTCCAGGTGGGCAGGCTGGAGAGTCCATTGAGCTTGTTAGCTTTGGAGATAGAAAACTTGCTTGACTATATAGTCTAACCTCAGTGCCTACATTTTCTTGCCAAACCATCATGAGGCTACACTTGTGGAAGTCCTTGCCTAAATTCTAAGACCCTGGTGAAGCAAGAGGGCCTCAAAATTTTATGGTGTTTCACATGCCCCTCTTTGTCGATGTCTAGAGATGAGGCCCGAGAGACATCGACAGAGAATACGAAACACCATGAAAGACAAGATGCTAACATTGCTCTTCAATAATTGTCCAGATGTCACTTAGCTATGCTTGAGAGTACTAGGATAGTCATGTAGGGAAAGGGGAAAGGGTGGATCTGCGGGGACAGTTTCAGGAAGGGAAAGATGTAGCATAGTGTGGTCCCTCGTTAGAGTACTTGTGAGGGAGTTGATACACATGGGCATCTTTTCCTTGTAAGCTTATGACCTCTCGTCAGAATGCTTAGAGATGGTGATTGTGAAAAAACTAATGTACCATTTTTTAGGCATGTTTTTTTGAGAGCTTTTGCTCTTTTACGCTTTTCTTTTGCTATTTTTCCATGTTCATTTGCAAACAACCTTGTTGCAGAAAAGGTGTTTTCTCCCCAGATGAGTTGTGTTACATCTGCATGGGGCTTTGACCTACCTACAGATGCTTCCCATGCGGTGAGCTGTGTTATGCATGTCATGGATTTTGCGATTGAGCATATGGGAAGGCTTTACAAGCATCTGGAAAATTCATAAAAGGAGGTGAGAAGGAGAATTATAGGTGTAAGCAACAAGGTAAAGAAGGCTAAGGGGGAGGATAGGATGTGCACTCCCAAGTAGCCAAGCTAGTCAGGACGATCACCTTGGAAGGATGTAGTGTCCTGCCCCCTTGGCGAAACACACATCTGACTGATGCCCCTTAGGCACGTACCCTACAAACATAGCAGAGAGAAAACCAGAAGAGACAACCATCAAGCAAAACTAAGGCAAAGGTCTTGCTTGCTTTAGATGCTGCTGGAGCAATGGACATTGTTATCGAGGCATGCGACATCCAAACTAGAAAGGCCAACAACAGTTCTGGCAGCATCAGCATGGAGGGGTTGGGACTGAGGAGGCTAGGAGTTGTGGTGATGCGAGTGTTCAGGAATCCCCACCAAAGGAAAACATCATGTAGTTCAGCTATAAGGTGAGAAGCTAGTTTATAGTCATAGTGGACTATCTATGCCAGTCTATAGTCATAGTGGACTGGTGCTTACCTTGCTTGTGTAAGGTGCGATGCTGCATGCATGGTCATGCTATGTGTCTGCAAGATCTTGAAAAAATCAACTAGAAAGAAAACAACATCAAGCAACAACTGTTGTAAACAAAGTTAAAATGAATGAATGAAAGGAAAGCAATACAAAAAGTGATAGTTTTAGGCTATTCTGGGCCATAGGCTAGTTTAAGGCCTTTTTGGGCCATGTGTTTTTGTAGTTTTATGTTTTTTTTATTTTTTGATGTTTTTTCAAATGCAATGTGTAAACTAAGTTGAAAAATGTGTAAACAAAGAAAAATGCATAATCTAACTGAGCAGGAAAAATGTAAATGTGTAGGCTAGTGCAATGTAAACAAAAGTAAAAAATGCATGGCAAGCGAAGGCAAAGGGTAGGTAGGCACCCACCGCATTTTTGGCCAAGGGAAAGTCTTGGTCATGTAGTTGCTTCCTAATTAGGTGTGGATTAGGGAGCGTGCAAGGCTTAGGATTCTCTGAGAGGCTATTGGCTTCAACCACTTGTTCAGGTGTGTTAGCCTTAGGTGCTGCATTGGTTGTTGTAGGTGTACCACCAAGAAACTTCTTCTAAAACTTGCGCCATGTCTATGTCGTGGATAGTCAAAGAGGAAGTGTTATCACCATGGATGATAACTTGACCACCTTCATATGGAAGGTGGATTTATTGGTGGATGGGAGAGGAGATGGCCCTTAGTTGGGCTAGCCAAGGCCTGCCTAGAATCATGTTGAAACCTGGCATCTCCTCTATGACAGTGAAATATGCACTAGTGGGGAATTTCTCTCCTACCACACAGGCTAAGTTGATTGTACCCCTAACTATGACATGTGATCCGTTGAAGGATTTTAGACACATGGTTTTGGTTGGCCTGATTTCATCTACTAGGCCTAGCTTGTTGATAATGGAGTATAAGACTACGTTTGTTGTTGCACCATCATCAACATGTACTCTGTGGATGGTACACTATCCAAAATGAATGCTAATGGATAGTGGAGTTGTAGTGACCTCTCCTCATTTCAGGTTGACTTTAACTACATCATCACAAAAGGATAGGGTTGTTGAACCCAATTCTTATGGTGTAGGGTGCAACATTGTTACATGAATGGATGTCTCATTTGCAAGGATATCCTTTGCAACAGGAATGGAGGCCAAGATCTTGGCCAATGCTTGGCAATGAGTAGATGAAGTTATGACTAGGTCGTACAAGCTCAACATTGTGTTTTTTTGCTTGAGCATTTGCTTCACCTGGGTTAGTGCAGCTACAAAGTCCTTGTCATTAGCTGTTGTGTTGGCCTTGATTTCCTTCATGTGGCTTGAAAGACAGATCTCTCGAGAAGGGGACTTGGGCTTGGTTTACTTGGTCTACTTGGGGGTATGGGCCCTAGTGTTCAGTTGTTGTTTGCTGGTTGTGGCCTTTGCTTCGACCATGGGGGTTGTGAGGTGCTCGTTTGTCCTTTTGCGTTGCCATTTGGTGGGCCTACTTGGGTTGCTAGTGGGATCAACCCTTGAAGAAGGAGGGATTGAGATGTTGCCCACTATTGGGCTTTAGGTAGGTGAGGGGCCATCACGTTGTGGCACCCTTATGATAAAGGGTGGCTTAGGAGTTGTTTTAGGAGTTGTTGTGTGATGAACTTGTTTTGGCACCTTGATAACAAAAGGTTGCTTAGTGGTTGTTGTTGTTATGTCATGGAAATTTACCATCTTAGTGGTTAGTTGGTTTAGAACTTTGACCACAAAGGGTGTTGCAGGTGCCTGAGGTGGAACTTTGATAACAAAGGGAGGCCTCTTGCTTATGGAGGCGTAGGGGACCCTTACCTTGTTAGGAGGCACACGGATCACAAAAGGTTGTTGCATAGGTTTGGGCTTGCCACCTATGCTAATAGAATTTATGACATAGGAGGCATTGTTTGTGTTGGATTGACTTGCCGTGTCGATCACTAGTTGGCCTCGTTCTATCATTCTCTGTAGGTCATCTTGCAAAGCACAACAGTTGTCTGTATTGTGACCAGCCAATTGATGGTAATGATAGTATTGGTCCAATTTAAAATGTTGTGGGATCGAGGGCTCATTTGGTAATGCTAATGTGGGGTTTCTTAGTAGTTCATAGTACCTATCATGTTTCTGGCGAGTAATCATCGATACATGTTTGTGTTGAATTTGCCCAACTTTCAAGAGTTGCTCTAGTAGTTCAAAGGGTTGCATCAGTAGTGGTGTATACTTTGAGCAGTCCTTGCACTGAAAGTTGGGCCTTAGGGTGGCTCCTGTCAATGTAGGTGAGTTGGCACTAGAGTTGGCAGTTTTGTTAGTTGGGGCTTTGGGCTGCTTAGCTACTGGGCCCTAGTTGGTTGCTTTTGTGCTTGCGGCCACTGTTGCTACTATTGTGTTTTTCTTCTGAGCATGTTGGTTTCTGTAGGCCACATAAGCTGGGTCATTGCTCACTTGTGCTGCTTCCTCTATGCTTTTTGCTTGGGCAAAGGCCTGGCTAAGAGACTTTGGGGCTAGATAATACAGTTTGGACTTAGTAAAGTCATTTACTGCACCTTTAAATATGGATAGTAGATGTGCCTTTGCTAGGGGTTCATGCATTTCACTCAATGTAGCATTCCAACGTTGGAGGAATTTTGGCATGGGCTCTAGAGGCCCCTGTTTAATTTGCATAAGTTGGTCAAGGGTTGCTTTAGGCTTTAGGTTGTACTTGAAGCATGTCACAAACTAGCTTATGAGATCCTCCAAAGAGGAGATTGAGGCCTTGGGGAGTGTGAGATACTAGTCCAAGGCCTTGCTAGTGAGTGACATGGGGAACATGGGCATGATGGTGTGTGGCCAAGCTTGAAGGAGTAGGCATTCAGATCGAAATGTGACCAAGTGTGCATTGGGGTCCCCTTCACCATTGTACTTGGTGAATTGTGGCAGCTAGACCCCAATTGGGAGAGTTAGAGGTGGTACCATAGGACTTATGGGATCATCTTGGTAGAAGTCCACTACCTTGATGGTGTCAGAGGAGGTAGCCTTAAGTCGGTTGATCTCCTCCATCAAGATTTGAATTAGCTGGAATGCCTGATCCAAGCTTGGGGATGTGTTAGTCGGTTGCATTGGCTAGGCTTGGGTTGGTTGCATAGCATAGGACAAAATTATTGGTTATGGAGTTTGCTAGTTTAACACCATGGCAGACGGTTGTTACCAGTTTAATGTCGGAGTGGATGGTTGTTGATGTGTTGGTTGAGCGATGGGTGTGGTGATCGAAGTAGGCCACACACAAGTGGGTTGGATGGACACCATAGACACCAATGAGATAGGTGGGATGTAGGATACTTGAGTTGTCTGGGGCTGGGAGGTGGTCCTTACATGAGCATAGTGTTGGGAAAATGCATTAGTTGCTTGCGAGGAAGGCTGAATTGGCATGGTCACCATCTCGGAGAGGATGGGTGGACCAAATTGAGGAGGGATTGTACTAGTGGGTGGTTGTTGGAAGACAGTGTGGAGGGGGCTCTCATGCTCAGAGTGGGCCTCAAACTCATCTTCTTCCTTCTGTGAGGCTTTCTCATAGGTTGTCCTTGCATCATGCTTGTTTGCACAGATAAGTTGAGACAACAACTAGTGGTAGGACTCCGTGAGTGGGATTATGTCAAATAAGGAGGGGTTGTACTCCTGTCCATTTCGGTGGACTTGCTCATAGTCCTGTTTTGCCTCCAAGTCAAGGTAATGTACTGGTAGTCCTACATGGATTTTGGCACAAACGAAATTGTATTGTTCAAGGCTTAGTGTGGCACACTTTGGCTGGATTGTGGTATCAAATGTGTTAGACATTGATGTGGGAGGTTGATCTGGATTCATATTCACAAATCACGTTGTGAAAGTTGCTATTTGTAGAAAATGGCTAACTCTGAAAATGAAAAAGAAAATGACTAAATTTGCTGATAGCAGGAAAATGGATAAGTGTAAAAATGAAAGAAAAAAAATGCTAAGTATGAAAATGTAGAAAAAAATGCTAAGTGTAAAAACTGCTAAAAATGGCCAACTCTAGCGCTACACTCGTTGCACTGGAGCTTGCTATGCTCTGAGAACTTGTTATGCTCTCTAGAACATCCAGGGTTTTGAAAAAGTGTTAATGAAAAATGTAAATAGAAATGGTTTAGGCCCTCTTTCTAGCACCAAAAACTGTTGCGACCAAAAACGTCGGCGGCTGGAACACCAAGAGGTTACCAGGTGAAACAGTTTAACCTTGGATCCATGCAAGGGCCATGTTGGAGAAAACAGATTCATGGTGCCCTGGTATGGTCTTGTCAATCAAACATGGACTTAATAGATGTGACTTAAGCTTTCACAGATGTTTACTTAGGAAATGATGCTCGTAACGTAATATGATGATTATTAAATGTAACGGAAAGAAAATGATGCAATAATAAACAAAAATGTAAAGCAAGTTGGAGTGAGAGAATGCATCACCTCAAGATCATGAGTTCAATTCGTTGCCTTGTTTGAAAGGTGCACAAGAGGTTATACAATGATGAAGATGCACTGCTTACTCAAAGGTAACTCAAGCGCTCAGGAAAAATGCCAACTATGCCTTTTGAGAACCAACTTAAAGCTAACTATAGCAAGAAGCTAACTTCGTTTGCTAAGAAGCCAATTAAGAAGCGAACTAGCCAATACAAAAAGCCAACAAGCCAATCGCTTTTGTTAATGCAGAAATGCCAACTCTTTAGATGAGAAATGCCAACTAGAAAAGCCAACCTCAAAATTCCAATGCAAAAAGAAAACCCAACCCTTTGAGCATTGTTTGCCGAGGTATTTATAGGGCCAGGAGCAAGTGAGAAATGAGGCCTGGATGCCACATGTCTTGGACCCCATAATATGCAAGCATGATGGTACCATGTAGGCATGCTGTGTCAATCGCGAACTTTGCTACGCTGTAACCATGTTGTCGAAATTGCACATGCTATAATCCAGTGTGCTAACAATGCAAGCAGAAATGAAGTCTCCACCCCAAGACTACGTCTTCCCTATCCTTATGAACAAGATCAAGCATAGCAACAAATTTTGAGGGGATGGACTAAGGGGTATGCCAAACTGGAAAAAAGTCGTTGATCACAGCGAGCTTAGTTATTGCTAACAAGCTGTAGAGCTAGCTGAAGATGTCCTGATGCCTCTGTCAACTTTGCATCACTTACACTGTCTTGCACATTGACTTAGCGTAGCTGCTTGCTACGCTGTGTTATGCTATGTAGCGTAGCATAGCGTAGCCATCGGTTTGAATAGGAAACTTGCGTTGGAGTCAACAGCATTTGCTGGAGGCCTTTGTGTACACCAGGTTAATCTTTGGAGCATTTTATTGATTTGCATCTTTGCTACACTATGTTACACTACATAGCGTAGCATAGCGTAGTAGCCAATGTAATATGCATTTCTATCAAAATTGCGGGGTTTCACAAGAAAACTTTGCTTGTGTTTCAAGGGGTAACTGAGACAGGGTAGTTTTGGAAGCCAAAATGCTATTAGATGCAGTCTTTTTGTTGAAAAGACTTGGCAGAGGAGTCTTTCACCCTTGCTATGCTGTGCTACGCTATGTAGCGTAGCATAGTGTAGCACCCTGTGTTGGCCAAATTCTGACTTTTCCTTGCACGAACATCTTGCCAAAGCATGTATTCGGATATTTGATTGATTTTTTTGAAGGCTTGCTACATTGCGCAGCGTAGCAGACTTCTCTACTAGAAAAATTTCTGAACTATTTTGCTCATCCCAAACACTCTCGACGACTCCTAGCATAGTTTCCAAGTAGACTGTCAGCTGGGCAAATTGTCTAGTTGGGTAGGCTAGAGAGTTGATAGTTACTTGACCTTTTACTTTGGTCATATTACTATTAGGTTTTTGGTTTCTATTTTGATTATTTTTTTTGAATTCTTATGGAAATATTGCTTGAAGTGATCTTTATCAAAAGAAAAGCATCTAGATTATGTTCTCTTATTAGGCATCTCTTGCATAGTTGCTTGTTGAATAGTTGCATTTCGTACTTGGTTTGATTCCATGTAATCCTTTGCAGTTCTACATGCTTTATTTATCTTTTGTGGATTATGGGCATGTGTCTTGGAATGTAATAAGGTAATTAGAACACCAATGAATTTAAAGGCTAATTCACTTTCATCCTAATGACTTACATACCTAGAGAGATAGTAGAACTCTTTGTAATAATTTTCTAGAGATCATTGACCTAAGGTTAGTGAGTTGAACTACATCTTACACTTCTTAAGAAAGGAACCTAACATAAGTTTTTGTTAAAAATAAGGGAAGAAGCTATGCTAGTTCATAATTAATCCTTGGTACTTTAATTCATTCCATCATGTTGTGATGAGTCCCTGTGAATGTACAGTGTTACCTTTTGGGATTAAAATTTCTCTTTCCATATTTCAATAGGCTATGGATAAAATCTTTGCATCATACCCTTTTATTATAGTATATATAGATGATATTCTTATGATGTCTAAAATTTCCAAACAACATTTAGAGCATTTAGAAAATTTCTATGAAATAGTGGATAAAAATGGTTTAGTTCTTTCACCCCAAAAAATGAATTTGGCTCAGGAAAACATTGAATTTATTGGTTTGGAAATAGCTCATGGAAAAGTAACTTTACAAACACATGTTCTTGAAGCAATTTCTAAATTCCCTAATGAGCTTATTGATAAAAAATAGTTACAACGCTTTTCGACTGTATCAACTACATTTCTGGATTTTATAAAGACCTAGAAAAAGATCGTAAACTCCTAAATGAACAATTAAGTGCTAAAGCCTCAACATGGTCTCAGCAACACAAAAATATAGTTAGAAAAATCAAAGAACACTGCAAAAATTTATCCCAATTATGGTAACCAATAGATGTCACTCTAATTTTAGAAATAGATGCATTAGAAGCATTCTAGGGGGTAATCTTAATAGAAGATAAAGATGGTGTTATTTATCTTTGTTAATATAGTTCAAGAAAATTCTCTCCAAATCAAATGAATTATCATAGTACACACAAAGAACTTATTGCCATCGTCAAAGGAATCGAAAAATTGAGACTTTTCTTACAAGAAAAAAATTTATTGTGTGAAATGATCTTAAACATTTTGATAAATATCTCCAAGTCAAAATCTGAATAAAGTTGCACATACAAGATTAATTAGATGGTCATTATTTTTAGCTAATTTTACTTTTGAAACTGAATATCTGAATGGTAAAAAGAACTGTCTGATAGATTTTCTAACAACAAAGTTTAATCTCTCTTGATACTAATGTTATTTTAGGTTTTGTATATTTGTACAGAATGGTTCCATGAAGAAGGATGGACACTGCGTTATTCAATAAGGTTAAGAAGTGTTAGAACTTCTTTTGAAAGATATATACCTACAATTGAGCAACTCCATGTATGCCTTGAGCATGAACCTTAATGGAAAAACTTTGTTCAAACCTCTAGAGCTTATAGCCCATATGGTACTATAGCCCAAACCTTGCATATGGCCTATAAAGATCAATTAGTACCTACAAAACCTCCTCCATATATTCATATGAATATGTATGTAAAAATCCAATTGTTAGACTTTGAAATCTTTTTTAGTGACTCCATGATGAATTAGCCTCTTAGATAGCCGAATCCATTTCATTTGTATAAAATCGAATTAAATCCTCTTTTAGCTCTAGATACTTTTAGCCATGCCTTTTGGTCATGGTGGGAAAGATATGGTCATGCACCAGCATACATTCCATCAAATTATCCACGAAGCCTTTATCATCAACTCAGAGGAAGACTAGGAGATTTCATCTACTATGGAAGTCATCAATCTAGAGGATGGCACTTCATAAACCAAGACCATAAACCATTCTACTTTCTTGCCATGTTCTTCTCCTCAAAAATTAATTGGAAAAATGCATGGGGCCATGCATTCTATTAAGATGTATACACAAGTAATGCCTATGATATTCAAGAGCACTGTAGACTCCATGAAATTCATTCCTGTACTCTTGAATTATATTCTGAAGACCCTAGATTGCCAAGGTTTCCCTAGGCTAGAGGATATGAAAAGCTCATTGACCTTGCAAGTGCACAAAGAGATGAAGAGGAAGAATCTTCCTTTTTCAAAAGTGAAGAAGATGATGTTCCAACACCAAGACATAATGATGATCCTGCTAACATGCCATAAAAGCTGTCCTTTACTATGTAAAGAAAGATGCCTCCTTAGGAGGCTTCCTCTTTTTTTTGAGTGTCCTCCATTCATGTGTCCCTAAGGATAAGGCAGAATGTATTCAACCTTATCTTTGTAAGTGCATTTTGAGTTAGGCGCAAAGGGAGTTTCCTTGCCTATAAATTGAATCTTGTATAAACCTTAGAGGTATCAGATCGAGAGATTAGAAGAGTAGTGCATAGCGCCTTCTAAGGATTCTGATCTAAGCATCCCTAAGGACTATAAAAAAGCCATTATGAGAGTAATGAAAATGTGCATTTTGCCAAAGTGTTTGTTGCCATCATGAGTATTCTGCAGAATAAGTGAGCAAAAGTGATTCGGGCAAAGAAATGGTATCAAATCCATGTTAATGTTCTGCTCTGCTGAACATTGCTATTATTGTGCTAAAGCAATGTTTTGAGTGAACTTAGGGTAGCTATTATACGCCAAATGAGTGAAAGTGATATGGGCAAAGAAATGGTATCAGAGCCATGTTAATGCTTTGTTGAACATTGCTATTGTTGTGCTGAAGCAACGTTTTGAGTGAACTTAGGATAACTATTATATGCTAGTAGTGTGAGAATCTATACGTTCAAATCATTGAATAACGTAAGTTGTGTAGTAAGCTTGACAGATAGAATACTCAAGATGGCAACAAACACTTTGTAGAAAAACACATTTTTATTGCTCTCATAATGGTTTTTTTTACAGTCCTTAGGGATGCTTAGATCAGAATGCTTAGAAGGCACTATGTGCTGCTCTTCTGATCTCTCAATTTGATACCTCTAAGGTTTATACAAGACTTAATTTATAGGCAAGGCAATTGCCTCTAAGCCTAACTCAAGACACACTTACAAAGATAAGGTCGAATAGATTCTACCTTATCTTTAGGGACACATGGATGGAGGACACTAAAAGAAAAGAGGGAGCCTCTTGAGGAGGCATCTTTCTTTACATAGTGGAGGAAAACTTTTATGGTGTGTTAGCAGGATCATTATTATGTAATGGTGATGGAGCATCATCTTCTTCACTTTTGAAAAAGGAAGATTCTTCCTCTTCATCTCTTTGTGTGCTTGCAAGGTGAATGAGCTTTTCATATCCTCTAGCCTAGCGAAACCTTGGTAATACAAGGTCCTTGGAATATAATTCAAGAGTATGGGAATGAATTTCATGGAGTCTACAATGATCTTGAATATCATAGGCATTACTTATGTATACATCTTGATAGAATGCATGGTCCCATGCATTTTTCCAATCAATTTTTGAGGAGATTCACGTGGCAAGAAAGTAGAATGGCATATGGTCGTGGTTTATGAAGTGCCATCCTCTAGATTGATGACTTCCATAGTAGATGAAATCTCCTCATCTTCCTCTGAGTTGATGATAAAGGCTTCGTGGATAATTTGATGGAATGTATGCTGGTGCATGATCATATCTTGCCCACCATGACCAAAAGGCATGGCTAAAAGTATCTGGAGCTAAAAGAGGATTTAATTCGATTTTATACAAATGAAATGGATCCAGCTGTTTGAGAGGCTAATTCATCATGGAGTCACTAAAAAAGGTTTCAAAGTCTAACAATTGGATTTCTACATACGTATTCATATGAATATATGGAGGAGGTTTTGTAGGTACTAACTAATCTTTATAGGCCATATGCAAGGTTTAGGCTATAGTACCATACAAGCTATAGGCTCTAGAGGTTTGAACAAAGTTTTTCCATTGAGGTTCATGCTCAAGGTGTACATGGAGTTGCTCAATTATAGGTATATATCTTTCGAAAGGAGTTCTAACACTTCTTAACCTTCTTGAATAACACAGTGTCCATCCTTCTTGGAACCATTTTGTACAAATATACAAAACCTAAAATAACATTAGTATTAAGAGAGATTAAACTCTGTTGTTAGAAAATCTGTCAGAAAATGCTTTTTACCATTCAGATATTTAGTTTCAAAAGTAAAATTAGATAAAAATAATGACCATCTAATTAATCTTGTATGTGCAACTTTATTTAGATTTTGACTTAGAGATATTTATCAAAATGTTTAAGATCATTTTGCACAATAAATTTTTTCTCTTATAAGAAAAGTCTAAATTTTTTATTCCTTTGACGATGGCAATAAGTTCTTTGTGTGTACTATGATAATTCATTTGATTTGGAGAGAACTTTCTTGAACTATATCGACAAAGATAAATAACACCATCTTTATCTTCTTTTAAGATTTCTCCCTAGAATGCTTCTGATGCATCTATTTCTAAAATTAGAGTGCCATCTGTTGGTAACCATAATTGGGATAAACTCTTACAGTGTTCTTTGATTTTGTGTTGCTAAGATCATGTTGAGGCTTTAGCACTTAATTTTTCATTTAAGAGTTTATGATCTTTTGCTAGGACTTTATAAAATCTAGAAATATAGTTGATATAGTCTAAAAAGCATTGTAACTGTTTTTTTATCAATAAGCTCATTAGAAAATTTAGAAATTTCTTTGAGAACATGTGTATGTAAAGTTAATTTTCCATGAGCTATTTCCAAACCAAGAAATTTAGTGTTTTCCTGAGCCAATTTCATTTTTTTGGGTGAAAGAACTAAACCATTTTTATCTACTATTTCATAAAACTTTTCTAAATGCTCTAAATGTTGTTTGGCATATTTAGACATCATAAGAATATCATCTGTATATACTATAATAAAAGGGTAAGATGAAAAGATTTTATCCATAGCTTGTTGAAATATGGAAGGAGTAGTTTTAATCTCAAAAGGTAACACTATCCATTCATAAAGTTCACCTGGTACCATGAAAGCTATTTTCTAGCAGTCTTTTGGATAAACTTGAATTTGCCAGAAGCTTGATTTTAAGTTAAATTTGCAATAGATATGTGTATTAGGTAATTTTTGAAACAAATCGTTTTTACTTGAATGGGATGTTGAACAGGTTTAATTAATTCATTTAAGGGTTTATAATTTATGACTAAATGCTTTTTTCCTCTAAGTTGTTATGTTCTTTTGTTGACATAAAATGCTGCAGATGAGAACATGCTTGTACTCTTTTGAATTAATCCTTTTTCTAATAATTTTTTTATTTCTTGTTCACACTCCTTTCTTAGTTTTGGTGACATTCCAATAATATTGGCTTTGGCCTTTATTTTGATGTTCTCTTGGAGATCTATATGGCACTTGATGAGTGGCAATGTACCCCTACACTCAACCATACGAATACGAGCATTTCACACATGATCTGGTCAAACTCCGTAGATGGGCTAGTTGTGGTATCTAGATAGTTACTCCTTGATCGCAGTTCGCTATCTTCCCACTTGGACTAGTATTTGCTTTGTCATGTATGGTTTAGTCTAGAGTGAGCTGTATGATGTGGTCCTAAGCTAGTGTTGCTCCTAGAGGCAATGGAAAATAACTTTAATTAAGCTAGGAGGAAAGGGGTGAAGAGAGTTTAAGATAGCCTAAGTGTGATGAGTATCCATTCCTTAATCATCTGTACACTTCTTGGACCTCGTGCATGACTACCATTGGGATTACCAAGCACATGGCCTAGGTACGCTACTGGGATACCAAGTAGTCACACTTAAATGCTCGTGATTAAGTTGTACTCATTCAGTGTTTAAGGAGTTTAGGGTAAAGAGATATTAACTACAAAATCAATAAATAACAATAACAATTAAATGATTAAACTAAGTGAATGCTGCAATGATGAAGTAATCTTGATCTTTATTTTTAGTCATGTGTGTGTCCAAGTACGTCACACTCAAATAAAGGTATCATACAATTACAATCTTTATTTGTGGCATGCACTAGGAGAAAGGGTAAGAAAGACTAAAAATAAAAACTAACTTCTAACTAAAAAACTTCCCTTTCCTTCATGTGCCTAAGGTGTATTTATAGGCCTGCACAGGAGCCACGATATCTCATATACAATATTGTGAGCCAGGCCGCGATATCGTGTATGCGATATTGTCACTTAATGAATCACGATTCATCAGCACCAGTGTTGTTTTTTCCATCTAAAAGATGTGGGATCATCAGAGGCTATAGTTAATACTTTTTCTTTTATGTTTTCAAATTCTTTTTCTTGGGTTTGGATTTGATTTACTAGCCATTGAGTTTTTCTAATTTTAGGAGGAGTATTTTTATCAAATTTATTGGTATTGGTGCTTAATCTAGCAAATTGACATTGCCCTAAACTTATCTATTGTTATTGTATATGGTTCAAGTTTCAATAAATTATTGATTCTTATTAATAAATCATAAGTAGGTAATTCCAATTGATATCTTGTAAAATAATAGTCTTTTGTTATGAAATTGTATAGGAATTTCAACTTCATATTCTATGGCTTTTGTTTGAGTATTAAATGAAACATATGTTGTATTTTGAGGCTTCCATAGAAAATAAGGAATAATTTCAAGTCTTCCTAACAATATCTTAGCTCCACTATCTATAAGAGCATCAATAGGATATGGCTTAAAAGATGGAAGTTTTATCATAAATTTACATATAGGAATATGAGGCTTTTCTAAACTATTTTTATTTATAGGATGAGTTATCATTCCTATTTTAGATACTTCTTCCTCATACTGCCTTCTCTGTTTATTTTCTTCTTCTAATTGTAGCTGATTCATTTCCTATGTCATCCAATTTATCAAATTTTGTAGCTGTTGAATCCTATATGTTCTCCATAAGGATTTTGATATATCAAGTTGAGATATTTGGAGAATTTCTGTTTTTCTTAGGTCTTCTTCTTCTTCTTCTAAAATTTTTTCTAAATCTTCTAATTCTTCTTCAAAAGAGGACAAAGGTGGAGCATCAAGGAATATGCTTTGTTCTTTTAGATGTCTTTTTTGTAATTTTAATTCTTCTTGTTTTTCTGCTAGCTGTTTTTCTAAACTCATATATTTAGGAATATTGTCTAACGATGTTCTTTTTAATTTACTTTTTAAAATACTAATTTGTTCTTTTAAACTAAGACAAGTGGGATCATTGTCTGGTGTAAGCAAGGTTTGTGGTTTTCTTTGTGTGGTTTTGTGCGAGGATGAGGCAGAGGAAGTACAGAAAAGTTATAATAAATAACATTAGAATCATAATCTAGAGAGGCTATTTAACATTAAAATCAATATATGTTACTTCATACATATTAGTATTGAATGTTGAATCCATGGCTAACAAACTGTTATGAGAAAATTGCAATAGTTTTTCTCTTATCCATAACAATTGAATATCAAGAATAAATGGTTTACTATTAATAGAAAATTGATAGTAAAAAACAGATTCTGAATATGTGTGAATCTATTTTTGAACACTTATTTCATCTTTATAACGGTACTTGTATCCTTTACTAATAACTTTTTCAAATATGCGTGCAATGTCCTTTTTATTCAAATATTCATCCCTACTAGAAGTAATTTGAATTACTCTATTAGTTGGATTTTTATGCAATTCTAAATTATACTTCTCAAAGATTTTGTCACAAGATAAATCACTTGTAGACATTGTTGCAATATCTTCACATAGCTCTTTGGATAAATGAGGAGCATGTAAAGTACGTCCATTTGCATTTGAAGCATACATTTCATGACATATTTCTCTAGATTTATTCACATGTTTCTTTCCATATAAAATATAATTGCAAAGCTAGCATCTATTCTCATCTTTTGAATTGTAAAGTAGCATTGACATCCTCTCTTGTATGATTCATGATGAGATTTGCTAATCTCTTTATGAATTATTGAGTTATCTTGTGGTTCATAGGAACACCAATATCTTAAATGATACATGGATTGAATAATTCAAATTTTAAAATAGAAATCTATATGATTCTATAATTATAAAGAACCAATTTTTTAAGTTAAAAATTTTCAAAAATATCCTTATTCTAATTTTTCAATATAATGATTTGCATGACACCTATCTCCTCAATTCCAATTTCGATTTGTATGATGCCTTTTAATAAAGGTTGTGGGATGCATGAGATTACTTTCTTCGCCTTTTACAAAATCTTCAACTTTATCATAAGGTATCCATATAAAATGGTTATTCTTTCAAACTATCCATATTAACTTATCTTGATTAAATTCCCTTTTTGGAGGATTTTCTTTATGAATCATTGAGTTATCTTGTGTTTCATAGGAACATATTGAAATGATACATGGATTGAATAATTAAAATTTTAAAATAGAAATCTATATGATTTTACAATTATAAAAATCAATTTTTTAAGATAACAATTTTCAAAAATATTGTTATTTCCTCAATTTCAATTTTGATTTGTACACTTATTTCCTCAATTTCAATTTTGATTTGTACAATTCCTTTTAATAAAGGTTGTAAGATGCATGGTGATGAATCGTGATATCGGAGCCGTGATATCACATCTACAATATCGGGTCTGCAGTATCAGAGCCTACCATGTGATGTCAAATACCCGATATCAGGACCTATCTCCTTACCTATAAATAAGAGGTGGGTGCACTTGGTTTTGCAATAGATAGTTAGTCCCTTAGTCGAACTCTTGCCTTTTCTCCTTCTCAGAGTTAGAATTCTTTCTGTGTGTCTGCAGTAGTAGTCATAAAGTGAATAGATCTTTATTCGAGCATTGTGTACTTGAGCACACCTTGTGTACGGCAATAAAGACGAACTTTATGATAAACCTTGCACCATCGAGAATAGATTAATTAGTGTTAATTGATGTTATTAAATGCTTTCCTAGTTAATTAATGTCTTCTTTCACCCTACACTTTCTTAAGTAAACACACACAGTACGATCACTTCGAGCATGCGTGTAATACTTAGTAACCTAGTAATGATTAGCATTCGGTAATCCTAGTAGTGTTGCACTGGTTCAGGATGTGTACAACAAGTGAGAATGGATGCTGGTGTTAGGATTAGTTAGAACTTAGTTAATGAGTAATTAAGTTAAATTAGTCAATTAGTTATCTTTCTCCTTCCCTTATTAGCACAAAACATAAAAACATAAAAGATATAAAAATCATATGCCTCAAGCTTACTTAACCATACAATCGTGACATACAAGTAAGTTTGGGAAGACAATGATTAACCAACTCGCCCTTGTTCCACAGAGATGCATAAGCACTTAATCCTTGGAATTCGACCGGATTGTGCGTGAAACGCTCGTATTTGTATGGTTGAGCATAGGGGTACCTCATCGCTCATCACATGGGATTACTTTCTTCACCTTTTACAAAATCTTCAACTCTATCATAAGGTATCCATATAAAATGGTTATTCTTTTGGAATGTCCATACTAAATTATCTTGATTAAAATACTTTTTTGGAGGTATCCATATAAAATGGTTATTCTTTCAGATTGTCCATACTAAATTATCTTGATTAAAATACCCTTTTGGAGGATTTTCAATTGCTACAGTCCAAGCATAATCCCAAAAAGTCTCTTAGCAAGAAATGAGGCTTAAATTTTATCACAATTTGAAACACATGAATTGTATATTCAACATTGCATCTTTTGCATTACAACAACCACAATAAAAAAAAATAACTTCAATGCAAAAAGCAATAAATTACTACAAATTATACAAATAACAAATTGATAGCTTAAAATTTCTTTTTTTTTTTCCATTAAAGAAATCCTAAACAAACAAATTGTAGCAATCTCCATAAACCCAAATCTTAATACTTAATACAGATTCAACCCACTAAACCTAAGGGCAAGAAAAATTTTCTTGTTGCTGCAATTTCATATTATCATCCAAATTGCAGTAATTAGCAAACCCAACAATGTTAAAGCAAGTAGAAGTGTAAGTAAGAAATTATAAATTGAAAAATGGTACAGAAATTGACATACTTGGAAGCCAAAAGTAATAGCAATTATTGCAGACAAAGATAAAATCTCAAAGACTGGAAATGTGAGTACTTGTTGCCAAAAAATGGGAAGTAAACAGAAAAAAAATGAGAAAAAGTAGAGCAGAGAAAGCCTAAAATAATGAATATGAATGGGATTTGGAGGTTTGCATAGTCTTTGCCTTTTACCGCCGCAACGTCGACCTTCACATGCTGTGAAAACAAAAAAAAACTTAACCAGCAGCAGATACGTAGAATGAATGACGCACAGAAAAAAAAAACACTAATGGGCACGCTTGAAAGGGATATATTTTTTTTTCAAATATGCGAATGGGCATGAGGAAAAGGATCTATGATAGTGATAGGGCCATGTATGGGTCCATGGCAGCGGGGTACTGATCCACGTGGATCAAATGGGGTGCATTAATTACCCCAATCGGGACGCAAAAGGAGTTCTCTGAATCGGGCAGCTAGACTAACATGATTTTTATTTATGTAAGAGGGCAAGATAGAGCAGCTATAGAACTTTGATGCAGAGATGTCAAAGGGTAAAGAAAGCAGTAGAGAAGGGTTTCGATCAATTAGGAAATGAGAAACTTGAAGGAAGCATCGAGTGCCAGCATAGAAAGAAAGCAAAATAAAAAAGATGTGAATGTTTGGATACAACGGCATAGAGATTTGTTTTGTAGTAGAGTTATGCAGGAAGGAGGAACAAGAAGCACACCAAAGAACGTAATGATATATTGCCTGCTGGAATTCATGATGGGAAGTGTAGAATTTAAGAAGTGGTTTCATAGTGGAGTTATGCAGGAGCAAGGGACAACGAGCCCTGAGAATTTTGTTAAGGCTTTGCCCTTTCTTATGTTGCGTCTCTTGGATAATGTGCTCGGGTTACTTCTAGAGTTGATGCAATTGTGGTTGCATGAGAGAAAGTGGAGACGATGTTACAACCACGATCAAGATACTTGATTTTAGGTTTTTTTATCTTGTTTTTGTTTTTAAAGTGAGGTGGTCGATTAGAGGTGCTGCTAGCCCCTCATTGCATAACTTAGTAGGTTGTTGGAATCCAAAATAATTGAAAAGATACCCCTATATATATATATAGTTAATTTATAACGTTATAACTTAGTATTTTCTCTAGAATCAAATCCATGACTACAAAAAGACCTATTCCATAAGCTTCCTAAGCAAAATTCAGCTTAAAAAACAAGAAGAACACAATGAAATGGAGAAAATCTCCTTTTTATTAAGAAAAATTCTCAAAATGTAGAGAAACACATCAAAGACGAGGAGCCAAGCTCGACTCATAACTCTCCCAAGGATCTTAGAGGCCACACATGTTCCCTCTCAATCCTCAATTGCTCACAATGGAGCCAAAGCTTTAGACAAGACACTTATAAGAGATTCTCTCAACCTCTTTCAAGTGCTCATCCTTGCCTATCACTCAATTTTTCTTGCACAAGGTCTCAAGAGACTCTCAAATCTCTCTTCTCTCACTATTGAGACTAGCCTTCTCTCTTAGGACTAGCTTTCTCCTTTGAGACTAATCTTCTTCCTTCCGATTAGCTTGATTAGCCTTTGATGCCTTTTTATAACTTCTTGGTGTGACCTTTCATCTTCTCTATAATTTACCATTCAATTTGATGTTCATCAAAATTTGTACTAGATATCTTGGATAAATAGGAGATGTCTTTCTTGAGTGTAGAGATGTTAGAGTATATGTCTTGGTTGTTAGGGAGACATCTTGCAGGAGACATCTTGGCTGCTGGTGAGAGGTCTTGCCTGCGAGGGCCAGAAATAAAGATGCTTGTTTTGAGGTGTGGAGCCTCTGAATGCCTCCAAACAAGCCCCCATAGACCCTTGAACCCCTTAAATTCATTAAAAGGAGCCCAAAACATCCCCAAACATGCCAAAACACCTAGGAATCATCAACAAGGTCAACACAAGAAAACACACACTAACAGGACACATACACATCCAAGATACGTTAAGGATTACACAAGGGCTAGGTGATGTCCTCATCATATGACCCATTCAACAAAAATGTCAATTTACTCTCACTAGTAGGTGAGAATCTATACATTTTTAATCTCTTATTTTTTTTTGTTTTAAAATAATTCTCTTCTTTAGTGTCTTAGGGCATGAGATTAATTCTGTTGGGGATTGTCATCTTTGGGTGATAGTAGCACTAGAAGATGGTAGAAACTTCTTTCCTATGGAATACATGAATGATGTATTACAACATAGCTTAGCAAAAGTCCATGAGCAAGGAATGTAGTTTAGTATTAGTTCTTTTTTAATGGATTATATTTTGAGCAAAGTTTCTAGCTAAAGTATACAACACCTTTTTTTATTAGCTATGCTACATAGCATCGAGCTCACCTAGACGACTCCTATTACGATTTTTTTCTTATTGGTTAATAGAAAAGCTATTTTGATCCTCAACTGCTTGAATTCTTGATGAACTATGTATACCCCATGATGAGTGGCGAGGTACCCCTACACTCAACCATACGAAACGAGTGTAGCATGCGTGATCCGGTCGAACTCCGTAGACTAAATGCCTACACGCCCCATGGAACACTTGGGGTTAATCATTCGTTGTCTTCCCAGACTTACTTGTAGTTGTCACAGTGTATGGTTAAGTAAGTCCGAGGTATATGATTTTTATAGTCTTTTATGTTTTATGTCTTCTATGTTAAAAGGCGAAGGGTTGAGAAACTAAGTAGTAACTTTAACTAATAGCTAAGTCTAAATTACTTAGTGTCAGCATCCGTTCCCACTTACTGTACACACCCTGAACTATGCAACCGCGGCTACCAAACGCTAATCGTTATTGGGATCACCACGCGTAACGCACGTGCTTGAAGTGGTCGTACTGAGGCACTTAACTAGCCTAAGCGTAATGAGCATCTGTTCCTTGACTAGCCGTATACATCCTTAGATGCTTGTAATCAAGTCGTACTCATTATGCATTCTAGGAGTTGAGGGTGAGAGAATCTAATCACGATGAGCAGCCGATTCCTTGATTAGCCGTACACATCCGTAAATGCTTGTAATCAAGTCGTACTCATGCCGCGCTACTGCAGGGTAATAAATAACAGGTAATAAATCCTATTCCATGCACTGCAAGGTTTATCCACAAAGCTCGTCTTTATTGCCATACACAACTTGCGTTTAGGTACAATGTTGCTCGAATAAAGATCCATTCACTTGGGGACTCCTACTACGGGCACATGGAAAATATTCTATCTTTGGAATGATCAATCTGCCAGAGTTTTTGTACTTCTAGCCTAGGATGGGAAAAAAGAGGAGTGCCGTCTCTTATTTATAGATTTGGCGGTGGATTGTGATATCGCGTACGCGACATCGCAGGGTACGACGCGATATCACGTACGCGATATTGCGGCTCATGCGAATCGCGTCTCATCACCCCACATTATTCATATTTAGTTTGGGAGCTTTTTCACTTATGGTAGATTATCAAATAATTGAAGAAATCAAGAACAAATGTCATAGAGTTGTTTTTTTTATGCAAAATTTATAGTTTTATTGACTAGTTGGTTTTGAAGAATAGACTCATGAGCTTCCTAGATTTGTTACCCTATATTTAGTAGCTCTAGAAATAGGAAGGTAGATGTGGGGAAGTCCTCTATGGCATGATTATAAGCATAAAGTAGTTTCTTTTTTTTTTATGAAATTTTATTTTTGTTGGGCACTTAAAGGAAATGGTATGCAACAATGGAGATTAGAAAAGATCATTATCATGATGATGCAAACAATGTATATTAAAAATCTTGAAATAAAGAGGTGAATTAGGCAAAATATGAAGTAGAGGAATAGTTAAGAAGAAGATTATTAGTAAAGCTTTTGACACTATTATGTGATTGTGGAGCTATGCTGCTAGTTGAAGATCAAAGATTATCCATTGGCTAGAGATTTTTCCAAACAACACATTGCTATTATGAAGAAAAAATATTTCTCTTGGAAGCTCAACAACCCTGAATAAGCTTTCCCCAATGAAACTTCAATGAAGGCTTGTTTGGAATTCTCAATTAAACTTTAGTAAAGAGCTCAATTTCATTTACAAAAGATCATTTGCTAATGATAGTACAAATTAGAGGGGTATTTATTTCTTAGAGTGGGGTCATTCCTTTGATTTGTTAATCCTTAATAGCATCAGAAAATTTCCTTCCTCCTCTCATTTCACCTTTAATGGGCACCAAGGTAACTCTTGCATTGATCTTCTCTTGTCTACTCATGATAAAATGGATGCAATGAAAAACTTTCAAGTGGGAGAAAAAACTTCCCTAATCTCCTTATCATTACTTAAAATTCACTATTCTTGCTTCAATTTGTCATATTCATTACAAGAAATGTAGAACTTGTCATCTCACAAAAGACCTTCATCAAGATTTTCAAACAAGAGTGGCCAATATGTTAGTCAACAATGACAATGAGGTAGATTTGACTAATGTTTTTTTGGCTATAATTGTTAAGGTGTATATAAAGAAGAGGCTTGCTTGTAGAAAACCATGGTTTGATGTGGATTGTTTGACAACTTGTAAAGATGTTATAGCTTCACATTTTGATGTTTCAATGCTGAAGAATTATAGAAAGCTTATTTGTTTTTTAAAAAGGAAGTTCATTAAAGAAAAATAGGAAAGAATGATTTGTGAGCTCCACTCAAATCCAAAGAGCCATTGGAATTTATTCTAAGAGAGAGAGAGAGAGAGAGAGAGAGAGAGAGAGAGAGAGAGAGAGAGAGAGAGAGAGAGAGAGAGAGAGAGAGAGAGAGAGAGAGAGAGAGAGAGAGAGAGAGAGAGAGAGAGAGAGAGAGAGAGAGAGAGAGAGAGAGAGAGAGAGAGAGAGAGAGAGAGAGAGAGAGAGAGAGAGAGAGAGAGAGAGAGAGAGAGAGAGAGAGAGAGAGAGAGAGAGAGAGAGAGAGAGAGCAACTTGGTTGGGATTTCTCCTTATCTACTATTCAAAATTTTTTCAATAAACTTTTGAATCAAGAGGCTCCCTTGATTGTGCAAGATAACTCTAGTGTTCTTGAGTTATCCCTTGATGACATTTTTGCATGAATTCAAAGATTATTTCTTAGGAAAAGTGCTAATGTTAATGGATTATATGCAAAGCTTCTTAAATGGGGTTGTCCATTGGTGCAAAAAGTAGCTTGCAATCTTCTTAATAAAGGGCTTCACCATGGTTTGGATCACACTTGGTGTTTTAGTTGAGTAGTCTTGTTTTTCAAAAAATAAGATAGGACAAATCTTATTAATTACGGATTAATTGCAATCAATTCAGTTTTCACTAAGCTTTTGGGTACTATTTTGGAGAATCAAATTAGTTAATGGGTAATCACAAGTAGGTTTTAGGAGGAGTCATTTTACTATAGACCATTTAATAACTTTGCGTTATTGTGTAGAAAAAGAAAAAAGGCCCAATCATACAACTTTTATTTGTTTTGTTAATTTCTCCAAGGCTCATGATTCTATTGCTTGAGATAAAATCTGGAAGAAATTGGATAGCATTAACATTCCACAAGATCTCCCTTTTGCAACTAAAAGAATCTATGAGATAGTTAACATTCTTATTGAAGATAATATTATTGGAGAAGGAACAATTATCAACAACTCAGTTGGAGTTAAACAAGGCTGTCCTTTGTTCCCTACCCTTTTTGACATGTTTATAGATGTTTTGGAGGAATGGATACAAAAATGCCTTTAATCATGGTATGTCATCAAATGGATTATTTTTGAACATGTTTCTCTTTGTAGATGATGTGGCCTTGATTGCAAAATCAACTACAAGATTAAATTATATGCTTTAAATTCTCCATGACTATTGCAACCATTTTGGTATGAAAGTTAATATTGATAAGACTAAAATTCTAGTTTGTGGTACTAGAAATAGAAATTACAATTATGTGAATCTTATAAATATTTAGGAGTTAAATTTTTCAATAATTATAGTTGGATTACCCTTGTTGCTCAAAGGGTTTCAAGTGGTATGCGAGCTCTATTTGCTCTAAGAGATAATTGTAGTAGGAAACAAGTTTTGACATGGGAGATTAGAATGAAACTTTTTTGTAGTCTTGTCCAACCTATATTATTATATGGGTGTGTTGCTTGAGGACCTTCTCTTTCTACACATAATTGGAAAAAACTAGAGTATGTTCAAAAATAGTTTTTTGTATGTGAATTTCAAGTGAAAATGCAAACTTTTTATGATATCTTACTTATAGAAGCAGATTTGCTTCCTCTTGAGGTTAAAGCCCTTTGTCAATGTATTGCTTATAGTTAGAAGTTAAGGCATATGGAGGAAGTTAATTATGCTAAAGAGATAATGAATGCTACACAAGAAAATGGATGGTTACATCAAGGTAAATTATGGCTTCAATCATGGAATATTGCAACAATGGATCTTCCTTTAAATAAAAGGCTCTTTTAGTAAAAAAAAAAATTGGCTAAATTTTGGTTAAATACATCAAGGAAAATCATTTTTATTTATATTCTATTAGAGGAGGTTTTTTATTTTGAGAAAATGTTCAGGATAAAATTACTGAAATGAAAAAATTACAAATTGAAGCCACAAATAAATGGCAGGATGGACCCAACCCCAAAGAGGGGGAACCAATGCACCCATGGCACTAGGCAAATAACCCCCACAACCCTAGCATGATTATGTTGGACCTGACCAAAAGAACCTTGATAGAACACATTTGCCAATGTACCATACCTTACCTCACTCCCCAGCTCCCATGCCCCCCAAATGATATACACACCATGTGCAAACAAAGGACGACCCAGCTTGATAGGAAACTTGACAAAAAAAAATGACCACAACACCCAAGGAAAAAAAAATCAAGGTGTAGATGAAGCCTGGGAAACACTGTAGTCATTATGGTTGTTGAGGTATGACATGACATGCACTGTGGCCGTTCAAGGGCATGTAGTATATCTAGTGTGTTGCGATGTAGCTCAAAGATCACAAAACCAATGGCCTATTGGAAATCTTGCAGAGCGACCTTGTGCTAGACCCGCTCTACAGTTGATCCTCCACCATCTGGATGGAAATGCATGGAGGTACAATGAATGTGTTGTGTTAGGGCCACCCATGAAAAATCACAGTTTATGCCCAACACAACATAAGGGCATCACCCTTCCCCAAGCCACTATTGCACACATTGCTTATGTGCCCTATCTAGCTGGCATTGTCTCTACATCTCCTCCTCTTGCTCTCAAACCTACTGTGCACTCTCTATTCGCTCCCTTTTTCTCTGAGTGCACTCTTCTTGCTACAGCTTTGCCCAAACTTGGTCGTAGAGCTCATCCACTAGTGAAGCCCATGAGCCCTTTGTTGGTAGAGCCTATCGCCTAAGCAGCTCCTACTCCTGTTCACGAAACCAGGACTCCATGTCAGCTTGTGCCCATTGGAGAGCCTCCTCCCACCAGGCCTCCCAGGCCTATCACTCGTTAGCTTTAGCCTTTGCCGCTGTTGCCTCCACGATCCTGTCCAGCTCTGCAACAAGCACCTCATCATGATTGCAACCCACATGGGGTAGAAATACCCCCACCACAATCATCAAAGTTGGCACAACTATCTCTTGATACTTGACCTGCTTCCTAGAGTAGACCATCGTAGGTTTTGTAGTAGCCCTCGATTGGGAAAGCACAGGGGGATCCGATGTTGGTTGCACGACCACCACACCCTGCCAAAGGGCCAAAATGAGCTTGGAATGATGCCCCCTCTTCCGCTGCCATAGCATAGCTAGAAAAAACTAGGGCAGGTTGGCCTTAAGCCCAAATTTCAAGCATTTCAAGAATGCGAAGTGCGTGCCTTGCAGCTTGGACCCATTATCAGACTAGACAAAAAATTAGTCAACCAACTCAGTAGCCCAACCCCAAATTGGCAATAGAGTAGACTTGGGAACATGCCCACTCTTCATATGTGGCATCGGCCCATCATAGAATAGCTCAGCATCTTGGAGCCCTTGAGTCGTGGGAAGAATAATCTCACCATATGCTTGGGTCCCCAAGTAATTAGTGATCGCCATCTCAGTCAACATGATTTCCATGCCACAAAATTCCATTCTATTGGCCTGCTAGTTAGAGAAGAAAGCATCATTAAGGAGAGTTGGGTCACCTTCTAGCCATGAGAGAATAGCATCCCAACCGCTCTGCTCAACCAGACCCTAGAGCTCTACATGCACATGGAACACCAAGTAGGCCAGCTTGTATGTTGGCGTGACTCCCATTGCCATGACAATTTTTGCCCATGCTTTCTTCGTTCAAACAACCACCTGCATAGGAGTAGGCATGGGCTATTGTTGGAAGATTTTGTTATTATATCTTCCATGCCTCCCATAAAAGCAACATGGCTTTAGAGTCTCCTGTTAATGGCATTGAGGCATGCCAGCCTGCTGCCTGCCACATGTTCTGCATGTAAGGGTAGTGAAACACAAAGTACAACATAGTCTTGGGTCCACCATTGCAAAGGGGGAAAGTGGTGTAAATGTTAAGGCTACATTGTATTAATGATGCTTATACCGGTAGGGCATTACTTTCAAGGAGCCAACGGAAAGCCTTTATTTTCTTTGGCAATCTTCCCTACGAAACTTGCCACCAACTATGTACAAGTGGGTACATTAATTTCATGAGTTGGTGTGATGTCTGTTCCATCCACCACCATGCTAGCATGTGCTATGCATGTGTGCAAAGTATCCCCCATGGCTTGGAGTTGTGCGCCTCCATTTGCCACCTATCATATTTCTTGTGCATGATGTGAATCCACTACATAGTCCCTTTGCCCCATTGGGTAACCTATAACAATAGTTGTTGCTGTCCCATCGTTAGCTTGTCTTCAAATTTGAAAACACCTAGGCCCCCTACGTCTTGAGGGTGTGTGATCTTGTCCCAACCAATGAGGTGTAATTTACTCCCTCCTTTACCTCCTGATCACACAAAATTTTGAATGAGTTGCTTTATATTTTGGATCATAGCCTGTGGGGGAGTAGTAATGGCAGCCATAAAATGTGCCATTGTAGCGAGCACCATGGACACCAGCACCAACCTCTCTTTCCACATGAGAAAGCAATTAGCCCAATGGCCCACCTGACCCTCAATTTTTTGCAGGATTGCATTCCAAGCCATGCATTGCCCGCAGTCAAAAAGTGGGATACCAAGGTATGAGTCCTGGGCCATCCCTAGGGGGAACCCCAACACCTACGTAATTTGACACTTAACCTATGCATCCACATTCAAGAAGTGGATCATAGACTTCTCCCAATTTACCACTAGGCTAACCTCCTCTGATAGACATGTAAGTGCCCAGTTAATTAGTCACACATGGGGGATCCCAACTTGGCTAAGAAGCATCGTGTCATCTGTGTAATGTTCGACAAGACATTCCATGTCCACAACCATAAGCCCCCCATCCCTATAGGCTTACAGTAGTATTTCAGCATGTCCATGGTGATAATAAAGAGTAGCGATGATAGGGGGTCCCCTTGTCTCAAACCCCTTTCGGGAAATGAGAAACCCTAGAGCCAACTCCCCACATAAAAGGTGAAAGCAATCGACGCTTGCAAATGAATGCACAACTGTAAGAAATTAGGGTTAAAATCTTGTTGTGCCATAATGGTAGTGAGTGCCTACCAACTGATCATATCATAGGCCTCTGTAATATCCAATTTGAGGTACAATCTAGGGAATTTTGAAAGTCATAGGAAGTGGAGGATTTCTTGCATGAGGACCACTTGGTTTTGGAAGAACTACCCTTGAAAAAACCCTACACGGTGTTCCCTGACAAGTTTTGGCATGATGGGGACTAGTCGTTGAATAATCAACTTAGAAAAGATTTTGAACAACACATTACAGACCCCAATGGGTTGGAAATGGATGGGGAACAAGGCATTGGCCCACTTGGGGATATAGACAATCCTTGATTAATTGATCTCTTGACACACCTAACATCTAGCCAACATCAGGTTGAAAGTATCAAGCACATTGGGCCCCACAATGTTGAAAAATTCCTTAAAGAACTTGACATTCAAGTCATTTGGCCTCAGTGCCTTAACTCTCCGCATAGAGCCAATGGCCTCTTGTAACTCCCGCAAGGAAAATGGACCCAGTAATCGAGTGTTGTCCCCCTCCACTAGCACTTGCAGGATTTGTACCGAGATCAGCAATGTGGTCTACTTTGTCCAAATTGTGCCCCAATAATCTACCAACTTTCGGGTGATGACTTTCGAATCATTTACCAAGGCCCTGTCATCCATTAGTGTTGCCTGGCGTTGGCACAACCCACGAGACTTGGTGGTTACAAAAAATAATTTTGTATATTTATCACCCTCCCTAAGCCACTTGACTCATGAACACTACTTCTAATAGATTTCCTCTTCCAGGTCCAGTGCCTACAATTGCTTCAAAATGCTTGCTTCCTCATCCTGTAGGTCCTTGCTAGCCTCTTGTTGGGCTTGAATCTCAACCAACCTAGACCTTAGGTCCCTACGCCCTAACCAGAATGAAAATTTATCCTAGACTGCCACGGATCGGATAGCCCTCACTTTAGGTGGAGGAGGCCATCCCACAGAAAATTCTTGGGGTCCCCTCAATTCGACTGGTAACACACCCAGATATCTTCAACCAAGGGATGCAGCCAAGGCTTGATTAGCCAAGATACTTTAAAGTAGAATGAATGAGGTAATCGTCTTCGTGGGAGCTCCAGACAAGAAAGGATCGATTGGTGGTCTAAGGCAACCCACACCTATCTTGTAACCTACACATCCAGTTGCAGTAGCAAATCCAAGCCAATCCAAATCCAATCGATCCTAGAGAGGGTTGGTTTGGCCCCCTTACATCTGATGCTCCACATAAATTGACAATTTTCAATCTCCAAGTTGACCAGCAAGTGTGACACCAAAAACGCTGAAACTCCTGGGCCCCTGGGGGGTAGGTGCAATCTTTTTCCAATTTTTCCTAGGAGTAAGGCCATTGGTTGAAATTAGCCACAATAAGCTAGGCTTGTTGATCCAGGATTAGTGCTGCCACGCTCTCCAATTCCAACAAGCGTAGCTCCTAGGTTTGGGCCCATAAAAGTTTGTCAACCAGAGGCATTGGGAGGGAATGTGAAACAACATTGTGACAAATTAATCACTAGAACCTTAGGGTGATCTAGGATAGCCAAGCCCCCTACATGTCCCATATAGGGCCTTAGGTGCACCTTTCAACCATCCCATTGCAGGTGGAAAGATTCTGAAACCTGTAGTTTTGTTTCCTATAGGTAGACAATGTTGCAATCCTCACTTCACACAATCTCACGTAGGGTATTTTTTATAGGGCATACCTTGTCCCCTATAGTTCCATGAGAGGATCTTCATGCATTACCAGTGGAACGTCGCTAGTAGACCTCTTTTAGGGTTTGCTATAAATCCAAATTGATACTCCGCCTTGTCTGTTTGTCCTACGATAAAAGGTTGGATGGGAATCCTAGCCAACCCCCACCCAGTGACACCAGAAAACCACTCGATGACACTGGAAAACACTTGGAGTCCTCCAAAGGAAAATGTGTCTCAATCAGATGTTGTGGCTTAGAACTCCCTCAAACGACATTAACCCACTCACCTAGTGGGGGGAGCTCAACCCTTGGCTTAGTAGGCATGATGGAAGGTGGGGTAGTGGGAGATGGGCTATGTGTAGCCCTAGGCCTTGCCAGGGGAATACAAGGGTTAGTAGGTTACACCTGCACTTGCCCTTGTTGGTCCACCATAGCCCAGCCCCCATCCCCAGGGCCCACCCCCAAGCCACGCATGGCAGCTTTGGCCTACTATGCCCCCACATCCCAAAACTTGTAATCAATCTCGTAGTGAAAATTTTTCTTACAGAGGGAGCACCCCCTCGGGCCTATGGCAAACCCTTTGCTGGTTGTTCTATTTTGAGGTTCTTGAATTCTACCCAGAGCCGTTCATCTCCCCTTGACAACTTGAGCACAACCTCCTTGACCAGGTCCTTTGGGGATAAGGCTTGCCAAAGGAAAAGCTGAGTGAAACCCATTTGCTCCATTGATTGCGTAACCTTATCAAAGGAGATAAAATTTTTGAGACATGTTGAAACTCTTTGCAACATGTCTCAAAAAGTCCAAATTCCACATTTCCCAAGGAATCCTAGAAACAAGCACTTAGATCGATGCACACGTGAATAGGTTCGACTCTCGATGTGCCCTTGACCATCAATGCATAAGCACCAACCCCCTTCATGCTGTAAAACCATGACCCTCCCTGGAGGATAGTATCCCACTCCTCTAAACTCTTAAAGATGAATAGAAGTAGGTCATCTGACAGACTATGCACCTCCACCTCCCTAAGCCCCCAGACCTTCTTTGTCCACTTTTAGATGAGGTCTAGCTTACTTCAGGTCCTAGATGACATGAATCACCCTATCAGACTATGCTCCATAGTTTGAACCCCCTCAACTAGTGATCCACTAATCCACAACCCCATCATGCCGTTCATGTGGGAGCATTCCTCAATGCCCCTACTTGTGAAACTAGATCCCCTAGTCACGCCTACATGCCCCATTGGGCTGCCACTGTTGTTGGCCCTGGGGGGCCCCCTTGGCACCACCCAATGCCATCTCCCATGCAATTTCCCCCTCACCATCCCCCATCTCCATGTGACAGCCCCCGCACTGTCCCCAGTCTCAGCCATCCTCTCATTACCTTCACTTAGCATTTGGAATCCTAACTATCATCTAGAGGAGGTTTGTTATCTACTACTCAAAATTACTTATTCTCAGCTAATTCTATTCATTTAAGGAATCAAATTGCTAGAGCAAGAATGAGCTCTCATCATCTCCTTATTGAGATAGGTCATTGTATTAATTTCCCAAGAGAAGAGCATAGTTGTAGACTATGCAAACAAAACATAGAAGATGAATAACATATATTTTTTTTAATTTTGCCCATGTTTGGCTTGCATGCAATTGAATTATGCTATTAATTGTAGTTTTTTGATTGGTTTCTTTCAAATTGACCCTATCTGCTTGGGGCATTACATCAATGATGTTTTCCACTTTCTTAAAAAATATGTTGAGGCTTTGTAACTGTTCAACAAATCCTTGTGATTTCTTAGACATAATAAAAACTTCCAATTTCCAGTTTCCAAATATTCTTGTTAGACAATGCTGAATGTTTGAGAGTTCACGCGGCAAGGAAAGATCAAATTCAAGAGATTAAAATAAGGAAGGAGTAGCAACAAAAATTACTTGAACAACAGTAGGAGCAAACTCATGAATAGTAACAACAAGACTAGCAGTAGTCTGAGAGCTCAACCACTAGATCCTCATTGCTAGCCTTGATAGAGTTTTCATTGGGCTATCTTATGAATGGGGCTTTAACATCTTTTAGAGTGAAAGAGAAAGAAGGAAAAATTATCTTGAGCCAAAAACATCAAAATCAACCAAAGACAAAGTCTATTGTCATTTTCCCTTACAAGGAAGATGGCCCATTAAAAGGTGGACACAAGTTAATTATGCAACATCAAGACATGTATGAAGCTATAGTTGTTCTAATAAGAGATATGGGTCAATTAGCTGATGATAGAATTGTTAGGCTCAAGCAGTTTTTGATGCAAAACAATGAAGAAATATGTAGGTTGAAGAATGACCTTAAGGATTCCAAAGAGCTTAATGAGAAAATAATGGTAGCTATCACAATAAAGAAATTTTTTGATTAAAAATAAAGAACATGCGTATCAATAGTTAGAAGAGTAAATGACATTTAGAAGCTTAGAGTTGGAAGAAGCCAAAAAGAATAAAGCTCTTGACTAGTTATTCATGGCACAGCCAAATTTCCAAGAGCTAATTTCAGAATTTAAGTTTCACAAAAAATGGATCAAAGAAGTAAGTGCAAACACAGATGAAATTAAGCAAAAGAAAAACCTTTTATGAGCAGGTAGAATAAAGAGCTCATAATTTGATTATAATTGCCACTGGCATAAGGGAAAACCTGCCACAGTTTAAGAAAGATTTTTTGGACAGCACCATGATGGTCATAGTTAAAGTGATGGTTGAAATTAATTAGCAAAAATGTCTTCTTCGGGTGGAAGCCTTACAACAACTTTGACATGATATTTATCTTTACTTTTTTTGAAACTTAAGTCATTTGTGTGAAAATGTAAACTTGGAAACTGTAAGGTTTAGGAGGATAAAAAGTGAACAATAGGGAGCTAACCAGCTATGCAGTGGGATTTTGCATGGAATACATGGTCAACACATCTATTCTTTAATTGATCAATATGTGAACTGTGTTTTGAGCTTGTCTCATATTTCTGGTACAAGACTATTCTCTGCTACAAAGACTATGATTTGTTAAATGCTAAAGTATGCTTTTTAATTGCACTTTTTATGAAGCAAATTCTAAATATGGTTACAAAATTTCTATTTTTTGTTTTAAATCTACTTATCAATTTTTCTTCTACCAATTTTCTTTATAGGTGCAAATTTCTTTGGAATGCAAGGGCTTCATCCTGGCTGTAGTCACTTAGCTTATGGTCTACCTAGTTATGGAGCTAGAGTTTATGAAATATGCACATGGAAAAATAAGGTTTGTATAGGCTATTTTCCCTTAGCTTATGGTCTATCTATCTTGGGTGATCTCTTACAAGAGTGCTATTAGTAGATTATTGTACCTTACATGAAATCGATTTACGTTGATGGTTTTAGTAAATAAAATTTATTTCATTCTATATGTGTAGTTTTCATGTTTTATGTTGTCATTCAGTAATCATTATGACCTAAAATATTTTGAAAGAAAAGCCATTTTATTTTTTCTGTTAATCTAACTAAATGGATGCTCATCAAATATTTTGATATCCAAACAATTTTATTTTTTCTGTTACTTTAACTAAATGAATGCTCATTGCTAGGTTGTTGTTTCCCATGCCTTGCCTTTCAACATCTGAAAGTTTATGATAGGCAACTTCTGTATTGATTGATTGAATTTCCATGTCACAAATGTTTTGTACAAGAAAAATTTAGAATTTTGAAGATGTTTTAGTTACACTAGAGAGTTCATCATTATCCACCAATTACTTGGGATTCCATATTAACAATAATTGCAAAAGTGATAATCATATGCATTCGGACTTCTTATTATCTAGATATTTTGCTTCTTCAGTTTGTAGACAGATATATTTGAGTTTGATGGAGAAACTTGTCACTTTAGTTGGTCTTGTTCGCATTCGGTATAGGTGGTATGGACTTATTCATGTAATCTAAGGAGGATTTTGAATATATTTTCATGGCCACACAATGTAATTTAACATTTGAAGGATGTAGTTCAAAATTTGTGTTGGTTTTAGTGTTGAACCTTCAACTTCAATTTTATCTCTCATCCATTATGTTCTATTTTCTCTGATTAGTTCCATTTTGTGCTATTTCATTTCTCCTAAAGCTATAAAATGCTTTAATGTCTTTGCCATTCACCAATACCATCTACATTAGCATGGCTGAACATAGTATGTGACCTAGAGCCCATTTATTCAAAAGGGGTTTATGCAATATATTGCCAATATTTTGTTACTTGTGTTACGTCACAATCTATAATGTTTCTTCTCATAACCTCCTGTTCCCAGAATGCTATCTTTGTTGGTTTACCACTAAATTAAAATGCAAGTAATGTCATTGGTTTTTTTGACATGAACAAACCATATAGGAATTTTCAGAGTCATTTCTAAAAGAATGAAGAATACTTGCTATTAATTTGTTTGCAGTTTTGGAACTTCTTGCTTGAACCTTGGCCATTACATTAAAAAAGATGTAAATTGATTCTTTTTCCTCCTGAACTTAAGTGATAGGGGGTAAGCATTTGCAACATCATACCATTTGAGATTGCAATCTAGCATTAGCAAAACTCTACTCCATTGATTTTATATTTTTATGTTTGGTTCTAGAATGAAATACATATCGATGTTTAATAACAAAGTTATGTGATGTGGATCAAGATTGTGTTATGAGCACAATTCTACACATGCTACTTTGAATTGTACTGGAACCGCATTCCAGGCAATTCTGGTGATTTTAGAATCATGATTCTGGCAATTCCAAGGAATTTCAGATGATTCAGATGACTTAGGAAGTTGTAGAATTTTAGAATTTTAAAAAGCTGCATTTAAAAAAAATGTTTTTTATAACTATATGATTTCATGTGGTTTTGGGTGAGAGTTCTAAACAATCTATGATTTGGGAACCTTGACCAAAACTGTGATTTCATCATAGAGCTTGAGGTTGTAATAAACCTTTCCACAAAGAACATTCTTTTTTTTTTGAGGAAAGTTTGGGTATTGTATTAATAGTTAAAAAATTACATTAGGTATATACATCATACCCTGGGGTGGGCGGGTTGGTTGGGGGGGGCATGGTAGGGAGAGGAGCAACCCCAAACACAATGTAGGGGGGAAAACTGAGGTGAGCCCTCCAACACAAAAATCTGTCCAACCTTCTTTGCATCTAGGCCTCCTCCTCCTCCTCCCTCACCCGACGTTCCTATTCCTCTCTTTCCCACCATTCCTGGTCCTTAGCCTCCTCTTGGAGTTGAGCCTTGAGGCTTTTGGGCAGCTCTACCTCAAGGGCATCTTATGCTGTTGCTTCAGCCAAATCCTAGGGTTGCCTCTCCTCCCTTGCCTCTTCCATATGAAGGTGCTTAGTCGCCTCCAATTTTTTTTGAAAAGCTTCCTCTTATTCTACCCATTTGTGCTCCCATTGAGCCTTCTCCTCCTCCCTTGCTCAGGTTTCTCTTCTTCGGTGATTGCGACCATCCATGTAGCCAGCTATAGTGACCTTAGCACCTCTGTATCCTCTAGGCTAGACTGCTTCAAACAATCACCAATGTGCTCTCCCAACCCAACCCTAGTAAGCACCCCTTGTGAGGGCGTAGCAAACCCTTCCAACTAGGGAGCTTGACAACTAATACCCACCACCGTGTCCCATGACCTAGAACCAACCCTAGCCTTCTCTGAGTTGCTTGTCAAGTCCACAACTAGCGGTAGCGCATAGCGTGAACACCGTTAACTATATACAGTTCAAATGGGGGCATCCCTTGGTGGCCTCATTGGGAGGGGGGGGGG
>MNCI01036652.1:149899-166536 GCA_015680685.1 Gnetum montanum | reverse complement strand
GTCCTTTGGGGGCCTCATGGGGGGGGGGGGGGGGACCATTGTCCACGAGGCTCACCAAAGCACAAGAATCAACCTTGAATGCCTTCGTTGATGTCATCGACGAAGCATATCTGGAAAGAAACATGGCAAATTAACTATGCACCTCAGCCACATGCATCGCATGAAGGCAAAGTATCAGTCTTAGAGCTTCCACACATTATCGGATTAGATGAAATATCGATCCACCAACTTTGCCACATCTTGCCAGAGCTTCGGGAATGTCGACTTTAAAACTTGGCCACTCCTTGTATTGGGAATCAGGCCTAAAGAAAATGCCTCCACATCATGAAGTCCACACCCTATGGCTGAAATAACCTCCCCTCTTACTAGCACCCCTAGCATCACTACAATCAAGTCCTTCATGAGGTCAATTTGTACCCCCTGGAATAAGGTATGGTCTTCCTTCCAATTAGTGAAATACACCTCATTCTCCATATCTGGCTCACCTTGAAGTTGGGGGAGAACATCCACCCATCCAACCTATGCAACAAGGTTCCATAACATCACATTTTTTCAATACCCATCATAGGGAGGCTTGAAGGTTGTAGTTACCCCCATAGTAGCCTGCCCCTCTTTCCACAAATGAATCCCCTTAGCCACAATCTGTGCTAGCGGTGACAACAACTTTGCCTAGAAAATGTGATGATTCCTAGCCTTCCAAAGGATCCATAGGATCGCCACCACTTTGGAGTCGTTGTCTAATTTTAAATTCTGTCAAAGATTTGCTACTTGGATCACATCGTTAGTAAAGAGACAACTGTATATAAACTGGATCACTATTTCCACGTCCAACATGCAGAGTAGACACATGGCATCGACATTTACCCCCCTCTGAACCAGTCTCCCCCACATGGGGATAGCCTCATGATTGACCAGCCATATAAAAGACTTAATTTTCGTAGGCAAGGTTTCACCCCATAATCCTTGCCAACCCCAAATTGTGGGATATTTATGCTTCATTGGTTGTTACGGGCTCGTACCCAACATCCCAAACTGCATCATCAACCAAGTGTGCCTACAAAGAGTGCACCAAACATGGGAGTCATTCTTCCTAGCCATCCAACATTGATACTTATTCCCCATTATAGTGATCCATTATGTATGGTCATGATCAGGCATAAAAAAATCTATAAAGTAGGTTTTGGTACCCCATGTCAAGAATGTCCTAGAATTTGTGAATGCCTAGACCCCCTGCACTCTTGGGTTGATCCACCTTGTCCCACTTCACTAGGTGTAACCTATCTTCCCCTTATCCCCTTGACCAAGTGAAGTTCCATATGATCTGGTTGACCTGGTCCATAATATCAGCTGAAAGGTATACCATTGTTGATAAAACATATGTTGCTAATAAAGCTCAACTCACGTAGGTTATAAATTGGCATGTCCAATGATCCACTCTGTTGTGCAACCACTGTAACAAGTGAGTCCAAGTCTGCTGCCTATGCCAAGCAAATAGAGGTAGCCCTAGGTAAGAATCTCCAATTGATCCAGGTAGCACCCCAACGATTGCATAATCAACCCCTTGACCCTCACATCAATGTTAAGCAGGTGAACTATAGACTTTCCTTAATTTATATCCAGCCCAACCTCCCCCACCATCCTTTATAGTGCCTTGTTGATGGCCATGGCTTGGGATACCATTGCCCTGGAGAACAAAATAGTGTCATTTGCATAGTATTCAACTAGGCATCTAGTCCCACCAATTTCAAACCCCCTCACCCCCTCTAGCTCATAGTAAGCCTATATCGTATCCATAACCAAAAGAAAATGGAAAGGAGATAGTGGATCTCCCTGTCTTAACCCCTTCCTAGGGAATGAACATTCCCACAACTTCCCCTTCAAATCCAAGGAGAAAACCCTCAATGACTAGATATGGATACACAAATTCACAAAATCTAGATGAAACCCCTTTTGTAACATAATCTTGCATAGCGAATCCCAAGAGACCATGTCACAGGCCCAAAAATATCAAGTTTTAGACACCTGCCTGGATACTTTGTGACCCGTAAAGAATGTAGAGCCTCTTGCACCAACAAAATCTGATTCTAGATGTAACGTTCCTTGATAAAACTAGCCTGTTGAGGCCCCACCAGGTGTGGCATGAAAGGTCTCAACTTGGCCACAATCATCTTAGTGAATAGGTGTAGAAGAGTATTGCACACCCCAATAGGCCTGAAGTGTGACGGATTCGTGGGATGATTTGACTTTGGAATAAGCACAATGTGCGAGCAGTTAATTTCCTTTTGAAGTTGTTGCCACCATAGCATGGCGTTGAAGGCATCCGACAAATTGGCCTCGAGGACATCAATAAAAGCCTTAAACAATTCACTTGGCTAGCCATCAGGCCTCGACACCTTGCCCATTTTCATGGACCCCAGGGCAACTTCTAGCTCCAATCTAGAGAAAGGCACCAATAAATGTCGGTTGTCCTTCACACTTAGGACACAATCAATCGAAACTGATAGAGGGTTTACTTGTCTCCTCCAAATGTTAGATGAGTAATCCAATAGCATCTATGTAATTTGTTGGCTCCCATTCATCTCTTGCCCCTAAACAAAGAGACTGTGAGTTTTCTTAGAGTGATATGTTGAGTTTGTAGTTGCAAAGAAAAAACATGTATTGAGATCTCCCTCTCTCAGCCAATGCACCTAACCTTGTTGCCTCTAATAGGCTTCTTCCTTTGCATCTAAAGCTTGAAGTTAGGCTAGCACCGCACACTTGGTGTCTCTTAGATCCTCCCCCCAACTCTTGCTCCAATTGGATTTCCAAAAGTCTATGGAGCAATTTCTTCTTGGTGAACATAAAGGAGAATTTATCTTTTGCAATCCTTCCTTGTAAAGCCCTCTTGAGTGGGCTCAACCCCTACTTAAGAAAATTCATGGGCTCAACCTTTGGAGAGTAAGAGCCTCAAATGCCCTCCACCAGCGGTCGTAGCCATGGCTTGTTAAGCTAGAATTGCTCAAATTGGAAGGGGGTGGACCACCCTTGATCCATCTCCTTGACACAACATAGGATCAAATGATGCTTTGATGCCATACGCTCTCTCCCATTCACCTCCATCCCTTGATTCATAAGAATATGAGAGCTGACCTAGACCTTATCAATTCATGTCATAACACGATCATTGCCCTTCCTCCGGTTACTCTATGTGAACTAGCAACCTTTGATGTTCATGTCAACCAGCCTTTGGGCTGCTAGAAACTGCAAAAAATTTTGAGCTCCTAGGGGATCTTGGTTACCACTGTCTGACTTCTCCCACCTGTATAGTTGTTGGTTGAAGTCCCCCACAAGAATCCATTGACACCTATCTTGAATCAGAGTGGCAACCCTGTGCAATTCCTGTAGCTGCTCTTCCCAACATTGAGGATCGTAGAAATTTGTGAGCTAGATTTCCATATCCTTGAGAAAAATTGTAATGACCTATGTGAAGCTATCAACAACTTCAAAAGGCCATTGGGAAAGAGAGGCCAAACCCCTCATTCTCCCTTGCCATCCCAGCCATTGAAGCCAATGGCCTTCTTGCTGTTGGAGTTTTGTTTTCTACATGCAGACAACATCACATTTCTCCCTATGCACTAATTCAGTGGGGGTAATTCCCCTTCACTCCTAATGGGCGATCCCCATTTCCTAAGGAATAGGGATTACCCTTCCTAGGTGAACCTGGTGACATCGGTGACCCCAATAGGGTCCTTCCAGAAGTCCTCTGTGACTTTGGCACCTAATAGCCCACCCCTAGAGGCTTGGCCCTCTATGTAGACCCCCAAGGTAAACCCCCCCTTTCAGGTCACAACTATCCATCCATCCTCCACAGTCTTTTTGCAAGGTAGCTTCTATCCTACCCTTTAATCTTTTGTCAAGTGACCTCGTTACCACAATTACCATAGTGCTTAAGTGCCATAGGTTTTTTTACCATTGGCGGTTCTACAACCACATTCTCATATTCGACAACGACTTTCTCCTCCCTCGAGGGGAGGTCATGGACAACCTCCTTGACTAGGTCCTTTCATAACAACAACCTCTAGACATAGAAATGTACAAAGCTCATCCACTCCATGGACTTGGTGAACCTTTCAAAGGAGATAAACTCCCCAAAAAATGTAGCTAGGGTTCTAAGAAAATCCATTGTCCAAAATTCCCATGGAATCTTTGAAATGCAAATCCACATTACAGCCCTGGAGAAAAGGTACGGGTTGAAACACCACAAAATTTTGAGCTCTGTACTTCCCCAGCAGAAAGTCAATCCCTGGGACCCACAGACAACTACGACTACATTTGGCGTCACACATTGCAACTTTGGAGGTCAAAAAGCCTCATTTTCGCTAAGTATGCGGTACCAGCGTATACGCCTGGCGTCTACGCTCAAGTACATCCCCAGCGTATACGCTCCAATTCCCAGCGTATACGCCCGGCGTGGACATCCAACTCACACGCCTGACGTACACAATTCCCCAGGTACGCTCGGCGGGTATGGCAAATGTTACGCCCGGCACAGAATCTCCAATGACAGCATGAAGATAACATCGAAGAGCAAGGATTGAAGCAAATGGGCATTCATCAGCGTATACACCCGGCGTGTACGCCCAGCATCCATCAGCGTATACGCTCGGCGTGTACACCCAGCATCCATCGGCGTGTACGCCCTACATCCGCCCTGCATCCGCCAAGTGTATACGCCCAGCCCTCAGCATCTTCACCCAAGTTCACACACGCCCAGCACATCTAGTGTATACGGCCAGCATGTACGCTGGCCTGCTGTAACGTATACGTCTAGCGTATATGCCCAGCAGATGTAATATGTTGTATATTTGTAAATTGTATGCACCCGGTCAGCGCGCCACGTGTCTCCTAACCCGAGTCTAGCGTAACAACCGGTATAAAAACCCCACTTTTCCACTTCATCCAGGGCGGTTGGCAAAATCTCGAAGCATACCAGAGAACATTTACGCTGCGCAAAAGAGCTGAAACCCTCTTACGCTAGGAAACCCTGTACACTGCAGATATAGTCTCTACGCTCCGCTCGCCCTGCAAACTAGCCGAGTCATCCCCGTATACGCTGGGGCTTTTCATCCGCCTTGTGTTCCCACACGACTACGTTAGACCGGTGCACTGTACTTTGACTCTGTAATACCATTGTTTACATTTGCTGCATAAGTTTTTTTACAATTTTACGTCAATTTGGCCCACGCACTATTTACGCCCGTTTACGCTCAAGCTCCGTTTCCATCTGTTTCACGCTGTTTACGCTTAGTTCATGCTTGCCACACCATTTACGCATAACCCAGCGTATAGCATTTTGCGTAAATGCAGGGAAATCCTTGTCTGATCCCCGTGCGGACCACCCAAGGTACTCTGCCTTCGTGCATTCCAGCTCGCCCTTAGGCGAAGGCAGGGTCTTCTGTACTCGTCTTGCGATCCCGCGACCTCTGTTTTCCTTCCAGTTGGAGATCGATAATTTTAGGCGGTACAGAAATTGGCGCTAGAAGGAGGGCCTCCTAAAACCCTTACCTGCAAATTCTCAGCGTTTACGTTGTCAAGTGTCTATGTCGCTTACTGCACACCACTCCCCGTTAGAATCCTCCAGCGTTTACGCCGTCCGGTCTGAAAACCCATCCTGCAACTGTCCAGCGTCTACGCTGTACAGTGTTTACGCTCTTAAAAGCCTGCAACTCTTATGCGGCTTTGTTTTACGCTAGCCCCTGTTTTTACGCCGCAACTTATTCTACGCTATCTTCAGTGCTACGCTGAATCTGTTGTACGCTCTCCTGTTTACGCTGCCGTTTTATGCTGCGACTTGTTTTTGAGCCAATCTTTACACTGGGCCTGTTTTACGCTGTGAACTGTTTACGCTGTGAATTATTTACGCCTCAAATTGTTTACGCGGTAACCCGTTTACGCTGACTTGTTTTTACACTCCCTTGTTTACGCTGATTTGTTTTACGCGGTAACTTATCTGATGTTGAGCCCTGTCCTACGCTGCCACTAATTTTACGGTCTTGCTTTACGCCGTGACCCGTCTTCCGCCGTATACGCTCTCCAGCGTCTACGCTATATATGCTGCCCCTATACGCTGTCCATTGAAGCGTATACGCTGCACGCTACACAATACTTTAACTTCGCATCTTCAGACCGACTCATCTCCGTGACATATCACCATGAACCCCACAAACAACAACGATGCCACCACTCAAACCACCGCCATCATGGACATCACAACCATCCAACAGCCCATCGCACAACACCCGGGAATGCAACCCACAGCGGGGCCTCGCNTACGGGTAGGATCTCCCTTGTCTCAGGATGGAAAATGGGATTAACCTGTACTTGTGGACTTAGGGTATGGTAGGAGTCTTCATGCTTGGATTGAGCAACGAAGTCATCCTCCTCCTCTGGCTGAGGCTCTAGTGCGGGCTGGTCCAATGACTGGCACCTGTGGAGGAGGAGTNATGTAATCCCCGTCCCTGAACAATATTCGGAACTCGTCACACAACTCCTCCTCCACAGGTGCCAGTCATTGGACCAGCCCGCACTAGAGCCTCAGCCAGAGGAGGAGGATGACTTCGTTGCTCAATCCAAGCATGAAGACTCCTACCATACCCTAAGTCCACAAGTACAGGTTAATCCCATTTTCCATCCTGAGACAAGGGAGATCCTACCCGTATGACACCTTAGATTCACCCAGGCTCAAGCGCCACCACCGGAAATAGCAACACTCGTGCATATTCCTCTCCCGAGTGATCACCAACCCAACACCTTCCCTCTCACACTTATCCCTAATGCAGCTGCGAGCTCATCCTCACGAGCACCGCCTCCTCACGACAACACAGGTGTAATGTTCCCACCCCGCGTAATAGGGATGCCACATGTGATTCTGGCATCTACATCCGCTCACTTCATACCGCACATCCAAACGCATTCAATTCCCCAAACAGCCGTGACCCAACAGGGAGTCCCCGCGCACAACGTGGTGGGACAATGGCCAGCGAGGGGAGTTTCATCACACCAAATTCCCCATCACCATGCACCACCCCACATAATCCCACCAACCAATGTTCCCCAAGCACAGCCCCAGCTGCAGCAACAATAGCCACAACATTTTCCCTACAACGTGCCATCTGTAGTGCAACCCACCGTAACCTTTCCACAAGCACAACCACCACCCGCATAGCTGTCGACCTTTCAGCCCACCATACAACAATCTAACTTGTATAACATACCACAACCCCAAGCCGCAGCATCACCGAGCGCCCAAGACTGGGCGGACGCCAAAAAACTAATGCAGGAGCTCACTGACGAGGTGAAACGCCTCAAAACAGCTGCTGACGGAGAGCTGAAGGTAGTGGATTTCTACAACGATGACCCCATCAGCTTTTCAGTTCCACCTCTAACCTTACCTAAAGCTGTCTCCTTGCCCACATTGACCAAGTACAACGGGGAGACAGATCCCAATGCACATCTCATAACATTTAGACTAGAGTGCACGTTGCTCCAGGCATGGCCCCACTCCATACTACGAGTATTCCCCATGTCGCTTGCGGGGAGAGCACTCGACTGGTACCGAGCCCTGCCCAGGAACTCTATCTTTTCCTTGGATATGCCAGTTTGTGACCTGGTTCAAGTACAACTTGAAACGCGAGGCCACGCTGGACAGCCTCATGCAGGTCAAGCAAGCACCATTTGAACCTGTATAAAAGTTTATTCAGAGATGGAGTGTGGCTCTCAACGAGCTATACGAGCCAATCTCTCCAACTTATCTACTTACAATTCTGAATGGGGCTATCAACGATTTCTTCAAGTCCAAATTATATTATCTTAACGCGCGTGATCTTAATCAGGAATTTGTGCAAATAAAAAACATAGAGGAAGCGGCTCAAAACAGCCACGACCCGGCATACTTGGCCTTCAGAAACCAACACACTAAAAAGGATAAAGACAAAGCCAAGACAACTATAGCAGCGATAGTAGGAGTCCAACAAACGAACATCACATCCCAACAAAAATCACCCGCAACCCCTACTAACTGCTATAAACCTGCTCCCACAACAGCCCTGGAGTTATCATCATCACAGAATCCAACAAACCGTACACGCAATTTCGAGAGGAAATAACCCTCTCAATACATGCCTTTGCCAATGAAACCATCCTAGCTCTTTGATCAGCTCCTAAAAGCTGGGCTGATGACACACAAGCAGTTATCCCCTACGGCCATCCAAAGACATGAACGGTTCTGCCAACTCATACAAAACCCAAGCTTAGCAACCCCGGATGAGCCGCCCGTACCCAAAGGCTTTAGGATGGATCGCTTCTGCGACTACCATCAATGCAACGGGCATGGAACAGATTACTGGTTCACCCTGAAGTAGGATATCCAGCAGATGATTGACGACAGACAAATCACTTTTGATGAGGCTAACTCGGTCCAGCCGCAGAATCAGGCTATGGGGATGTACAAGGATCCCCTGAACACCCAAGAGGCCCTGTACGTGGTTAGCACGATCTACTTTGATGATGATTCTGAAGCAAGTAACATTAACACCATCTACCCTCAAAACACACAAGAAACGTCTCATAGGCCATTCATAGTGTGGATTCCTCCTACCGTGACCACACCCACACCCCAATCACCACGCGTCCCCCAGCAGCCCTATGTCATCCGTATACCTTCAACCGTACCTACACCCTCAAAGCCACTAATCCCTCACACTCGGCCTGCTTCTTTCATAGTCCGAGTACCACCGGCCGTTGCAACAGCAGAGGTCCAACCTCCACCGAAACCAACCCCGTATGTTGTTAGGACACCCAAAAGTCCTAACAATCATCAAACCTCTACCACATAGGCGCGGGGCAAACCTTGCCCCTACGTCGTCAGGGTCCCTGGCCAGCCTTCGGCTCAAACGCCTCCCACTGACCAAATGCAACCCCGCCCATCTCCATATGTGGTGCGCATCCCAAGGTAATCTAAGTCCCCGAAACCAGCTCCACCTCCACGCCATACGCGAGAACGCTTAGTTGATAGTCTTATGCGTGAACGCTTGGAGAAAGAGTGCCAACGATTAGCTTTGGGGCCACCCAAACCTACTCCACTCAATTCCATACCCATGTCGCCGACTAACGATCAGTCAAATGCAGGTAATCAGGGTGAACCATCATCAAAGCAACATGAACCATCTAAAACTACAGCACAGAGCAAGGATGACAGGCCACTAAAACACGAAATAAAGCTGTTGGGCCCAATGGACCCAATCGCTGCCGACAAGAACGTCTCTAACAGTAGAGACTTTGCGACGGCTTTAACACAAGTCACCCAAGCGCTGAAACAAAAGAACACTTCTTTGAGCTTGTATGACTTAGTCCTAACATCCCAAACTCATCGGGAAGCTCTCGTACGCATGCTAACGTCCATCCCGGTCAGTGAGGACTTGCCTCCAAGCGAACCGGCCATTCATGCCGTAATGTATCCATCTCACGGTGCCATCCCTAAACCCTTGAGCTTCCACGATGATAACATCAAAGTAGACAAGAAGACAGGGGAGACAACGACAATCCCCATGTTCATAACCATACACGTAAACCAGTTCAAAATACATAGAGTCCATGTAGACGATGGGGCAGCAACCAACGTTGTACCATATCACATCATTGAACAACTGGGACTTACTGACTTGATTAAACCTACGATAATAACATGTTTAAAGTAGTTTAGCGGGTCACGTGTACTGGTCAAGGGTGCGATAACCTTAGATTTCGTAGCGGGAGACCAGTTCCCCACATCCGCTAACTTCCTAGTTGTCGATGAAATGCTAGGTTTCAACCTAATATTAGGAAGACCCTGGTTGGCCCAACTTAGAGCTGTTTCCTCCCCCATACATCAGGAGATTCACCTACCCTATCAGGGCGGCAAAATCGTCATACGTGGGGAAGCAACCACTCCCATCATTTCATCACACACAGATATAGACCAAGGCTCTGAGGTTGAACTTGACAAGCTTAATGATGCAGACAAACCACAACTGGTGGGTGGTAAACCCTTAAACACGGGACATGAGTCTCCTAAAACTGAAACACCTGCATCTACCACTGTACATACGTCGCCTCATGAAGAAACTAATACGGAAGCAGCAACTAACACCGAAACACCTGAAAATACCGATACCGAAAACATTCTATCGAACGTCCCCTGGACTGAATTACCATTCAACGTAATCAGCGAAGGAGACGCCGAATACAAAATCGTGCCGGTCAATACACCCCCTGACATAAAAATAAAGAAAATAAATAAAAAAACTAAAATAAAATACCCTTCGTCCGAAACGACATTAAACTACATACAGTTCGAAATGACATCAAACTATAATAGAGCCAAGAGCATTATTAAACAACACCCTTTGTCCGGGAAGACGTTAAACTATCACGTCCGCAATGACATAAAACTAGCCATGATCAGAAATGGTCAGTCCACCAAGAAATTTATCCGCTTTATCCAAAATATTGCTCGTTTACAATCGGGCCCGGAATGGCCTTAAACTAGCACATACCCTGTCTTCCTTTTTACGTACTGTTTATCATTATTTCAGTGCATTACATTTAAACAGAAAAGCAAATCCAAAAACATCTTAACATTGTGTCGTGTGTGCAACCAAATTGAAAATCAACAAAAAACTTCTTACATACAACATTGTTCAATTACAAGTTTCAACTGTTTTCATCTGTTTCAGAACTTCCAAATCACATTTTCCATATAAATTTGACTCAAACAACAAAATAACAAAAACTCAAAAATCAAAACACTAAACATCTGAGGCGGGAGGGTTGTCCTCTCTAGACCCACCAGCGTCAGGGGCCCTTGCTCCACTGGGGCCCGCCTCTTGAGCATCGTCGCCACCTTCATCCTGAAAACACCAGAAATAATAAAAAATAATATATAATGAGCACATGTTAAAATTTTAAACGCTATCCAATAAATTAACCCTATAGGAACAAAACACTTACCATAGGGGATCCCCCTAGACCGAATTCGAGCCTATAAAGGATTTCTTCCTCTCGAACACTGGCCCAATCTGTCCCGTCCAGGCCTAAGTCAACGTCCGCCAAAGCCTTGCCTTTGTCGACCGTCGACTAGGTAGGGTGTTTCAGAGGGAATTCGCCTACCAACACCTCCCCAAAAGCCGTTGTAATTACCCTGGTAGGCGATTCCATTTCCACAGTTGTGTTTTGAGCAAACGTATCGAAGGCAGAGCACAAACCCAAACCCTCCACAAACATCTCTAACTGGCGCTTTTCAATTGACACCTCTTTCAACGACTTCTTGTACTGATGTTTATGGTTCTTCTCATCCTGACCCCATTTACGAACCTTGGAAGAAAAAGCCTTCCAATCCTGACACTTGAGGTTCAGGAGGTCAATCTGAGCCTTGCGCTCTACCATCCTCCGAGTCAGTGACGCGTGACGATTTAGTAAATTCTAGTATCTGATATACGTGACCTCAGACGTTCACCAAGATCGATCTCCGCTTAATCTGGCAGCGGCGAACTCGTACCGAGCTTTTAAATCGTCACGTTCCTCAGACAATTTGGAGACTTCCTTTTCCTTTACCTGTATTTGCAGCCACAACTGTTCAATGGAATGCCTACAAGTCCATAGCGATTTGGCATTGTGCGCAAGGCTTTCCGCAACTCCGTCATAGACAGGCCTTGGCACTTGTTCCACTTCTGGGGAGAGTGTGGTTAGGCGTTCCATGCTGATGCTCTCAGAGGGATCCCATCTTAGTTTAGCGCCTAACCACGCAGAAATACCAATGTTAAAATTATTCAAACAAGACATGAAGCTCTAAATCTTTAAGCGATTCATACCTATATCAGGGTGGACTTCTTGGAGATGCTCAACGAATTCTTCCGTGATTCCATCCAAAAAATCCATCTTACTGGGCATTTCTGAGCAAGTAAGTGGCCCATGGGTACGGGAAGAACTAACCTCAGCGGTTCTCTCAGGGGGAACCGTCTTCATGGGCACGTCCAACCGTACCGTCCTGGTCTCGCTACCTTCATCTGAAAAGCATAAAAACACGAAAATAAAAGACCGTGGGAGCAATAACTGATTCAGTAAATAAAAATGAACTAAAAGTGAAAACGTACCATGATCCTTATCACCCTCTGGGGGATTTCCCAAATCCAAATCACCCTTGAGGAAGTTGCTGAACATCTCGTTGATAGCGTCCTGGTCATCTAAAGGTTCAGTTTCAGTAGTCTTCTCTGTTAATTGCTCCGTTCCCCCACCTTGGCTCTTCTCCGAGCTTTCCTCCTCATTGTTTTTCTCGGTATGCGTCTCCTCCTCCTCTATAATGGTCTCTAAGGCCTGCTTCCTCACTTCATTAGATCGAAAACAACAACGACATGTAAGTAATTGAAGCAAGGGTTATAAATAAATGAAAACGATAAAATAACAAGCAGATGAGCTTCGCTTACCGGGTATCTTGAAGCGTATCCGCTTCACGCGTGGCTGGTTTATATCGGCAACTCCCTCCGTTGCGCGTTCAGGTCTTTTCAATTTCGACTTGGCTTTGCCAATGGTTTCCTTGATAACCCGCTCTGCCCGTCTAGCGGTTAAAGGCACCTCATCTGGCTCCAACCCTAGACTATCTCGTGTGTGGATGGAACCGCCAGATGATCCCCCTGTGGTAACAGACACAGACTCATCGATACCTTTTGGGACATCCTGTGATTTGGCTGTTGCGAACAAGTGTTTGACCCACGGGCGGGATAGTTGACCCTGATCCCGTAGGACAAACTTTTTGTCTGCACGCACCACAAGAAACTCGGCAAAACGGCGGAGATAACCGACGAAGAAGGCAAAGGTGAAATGCGATTGTGCTTCGATATTCAAGCACAACCGCACTATCTGCTTGTGCAGGCCCGCCAACAAAAACTGAGCCCAGTTATACCGCAGTCCAGTTTCCAAGACAGTTCGCATTATGCGTACTGCCTCAACCCCAAAACTCCGCACCTGAGAAAGGGTTTTGGGAAACACCCGTGCCCAAAATAGGGGATACAATTCATTCACCTCAACAACCTTTGCTTTCCCCTGCATCGGGAATTCCTTGGTGTTTTTGGCCATGCCAAGCCAAGATTCCAGCTCACGGATTGTTTGGAGCTCTTTATGAGACCTATCCAACACTACGGGTAGGCCATTTGCCGGCATGCCAAATAAGTTAGAAAAGAACACTGGCGACAGATGAAACACCACCTTGACATCCTTAATCTGGGTGCTGTACTACGAGACAGACTCATTAAAAGAGTCCACGATCCCAATCATCTCCCCGATTGAGACATCAGGGCTAGGCGTCATAAAAAGCTCCAGGAGGCCAGCATCGTCTAGGCAATGAGTGAGGGACGGTGGAGCTTGCTTACGCAGCCACTTCTGTGCCTTTGCCACCCCCCGAACTTCATTGACAAAGTTGTCTCAGTTCGTCTTGTCGTCACGGGATCCCCACCGGAAGGTGCATCAACTATTAAAATAAGTTAAGATGATCATATCAGCATAACCCCAAACAGTTGAACGAATCCACTAATGCATCTAGTAAATGTTATTACTAACCGTTAGTGGCGGATTTGGAGGTACTGCCAAAACTATGAGGGAAGACTGGTCCCTGATCTATCCAGTCTTCATGGAGCCATTCACGAGCCTTGCACATCGCAAACGCTCTAGAAAACTGATCATGAAAACGGACCATTGAACCCTTTGTCTGAGCCAGTACGGTCCCACGAAGAGTGGGGGCCGTCATGAAAGCTTCCAGAGCAGTGCGAGCAAGAGCTATCCCTTCATCCTCAATGAGGGTCCCGTCTGGGTTGGCCTTCGGCCTGCAAACAAATACACATTAAAAACAAGAAACCAACATCAAACGGAGAGGCAAAACGATAAATTTAAATAGTCCCACCTAGCTATTCGGTATACCGTGCCAGGAGGATTCTGGAACAAGGTATGTGCGCGGGCGGCTATAAATAATGTATTGTTGATGTAATCCAACCCTCGGGGCAATAATGACCACACGCGCGTTAACGGGCATGTTGACCTGGGCCCGCGGGTAGTACCATCCTCATTAACAAACGGCCTCTCGTCAATATCTTCGATGAAGACCATTACGCCCTCTGCGGCCCTCGGCAGTATTGCATCAACCACACTTCGTGCGGTCACTTCGTCAAAATACGACCACATAGCCACCTCGAAATTAGTTAACAAGAAAGCCAGAAATTCGCTAGCGCCTTCCCTGAACCAGACCCCGTTGTCATCCATGGTTAGAGCTGGGGGAAGGTCACCATCCTCAATGGGACCAGCCCATGTTAGCACCCCGACGAGTTCAACCACGATAAGGAAGCGTTTGCTGTCCCTGCAACCAATCGCGATGTCACAATAAAACGAAAGTTGGTATCATAAATCGGCAAAAAATCAAAAAAATCGACTAACTGTTTACAATCAGCGTATACGCTGTACACAGAGCGTATATGCCGACCAAACTACACTTAGCGAGAAAACACAACTTACGCCCAGCGCATACGCTGTACGCAGCGTATACGCCCGTAATTTAAATGCAGCGTATACGTTGTATACCAAGCGTATACGACGACCAACACTTAGCGTAAATAACACAAGTTAACTTAGCGTCTACGCTACCCAGCTCAGCGTCTACGTTGGTAGCAATCCGCTTTACGCCAACGCCCCAACCCCTTCATGCGCAGCGCATACGCTGAAGAAACCCTCAGCGTATGCGCCCGGGTTCGCTTTCAGCATAAACAGTCTACGCCAGATGGATAAAACAGTACGCCGAAGACAACTGTACGCGTACAGCGTATACGCTGAATAAACCCTCAGCGTATACGACGTCGCAAGAAACAGAACTTACGTTGATGACAAACACGCTGACATTACGCAGAAAAATGTTTACACTAGAAAAACTGATAACGTCGTCTATGCTTCACAGTTACGCTCGGCGTATACGCCGAAACCCCTTGTAAACCCTCTGCGCTCGGCGTATACTCCAGGATGGTCTACGCTAGGAAGCACAGAAGCAACAACAGAAGTAGGGATCAAGGCTTACCTGTGGGACATCACAGGCCACGACGACACCTTTGGCCTGGGCAAGCCCTGCAGCATGGCCTCTGTTTCTTCTGCGAAGGTTAGATCAGGACCTTTCCTCCCCTGGCCCTCCACTTCCTTTCCCTTGCCCATCTCCGCTTGTTTACGCTGACAATATACGTTCACGTTGAGCAACTGTCTACGCTGGCGTTAAGAAGTTTAAGCTTCGACGTCTACGCTGGGTCTAGTCTTCGGCGTCTACGCTCAAGTTCCAGTTTACGCTTACGCTAGGGTATTGTGGTTTACGCTTACGCCTTAGTAGGTTTATGTTGTCGCTCACGTTGTCGCTTTCCAGAAACAAATGGACCCCCCCTTCCCTTTATATAGCGCTCGATGACGTTGACGCTGATGCTGACGCCGCCGCCGCTTACGCCGCCGTTGCTCCATTTTTACCTTTTTTGCTCATTTTTCGCTAAAATTTCCCCAAAATGATAAAAATTAACTAAAAATTAATTAAAAATAGAGGTTATTGCATCTTGGTCCCTCTGTGGACACCATTTTACACGTTTTTGCTAATTTAAATCGCCATTTACGGCCTGGTACAGCCTTAAATTGCCATTTCCCCCATCCGACGACAGCCCGGTAAGACCTTAAACTGCCATTTATGGCCCAGTACGGCCTTAAATTGCCATCGCCCCATCCATCATGGCCCGGTACGGCCTTAAACTACCATCCGTCCCGGTGTGACGATAATCCACCATTATGCACGTACACATAATTCGAAGCTTAGTACATGTAAACAAATGGCATAGAATGAGCTCCCTTTTCTCATTCCGCTCTCTGTTTATTGGTAGGAGCAAGCTCAATGGACTGCCAGCACTTAACTGCACCGTTAATCATTGACGGACCATATGGCAAAGTTGCGCGAGCCATTAACATAAACTCCATCAACTTAAGTACATCAACAGATGACATGGTCATAGCCTCTACACAACAAACGATAGATGATTACCAAGGCATGACAAAATTCCTTGACATAGAAGCCGAAAACATCACCGAAGATCCGTTAGCTGAAACCCCCATTACCATGTCTGATGGGGAAGTCAAAATCTTAAAGTTAAGCACACTGCTACAATCGCACTTGGCCCAAGACATCCAAAACGTACTCAGGGAAAACATGAAAGCGTTCGCTTGGTCCTACACAGATATGCCCGGGTTAGATCCTAGAATTGTCCAACACAATATTATTCTCGACCCCAAGCTAAGAACGGTAAAACAAAAGGCATGAAAAGTTAGACCTGAGGTGGCATTGGCAGTTCGCAATGAGATCACCAAGCTTTACCAAGCTAGTTTCATTCGAGCCGTTGATTACGCCGAGTGGGTGTTAAAAATGGTCATCATCCCGAAGAAAAACGGGAGCACTCGCTTATGCATTGACTTCCGATATTTAAATGTAGCAACCATAAAAGATGACTTTCCCCTGCCCAGCATCGATCAACTCGTTGACTCGATTGCCGGACATGCCTTGCTATCTT
>MNCI01036652.1:130325-147816 GCA_015680685.1 Gnetum montanum | reverse complement strand
TTTTTGTGACAGTCTGGGGATCAAACACTCGTTTTCCTCCCCTTACTATCCTCAGAGCAATGGGCAAGCAGAAGCAACGAATAAGACGATCATTACAATACTTAAGAAAATGCTAACCCAGAGCAAAAGGAAATGGCACGAGCAATTAATCTACGCATTATGGGCATACCGCACTACACATCGAACGTCAACAGGTAAAATGCCATATAGTCTTGTTTACGGTTCAGAAGCTGTTTTACCCCTAGAATTACAGGTACCATCGTTAAGGATCACACTCTCCGGACTCCTCGACGACGAGCAAAACAATAATCTACATACCATTGACCTTGATTCGGCCGAAGAAGAACGCATACGCGCGCTCGACCAGATTGAATGGTATCAAAAGCAACAATGACAGCGACATCGGCATGACATCAACAAGCGCCCCATCAAAGAAGGCGACCTCATGCTCAAAGCTGTTTGGGAGCATTCGGACAAATTCTCAGCCAACTGGGAAGGGCCTTACGTGGTCATCAAAGCATTCGATAATGGTGCATTCAAGCTAGCCGACATGGAAGGGAATGAGTTTGCCAATCCGACAAATCATTTGTACCTAAAATCGTTCTACGTCTGAATACAAGCTCAGGTACGTGAAAAGTCCTGGAATTACAACTATAAACTAATACCATAGAAAAGTCCTGGAATTACGACTATAAACTGATACCACAGAAAAGTCCTGGAATTACGACCATAAACGGATACCACCGAAAAGTCCTGGAATTATGACTATAAACTGATACCACAGAAAAGTCCTGGAATTACAACTATAAACTGATACCACAGAAAAGTCTTGAAATTACGACTATAAACTGATACCACCGAAAAGTCCTATAAGTACGACTATAAACTGATACCACCAAAAAGTCTTGGAATTACGACTATAAACTGATACCACAGAAAAGTCCTGGAATTACGACTATAAACTGATACCACCAAAAAGTCTTGGAATTACGACTATAAACTGATACCACAGAAAAGTCCTAGAATTACGACTATAAACTGATACCACCGAAAAGTCCTGAAATTATGACTATAAATTGATACCACCGAAAAGTCTTGGAATTACGACTATAAATTGATACCACAGAAAAGTCCTGGAATTACGACTATAAACTAATACTACAGAAAAGTCCTGGAATTATGACTATAAAATGATACCACAGAAAAGTCCTGGAATTACGACTATAAACTGATACCACCGAAAAGTCCTGGAATTACGACTATAAACTGATACCACAGAAAAGTCCTGGAATTACGACTATAAACTGATACCATAGAAAAGTCCTGGAATTACGACTATAAACTGATACCACTGAAAAGTCCTGTAATTACGACTATAAACTGATACCACCGAAAAGTCTTGGAATTACGACTATAAACTGATACCACAGAAAAGTCCTGGAATTACGACTATAAACTGATACCACCGAAAAGTCTTGGAATTACAACTATAAACTGATACCACAGAAAAGTCCTGGAATTACGACTATAAACTGATACCACAGAAAAGTCCTGGAATTACGACTATAAACTGATACCATAGAAAAGTCCTGGAATTACGACTATAAACTGATACCACAGAAAAGTCCTGCAATTACGACTATAAACTGATACAACAGAAAAGTCCTGGATTTACAACTATAAACTGATACCACCAAAAAGTCCTGGAATTACGACTATAAACTGATACCACAGAAAAGTCCTGGAATTACGACTATAAACTGATACCACAGAAAAGTCCTGGAATTACGACTATAAACTGATACCACAGAAAAGTCCTAGAATTACGACTATAAACTGATACCACAGATTGTCCTGGAATCATGACGATAAACTGATACCACAGAATAGTCCTGGATTATGACTTAAAACTAATACCACAGTGTCCGCAACGACGATAAACTAGCATCCGTCTGGCACGACAGTAAACTGCCACCGTCACAACCATCAGGGTCCGCTAAGACTATAAATTAGCTAGCCTCTTCATAGTCCGCTAAGACTAGAAACTAGCAACGTGATGTTCCCCACGACGCTAAACAGGCAATGTCCAACGGGTCATGACATAAAACTAACCCATGATAGTCTGCTAAGACTATAAACTGGCAAGTTCACATCCGGCACATCAATCCGCCGCCATGATCATCCGTCAACTTCACTGCATCGCTCGCCATCAATCGCCATTATCAGTATTGCTGTCATCTACATACAGTGCTTACCGTTCTTCAACATCTCTGCGCCATCGGCTGCCATGTAAGTCTAAGCTCATTTGTTCACACATGGTTTTTCTTGTCTCCTTGGCATTATGTTTGCAGGATGACACCCAGAAGTTTCGCACAAAGATGCACTTCGCCGTAAGCAGTAAGGTAAGACAACGTTCGCAGCATACCTGGCAGGACTAAATCAAACCATTCACTAGTACGTCCCCATTCATCGACAAAATTCCTTATCCATTCGCCAACACATTTTATCCCGGCATCCCCCTCGACACGCCCAGTACATCTAAAACATTGTACCACTGTAAAGCAGCTGCAACACGCAGCACAACACCTGCACATGAGTACAAAAACAGAGCAAAGTTTACGACAAAAAAAAAACCGAGACCCCAGGCACTTCCCATATAAGCCCCAGGCGGGAAGGCAGTTATCTCAAAACCAAGTACTCATGTTCAAAATGCTCAAGCGACATCCAGTTGCATGGCTTTGGATCCCTGCCAACAGGTTCCCCTCAACACTAAACATGGGCCCTGTTCTCTCAAAGAATGTAACACATCCTCCCGTGGCTTTGGCCCCACCAACAGGTTCTCTCGAAAACTAATCGAGGATCCTGCTCTGCCAAAGAACGCACATCGCATGTCTGAGCTCCGAGTCTGCTAAAACATTGGCTATTGGCAAGGATCAACATGCCAAATACCCGAGCATCCCCTGTCCACGGCACAATTCCTTGGGCAGTCACGGATCCCCACAATATCTATCTTCCTACCCGCTACGAATTTCCCTTTCCCGAACCCATATACTACTGAACACGGTGCGATGACGTCTAGTCAGGTGGCCAAGGACAACGTCTACATCAAGTTGCTTGTGGTGTTTTGCACTTCTTTGTCGACGCTTCTCGGGTCGATTCCTCCAAGCGTCAACAAAGAGGGACCAACGAAAGACCACAAAATTTCGAGCTCTGTACTTCCCCAGTAGAAAGTCAATCCCTAGGACCCACAGACAACTACGGCTACATTTGGCGTCACACATTGCAACTTTGGAGGTCAAAAAGCCTCATTTTCGCTAAGTATGCGGTACCAGCGTATACGCCCAGCGTCTACGCTCAAGTACATCCCCAACGTAGACGCTCCAATTCCCAGCGTATATGCCTGGCGTGGACATCCAACTCGCACGCTCGGCGTACACAATTCCCCAGGTATGCTCGGCGGGTACGGTAAATGTTACGCCCCAGAATCTCCAATGACAGCATGAAGATAACATCGAAGAGCAAGGATTGAAGTAAGTGGGCATTCATCAGCGTATACGCCCGGCGTGTACGCCCAGCATCCATCAGTGTATATCCATTGGCGTGTACGCCCTGCATCCGCCCAGCGTATACGCCCAGCCCTCAGCATCTTCACCCAAGTTCACACACGCCCAGCATGTCCAGCGTATACGCCTAGCATGTACGCTGGCCTGATGTAGCGTATACGCCCAGTAGATGTAATATGTTGTATATTTGTAAATTGTATGCACCCGGTCAGCGCGCCACGTGTCTCCTAACCCGAGTTTAGCGTAACAACCAGTATAAAAACCCCACTTTTCCACTTCATTCAGGGCAGTTGGCAAAATCACGGAGCATACCAGAGAACATTTACGCTGCGCAAAAGAGCTGAAACCCTCTTACGCTGGGAAATCCTGTACGCTGCAGATATAGTCTCTACGCTCCGCTCGCCCTGCAAACCAGCCAAGTCATCCCCGTATACGCCGGGGCTTTTCGTCTGCCTTGTGTTCCCACACGACTGCGTTAGACCGGTGCACTGTACTTTGACTCTGTAATACCATTGTTTACATTTGCTGCATAAGTTCTTTTACAGTTTTACGTCAATTTGGCCCACGCACTGTTTACGCTCGTTTACGCTCAAGCTCCGTTTCCATCTGTTTCACGCTGTTTACGCTTAGTTCACACTTGCCACACCGTTTACGCATAACCCAGCGTATAGCATTTTGCGTACGCGCGGGGAAATCCTTGTCTGATCCACGTGCGGACCACCCAAGGTACTATGCTTTCGTGCATTCCAGTTCGCCCTCAGGCGAAGGTAGGGTCTTCTGTACTCGTCCTGCGATCCCACGGCCTTTGTTTTCCTTCTAGCTGGAGACCGATAATTTCAGGCGGTACACAGGTCATAGGTCATGATGTGCACCACCAGTGCATCAAGGCCAATCCCCATGCCCCAAAGAACTAGGGACCACCTATGAGAACCCTATCTTGATCTTTAGCATATAGAAAAATAAAAAGCAATAGGTCTCCTGGGAGGTTGTGCACCTCCACAGAGTAGAAACCGCAATGCGTTGCCACCCACTTCTTGACCAAATCTAGCTTGGGGTTGGTCCCCACAGAAATGAACCTCAACTCAATTGCCTTCACCGCCTTGGAAGGAGGAGCCTTCACGTGCAGCCGCATAGAGCCCTCACTATGTACACATGCCTTGATCCCCACAACCCTCGAGCACCACGATGCCTCGCTACTAGATTTGGCACCCCCTCCACCCGACCTCACCCATCCCCAACCCCCGATCCCACACCCGACCTTGCTCCTGGTCCTACTTCTGATTGACTCCTTGCCACTGCGACACCGCTGCCATCTCCGTCCGATCCATCGCTCTTTGCACAGCTCCTGTTCCCTAAGTTCCCTTGTAGTGCTCTTTTTCAACATTCTGTTATTTGTAATCTCCAGTAAACCACATTTAAAAATATTTGCCTACAGAGATAAACTTCATTGGCCAATTCTTCCTAATCATATCTGGGCATTAATATTGTCGTTGTTAGAGATGAGCTGCAATTAAAATTTGAACATATGCTGTGTATTTTTCAAAGTTGAATGACACAGTATTTGTAACAAAGTCATTGGTGAAGGAGTTGAGGGATACATTTCTAAGATTTGTTAACAATAGTATTACATTTCTAATTTATCTTTCTTCACAGATTATATTCAATCTTTAGTTTTTCTTGTTCTCCTATTTTAGTTGTTGAAGATCAAAAGCTTGATTCTATTGTGCCAGATAGTCTGAAAGAAATACTGACTTTATTTGAAGTTATGACTTTTGAGTATATAAACTTTCCATGTTGGAAGTCTTAAAACAGGAAGAAAACCTATAGATAACTGTGTATGATTTATGGTGGATGCCTATAATAAATTCATGCTTATTGTCAGCTTCTAGCTAATGTGAATTGCCAAGCAATGGATATGGTGTCATTTTCAGTTGTTCAATTGATTTTTAACTTTTCGAGGATGATGCCCCCTTTGGTTCCACTATGAACTCCGCTACCATTGGTGTTTCTGTAGTTACAAATAATCGAGTCACACCTTTAAAAAATGGCCATTCCTAATGAACGAGTTGGAGCTCTTGTTGGCTGTGGTGGCAGCACTGTCCTAGAAATTCAGCAGGTAAGTTTTACATGTCCAACAGTAAAGTTGCTTATCGTAAATTTGAGGATTATAATATCATGTTCAAATAGTTTTCCAAAACAGGCATTGTTATTTATTTATGGGCGTAGAATTTGGCAGAAAGTCTATTGACACTTTTGATCAAAAAATAAAAATTAAAGAAACATTGACAATGTGAAATGTGTTTGGCCTCATGTTAATGATGATCAAGCACCAAATTTGCTAAACTTTGATGTTCAGATTTATATGCTCTGGATCAAGCAGACCGTATAATAAGGTTATTAAAATAAATGTATATTAAGATATATTTTAAGCATGAAAAATGATCACAGAACAAGGACATGGCATTACAAAATTATCTTGAAGCATGATGCTAGGTTGGGTTGGAAATTGAACCTTGTAAGATTATTCTTTTAAAATTGTTTTGCTTTGACGACTCTTATGAATTCAGTGATTCTTTTGTTTTAGTGCATAAATGAAACATGTTTGGTAACATGTCATGCTTTACCTTTTTCAGGTTAGTGGTACCAGGATAAAAAATATCAGAGCGTGGAGATTTTATTTCTGGGCACCAATGACCAATAAGCTTTTGAGTGGTTCTTTATCTAAAATCTATTGTGAAATGCAAGTTTGACCTTTCTGCATTGAGTGAGAGCATAATTTTTTGTATTTTCAGTGAAGCATCTTTTACGTAAATGATTTTCCAAATGTTAGGATTAGTAATTCATTTTGATGACACATTTATTACCAGCATAAGATACATATATGAATTTGTTTTTATTGTTTTGTATCATCTGAGAGAAAGGTCATTAAGGTTGAAGAAGAGATCTTGGAAGATTTGACATTAAAACAAGCACATGGATGGACTTTTCATGTTAATCATGAAAATATTACCAACTTTCATAGATTTCTTATTAAAAAAAAAAAAAACAGAATCCAATGTAGATATATCTGGCAGATACATGTTTCTCATTTTGCTGTATGATCAGTTTTTGCTATCCAGTTATCTATTTACTTTTTGTAACAACTTCCTTGTTTTTAGCTATGGAGAATAAGTTTCATCTCCATGTTTTTATGCACTATGTAGCTTAAGTTTCATCTCCATGTTTTTATGCACTATGTAGCTTACTTGCTAATTTACTTATTTACCCAGGCAAGTGACGATCACAGGTGCAATGGTGTGATGGTAAGGTGGTCGTTTCTTAAGTTGAAGCCCTAGGTTTGAGCTTGGTTGTAGTCACTCTAAGAGGTTAGGCTTTCGCTCATCTACCAATCCTTTTGGGACCCATAGATGATCCTTTTTATCTAGGCAAGTGATGATCACAGGTGCAGTGGAGTGAATGTAGCTTGCTTAGCAATTGGTTGAGCAGAAGCTGTATAGGGAGGGTAGATGATTCTTGATGGTTTCCTTACGGAAGGTGGATTGCATGCCATATATCCAGAATAACAACATTATTTGTAACTTCAAAATTATAAAAAATGGTTACACAACTTTTACAGAAGTGAGGCACAATTTTGGCTACTTTGGCTAATGCAGTTTGAATCTGTCATTTTTTTCTTGATTCTTACGTCTCTAAAGATGACCTTTGAATATCTTTTCATGTCAGGAGTGTCAAATTGCAATCAGTGTTTATTACAGAAATTAAAGCTGATGTATTGATTTGAGTTTGTGAAATATTGATATGGATAAGATTTCGAGTTGTAGAGAGTGGAAAGTCTGATTATACTGTAAACACTGAATCACTAATTGTTATATTTATCATTGTACGTTAGATAGTTAACTATAAATATTAAAATACCAGCTGAAGCTCTAATAAATTTAAATATGAAATCTGTGTTATTTTATTTGTTAGAGTCTTAATGCGATCTTCATGAGAGGATACATGACATTGGCTGATCATGTTTTTCGTTAATGCTGTTTAGACTCTGATATCAAGGATGTTGACAATGTGTGATCTGCTTTTATTATAACTTATTCAATCTCAAGGTTTTTACCAGAGTAATAACGTTTCAAATATGGTAACTTTGTCTTAAATAATTGACAAATCAGCTCTTGGTATTCAATCTCCCAAGGTGAAGAGAGAACCAATCAGGATTGAACCTGTGATCTGTTAAACTGATTGTGGTGTGGTGTAGATGTCTAAAACCATTTAAAACCATCTGGACAAGTCCAGGTTTTGCAGGGTTTTTTTCTTCTAAACTTTTTTTTTTATAAAAAATTATCTTACATGAATCAGTCACCAATGTATTTGATAAAGTCTAACATTCCTGATTTGTAAAGTTTATACTGGTTCTATAGGTTATTGTAATACATTAATTATTAATTAAAGGTGTTAGCATGAAGGGCTAAGATATTACCGTGTTAGCCTTTTAGTTTAAAAGTTTATTTTTTACAAGGTGTTTTGCTTATTTTCCAGGTATTTATTCTTAGGAAACTTGTTTGAATTTATATTTTTAAGAACAAGAAAATTCAGGTTAGGTCTAGTAGGGATGGATGTCATCCACTTTTAAACCCATGAATTATGAAATGAAGTGAAGCTTTATTACGTCTAAAGACCCATAGGATCTATTGGTATTCATGAAAAATAAAAACTCTACAAATTGGCTAAGCACCAATAGGAGTATGAAAATCAAATCATATAAGCTTTTTGCTGTAACATTATAATGTTGTCTCAAATGGGTAGTCATAGCACAAAAAAGAAACACATGTAACTCATCTTCAAGGGCTCCTAATTTGCACAACTTACAAATGCGATCTTCTTGGGGGAATTGAATTTATCTTGTACTTTCAATAATAAGATAATGAGAACTTAAGTGCAACTTACTAATACTTGATTGAAATAGCAATTTAGAGATAGTGAACTTTTACATCTAGTTTACTAGATCTAATATGGTGTAAATAAAGTTGCCTCTTGTGTTCCACATTGTAACACTTGAAAAATTTGGTTGCTGGAAAACTGAAAATTCTAGGTGAAATAGTTTAACTTTGGATCCCAAGGGCCTTAGAAAATAGGATTTGAAGTGCCAATTGCAATTGGCTTTATCACAATTACTTTGGTTCAGAAATTTGGCTTTATCGCTCATTACAATTGATGCCAATTGATATCTTCTTGATTCTTTGTCACCTTGCCAAGCATCATGTAAGTCATTATAATTGATATAGTTATTCACCATCAATTTGAATCATGGCAGCACTAATAAAATCAATTTGTCTTAGATCATTTTTGAACATATTATCTAAGCTTACAAGAAGTGATATACATCAATTGGTGCAGAATTTTATTTTTTAAAAATGTTTGATCTAGATGAGTTTTGATTCATTTTACCTTGATCTTAACATGAATCTACAAATCTTAGATTATAGAACATTGATCTAATGAAGAATTAATGATTTGATATAAATTTCAAACAAAATGAGTTGATGAGTACTAGGTAATCCCTATGCCCAACTATATGATTCACAAGTATTCACATGCAATCCAGTCAAATTTTGTGGACTTATTTACCTAAGTGGCCAATATTCCTAAACTGTGAATTATAAAGTTATAAGTTGTTACCTTTCCAATCCACACTTGTATTAATTTGTATGTATGGTTAAGTGTAGTTAAGGCATAAGATATATATTTTATACTTTTTATTATTTTTTATCTTGCTTACTAAATGGTTAAATGAATAAAGATTTAATAATTGAATTAACTAACTACTTAACTACTTTAATACCCAACTAGCCTACCATAGAGTATACGTTTCCACTTGTCGTACATATCCTAAACCTATATTAACATTGTTGGCTTACCAAGTGTATATTACTAGGTGCACAAAGTATCCACTATAGGGTTTACCAAGTGTTAATACATCATGCTTGAAGTGATCACACCTACATGCTTATAAACAATAACATTAATTACTTAAGAACAAGAATGTAAATTACTTGTAAAGTGCTAAAAAGTAGAATTATGCTAGTCTAAGTACTACAATGGATAGATGATGAGTGGCAGGGTATCCCAACACTCCACCATACAAGTCACGAGTGCATGCATGTGATTAGATTGTAATTTGTGGCTGGACAATGTAAGTATGTTAGGAGTGTATAATTGGTTCGTGATCATTGTCTTTCCACTTTGAGTTAGTGAACTGCAAGTGTATGATTTAACTCTCAGTGAGGCATATGATATGTTGATGTTGTGGGCTCATAGTACTCCTAAGTACAAACATAATGAGATGTGAAACTAAACTTAAGTTTAAATGATAACAGGGATGTAAATCTATTCTATCTTGTGATGATGAGCATTTGTTTTTGGCTTGCTATACACATCTTGGACTTATGTAACTATTACTAGGATTACCAATTGAGTTCACTACTGAGCGAATCAAGTGAAACCACTATTGGATTACCAAATGATTAAACTTAATGCTTGAAACTAGTTGTACTCATTCTGCCTTACTAGTAAACATGAAAAGTAAAGTACTTTGAAAATGTAAAGAGCCAAGCTAAAGTAAACATGAAAATTAACTAAGTAAGAAATTAGCTAAGTAATATAAAAGAACTAAGTGGATGCTACAATGGTGGAAAATAATTGCAATCTTTATAATTGGACATGAATTATGCCTAAGTACAATCCATTTGAATAAAGACTCTGTACAGTTGTTCAACACCACACCGTGGGCATTCACTCTATTGCTAACTATGAAAATAAACTACAAGAGTTTTGCTAAGAGGTGGAATACAATTGTTCCATTGATGCAATAAATTCTCGATATTTATAGGGTTGCATAGCTCCTGATGCATCATATCAAGGTAAGGCTACAATATCATAGATACAATATCATTATTGACAAAAAATGATTTTATCATACCCCCACAACTAACTAGAAACTTGTCCTTGAGTTAAAACAAAAATAAGGATATAGTTCCTTAGAAAATTGGGAGGTATACTTAAACTTGACATGACTATCTATATACATGACTCTGAATGCTGCATTGTGCTTCAAGTGATGATGAGAGACAAGTATTGCCTATGCCTAACCATACAAATCATAAGCGTTCACACATGATCCAGTTGAATTCTAAGGACTTTTAGGTTTTAACATACATTGGTTTAGGAGGTGAATCAATTATTGCAATTTTTGTCTTCTCAATTACACTTGTGAGTACAAGGGTATGGTTAAGTATAACTGAGGCATATGATTTTTATCATTTTTATGTTTTTGTGTTTTGAGTTACTTAAGAATAAAGAATAAGGTAATTAATTACTAAATTAATCTAACTAGCTAACACTTTAACTAATATTAACATAAGCATCCGTTTCCACTTGTTGTATACATCTTAAACATGTATAACACTACTAGGTTACCAAACATTAAGCGTTACTGGGATTACGAAGTGTTACATGTATGTTCGAAGTGGTTGTACTTATGTGTTTTAATTAATCACTATTTAATTTTGCTTAATTAATTAATTAATTACTTAAAACATTAAAAGAAAATGCTTAAAATATTAAATGCATAAAGAAAATAATTAATCTATTTCAAAGTGTTACAAGGTTTATCAAAAAGCTCGTCTCTATTGCTGGACACACTGCAATGTTTAGGTACAATTGTGCTCGAAGAAAGATTTGTACACTCTTTGATTCCTATTGTGGACACTTAGAAAATATTCTAACTTTTGGGAAGAAAAACTGCTAGAGCTTTGCTACAAATTATAAAAGAAATTCCATAAATGTGGTAGAAGGTTCACATTTATAGGCGAAAACAAGGTGCCTTGTCGATGGGTATACATCAATGGGTCAAACCTTGCATCAATGGGATCATGTTGACAAGATCCCATTGACGGGGTTGCATCAATAGCATCCCATTGACACGGCCAAATCATGACGCATCATCATATCCCCATGATTAAATGAAAACTTGTCCTTGAGGTCTTTACAAAATTTGGGAAGGTATGAGATTATTGATACAAAAAGCAAACACATAAACAACATGACAAAAACTAAATGCCTAGAGTGTACAGTTTTAGATTGATTACAAAATTTTTGTGTTCATGATAATAAAATTGAATACTAGGACAAAATTGACAAACACAATTCCTCAAATGATGTAAATACATTGGATGAGATTAAATGGTCCCAGGTAGTGAAGGCTTCCAAGGCTCTGAAGGGCCTTCTCCTGCTTTGAGTGCATGCAGTGGTTGAGGCGGTTATGGTTGTCCTACGGTAGCTACAACTTTTAGTGGAAGACAAAAGGCATTGAACAGTGCTTTCATCTTCTCCTCCTTACTCTGGGGATCATTGAAAGTCCACATAGCTTCACAAATGTGGATTGGAATGAGAATATCCCATGGACAAGGCATTGTAGGAAACAACATCTTAACATTCATGAACTAGGCAGCAGACTGTTTACATTCAATATTGAACACTTTGAGTGCATTACATAGCTCCTGGTAGTCATTCATTCTCTTGACTAAGTTCTAAGCAATTGATTATCAATTAGTGAATTTCACTTTGAGAACCTCAAGTTCAGCATTGACAATCTCAAGATTATGCTTGGTGTCTTTGTGATGCTTGAACTCTATCTCATACAACAAGTATTAGCGTGCCACTTATTTCTCCAATTTGAACTGCGACCTACTGATAGTCAGCATCACTAGATTTGCATAATGAAGATTGAAAAGCTTCATATACTCCATCATCTCCTTGATCTGCAACTCTTTCATGTGGATCTTTGTTTTGTTGTAGTCGTTAAGTCCATCAAAGATAAGCTACTAGACATCACCTCCTTCCTTGAGTTGCTGGAGGACCTCATTGACTTTTGACTTTGCCACTTGGATGTGTTTTTCATTGATTTATTTCTATAGATTGACCTAATCTCTATAATGGTTACCTAATCTTTGTAATGGTTAGTGACTCTCTCAATTTTGAGAGCCTCATTTTTCTAGGCAACTATCTCTATTGCAAATTTTTTGTGAACTTCCTTCATGGAGAGATTTTGATTTTTTGCTAACAATCTCCTTAGTTCATTGTTTATTCTAGCTAGCTGCTCCTACTATTGATGGATAAAATCTTGCATTTGCTACTTTTGCACATCAACATTTTGCAGGTGATGATTCTCTATGGTCAAAATTCCATTCTCATAGTGCATCTTGACCAAGTCCTTTTGAATGGTGTACGTTTTGGCATTGGCCACAGATTGGTCAAAGATGATCATCTCCTTGTTGTTCTCAACCTTTTTGAGCTTGTCTTCAAGCTACTTGAAGGCTTCATCCCATGTTAGTGTAGGGTTGAGAAACACAAGATCAATAAGATAGGCTCTTAATTCAGCAACCTTTCTAGCCAAGCATTGGTTTTCAGTTCAGGCTATTTCAAGTTATTCCTCTAATATGGTGCACTTGCCCCTTGCTTTTAGTAGCTCTAACTAGATTGTAGTGATTGTATTCGAAAGGTTAAAGATATTCAGAATTGATTGCTTGGTTCCCACTAGTCTGTCCAACAACTCCTCGTGCTTGGTTGCACTTAATCTATTACTAAGTGTTCCTATGGACTTCTACATATCTTTGAGTGCAGAAACATCTAGTACAAATGCTGTAGGTGTATTCAAGGCTTTGGAAATTATATTAGCAACTACCTCTACTATTGTCTCTTGTCCATGGTGCTACATCACCAAGGTAGTTGTCCTCTCACCCTCATCTAGATGCACCAAGAAAGTAGTGGTGTTCCTAGAGATTCTTGGAAATTCTTGTTGTTGTGAGAGAGGTACTGTTACCTCTTGGGCATTAGGATTTGATCTCACGAGTAGCTAGGTTCTTTGGGCTAAGAAAATTAACCCACCTTCTTCCATTTGGCTGATATTTCGAGCCACTAAGTTAAGGTGACTCATTGCTGGGTGATACATAGATGGATCACTGTCACTCATTCCTACTCGCTACTCCTGCTCTCACAAGAGTTTCTCTTAGATCTCATGCATGTGCTTAAGGGTAACATGGAACTTCAGCATTGTTTCATGAGTAGATAGTGGAGGTGGTGGTTGCTACTCCTCTTCTTAGATGATTTTGATAGGTACCTTTTCCCTCATCCTCTCCACCTAGGAATTTGATGGAGCATGTTAGACAACATCATTTGTATAGAGTGTTATGCCTTTCCTCTTGCATAATTTCTAGATGAGACATGGAAAGGAAAGTGCCTTCCTTCCACATTCATTTTTCTTAAACCACTTCTCTATCTCAAGATAGATTAGCTATGGAAGATTAATAGGAAATCTATTGCTTAGAGTAGCACACGCATGGGTAGAGAAAGCTATGATCTTACTTAGCCTCATCGTTGGATTGAGGTGAAATGCCACAATTTTGAAATATGCGCATTTTGTCATGGTGAGCATTCTGAAATTCTTACAATCAAATCCATTACATTAATGCATCCATTCTTTCTTGACTTAAGAATCTACCTACATGGGGATTTCAGTAAGGTTTGCCTTAGTTTCTAGTAACTCAAGGTTCTCTACAATGGCTTTGACCAAGTAAGAGACTGAAATGTCCTTGATCTTGACCATTGAGTCATCCTATTGATTATTTTAGAACAATTATGTCTCTCCCATGTACCACTTCCTGCTAGAAGTGATTGTGGACCACATGGGAGAGTTTTGCAATTGTGTCTTAACTTCTAGAGATGCCACCTCTAAGAAAGGTCGAAAGTTTAACTGTTGGAGCATAGATTTCTGGACCTCCTTATTTGCGATCTACTTGAGGCAGACATCCATTAAGGTAACTAAAAACCACTAATTTTGGCCTAGCATTTTGAAATGGAAATGACTCAAGCCATTTCGAAGTTTTGGAGACAAAAATTTGGCTAAGGCATAGTAGTCATGTTGACTTGGGAACTCATGCTGATGTTGGATGTTGTGGTCACGCTGCAGTGTGACCTACAGCATGACCAACTTTCCCAACTCTCAAAGCCTCCAAATCAAGTTAAACAATTATATTTTTAGAGGAGTAAATCAATCTTTAGGCTCACCATCTGCAACCTCCGACTTCAGCTTCCAGAATCTCCAGATTTTAAGTAAAAAAAATTTGCAAGTTTTTATAGGTAACGTTGGAGGTCACGCTGGAAGTCATGCTGCAGCGTGACCACAGCGTGACCTACCCAAAATAGCCAGCATGACCTACTCAAAACCACTCAAATCCAAGCTCAGATCCCATATTCCAAAGTCAAACACATTTAGGTAGCAAATCTAGGTTTTAGAATTCAAAAAATGGTGTCAAGGTCGAGATTTCCTCACTCACGCTGGAGGTCACGCTGGACGTGAGTGCAGCTTGAGTGTAACATCCACACACTGGGCACGCTGGATGCTGGGATGCTGGACACACATTGGAGGTCACGCTGGGCATGAGTGCAGTGTGACCACACTTAACCTGACTCTAAAAGCACATCAACTCACGTTGGAAGCCCTGGTCAAATAGAGATGCCTTGAATGGCCTCAAATCAACATCTCGACATCCTGCAACACTCTATCCATGGTCAAGCAAGCTGGGTCAAATTTCTCTTGTTGTACATTTCATTGTAAATCCCAATTTGTAGGCATGTCAAGCCCTCATGGTCTAAATTAAATCTACTTTCATGGGCTTGAGTAACCCACGAGTTGTAAAATGCAATGTACCTGGTCAAGAACGTAGCTTGCCGACACACATCCAACTCGTGCATAATTGTCCGATACACATCCAACTCGTGCACAACTGTCCATTGGATACGTGTCACTGGATCTGCTTTTCTCTCATCTCCTAGTCATTGATCCCATTCTTGAATTTTACACCTAAGCCTAGTCCAATCCTATAAATACCCTGTCAATTCACATAAACCAGGAGGTGGGCAAAGGGGAGACATTGGCAATTTTGAGAATAATCCTTAGGTGCCAGGCACACTTGACTCCTAGCATCCAAGCACTTCTTACCTACATCATCACATCATCACATCATCATGTCACATCACCCTGGGGCTAGGCATTTAACTTGCCAACCGCACATGTGCAACTACGCTTTGACCGGTGCACACCTTTTTTTTAAGAAATACAATTCAGTTCATCTTGCCAACCAACCATTTTTTTTGTTTAATCTATTTTATATTTGATTTACATTCTATTTACGTTCTTCTTGCCTACATTCAATTTGCGTCCTGTTGATGTTTGCTTATATTCTATTTACGATCGTGTTTACATTTTATGCACTGTTCACGTTTTACGACATCAGTTACGATAACCCAACGCAAGGCATAGTTTATGCTCGAGGAAGTCCTTGGTTGATTTTCATGTAGACCATCCAAGGCACTCTGCCTTCGTTCCATTTTCTAGCTTGCCCTCAAAGCGAAGGTAGAGTCAGTTGTGCCTACTTGATGATCATTCGGTGTCTATTTCCTTCCAGCCTTACACCGATGATTTAGATCAGTACAGTTTTTGGTGCTAGAAGGAGGGCCAACTCACTTGTTGTTATAAGTTAAAATATCACGACCTGTCAAAACTTATCCATCTTGCATCTTGCCCCTTTGAGTCTCCTTGTCCCTATTGATCACGCTAAGCTTGTCCCTGTTGGTCATGCTGAGCTTGCTTCCCATTGGTCACACTGAGCTTGTGTCACGTCACGCTACGGTTGCTTGCAATTCAACTCAACTCGTTTAGCCCAATTTGCTCACATTTATCATGGAATCCTTCCAAATCAACCCAGTAACACTACCGATTGTTGACTTTGGGGCCGAAGCTTCGAACCCTATGACTGCTACAGAATCCATAACCATTATTGAACACATAAATCCTCAAGGCCCTACACACCAATCCCTCAGGCTCCAGGGAAAAGGCCTTGCTCATGCAACTCTTACACCCTAACAGTATAACTTCATCTATGTCAAAATCCAAGCCAACCTATCTATCGACCGTATAGAGAGGGAAGCGAAGCGAGAATATGAAATTATCCAAAAAGGAGGATGTGAGTTCATCCCTTCAGCATTTGACATAATCCCACTATCTAAAAACCATCATAAACTCATATCCCAACTTCTCATGGCTAGAAGTCAAGCCATACAGTTATCTCCAATAGAGCCTCAAGGTGGAGATGAGGAAGATGATTTCACAACCCAATCTGAGCATGAAGATTCATACCATACCGTTAGCCCCCATGCCCATACAAACCCATTGTTTCAACCTTTCCTAGAAGAGACGACATTTCCGCCACCAACTTTCTTACAGGAAGTAGCCATTCCTATTCCCATCTTCTCCAAGTCCAACGTTCAAACTAACGCATCTACTTCCATCATATCATTGCAAACACAATCCCAACAACTTCCTCCTCAGACTAATGCAGGAATGACTTTTTGACCTCAAGTGATTGGAATTCCATCAATCATACTCGTTTCCATGTCCATCCATTACATACCTCAAGTGCAAATCCAACAAGCACCAACGATCACTTCACAACTGGTGACTGGACAGTGGGTCCCACCAACTATTTAGCAAAACCTGTCTACTCACTACAGTGTACCACATCCCATGATCTCAGCCTCGAATGCTGTACCACCACAATAAACAATTATCCAACAACCTATTTTTCCACAAATGATGCCATCATCGAATCATTATCAATTACCATCAACCCAAACCGCCAGTCTGCCTACCGCCCAAGAATGGGTAGACACACAAAAGATGATGCACTCATTGGCAGAAAAATTAAAATGCTTTAAAAATTTGAACAATGAGGAAGTCAAGGTGCTAGATTTCTATCAAGATGACCTAATTAACCCCTGATGAGACGCAACATGCACTGGGCCGCGATATCGCGTAC
>MNCI01036652.1:108405-130137 GCA_015680685.1 Gnetum montanum | reverse complement strand
TGGTAGTCCAATGTGTACGGCTAGTCAAGGAATCGGCTACTCATTGCAAGGCTAGAACGTGTGATAAGTACGACTTAGTTACGAGCACCCACGGGTGTGTACGACTAGCTAAGGAATCGGCTGCTTATCACACTTAAGCTAAATAGGTGCCTCAGTACGACCACTTCAAGCACTTGCGTTACGTGTGGTGATCCCAGTAACGATTAGCATTTGGTAAGCCACAGTTGCATAGTTCAGGGTGTGTCCGGTAAGTGGGAACGGATGCTGATTCTAGTTAATTTAGACTTAGGACATTAGTTAGAGTTAGTTAGTTTCTCAACCCTTTCCCCTGATAGCATAGAAGATAAATCGAAAAATACCAAAAAAATCACATACCTCAGACTTGCTTAACCATACACCATGACACTTACAAGCAAGCCTGGGAAGACAACGAATGATTAACCCCAAGTGTTTCCTATGGTGTTAAGACATTTAGTCTGTGGAGTTCGACCGGATCGCGTGTGCACGCTCGTATTCATATGGTTGAGTGTAGGGGTACCTCGCCACTCATCAACCCCTTAGTCACATCCTTAACCTTGCCAAAGGGAGTCTCGTTACCTCAGTTGATCAAGTACAATGGAGAGGGAGACCCAAATGCCCACCTAGTGACATTCCAAACTGAAAGTCTTTTGCTTCAGGCATGGCCCCATGTAATTCTACGTGTGTTTGCTATGTCCCTAACTGGAAAAGCCCTAGATTGGTATTGAGCCTTACCCCATAGCTCCATATATTCTCTGGAAGATTTGTTACACCAGTTTGTCACCCATTTCAAATACAATCTAAAGCCTGAAGCCACGTTAGATAGCTTGATTCAAATTAAACAAGCACCTTTAGAGCCAGTGCAGAAATTTATCCAAAGGTGGAGTGCAGTCCTGAATGAACTTCATGAGCCTATTCCTGAAACGTATCTACTTACCATCCTTAAGGCTGTCTTAAATGACTTTATTTACTATTTAAAACCCCGTACCTTGAGCCAAGCATTTGTACAAATTAAAGACATAGAAGAGGCTCCACAAACAAGTAATGACCCAGCCTACTCAACCTTTAGGAGCCAACACACGAGGAAAGATAAATCCAAAACAATGATAGTAGCAGTGGACGAAACACCCCAACCTAGTCATCTAGGACAAAAAGGAAAACAACCCACTATCCCAAACAGCTATGAAAGAACCACGCCCACTCCTACACCCGAAAATTCTTCAAATAAAAACAACATAGGTCATGCACGTACCTTCAAGAGAAAAGACCCCACTCAATACAAACCATTGCCCATGAAGCCTTCATAATTTCTTGATCAACTTCTAAAGGCTTGGCTAATTCAACACAAACAAATGTCTCCTGCGGCCTCTCAAAGACACGATCGATTTTGCAAAATTGGCCAATAATCCAGCCTTAGCAACAACCAACGACCCTCCCATTCAAAAAGGCTTTAGATTAGATAGGTTTTGTGAATATCACCAATGGTGTGGTCATGGGACTGATTACTGCTTTACGTTGAAATAGGATATACAATGCATGATTGATAGGGGCGAAGTAGTGTTTGATGAGACAAATCCAGCAAGACCCCAAAACCAATCCATGGGGGTCTACAAGGATCCTCTCAATACCAATGATGCACTATATGTGATTAATACTATCCATGTAGAAAATAGACAAGACATTCCTCGAAAACCTTTTGTGATTCGCAGGCCTTTAGAAAACACACCTACCCCAACATATCCTCAAATCCCTTTTACCATGCGGACATTCCCCGCACCATCAAAACCATTTTTCATCTATGTACCTCCTTCTATTGCAGCCACAACCACACCATCTGAAAACTAACCCATTCCCTTTGTGATCCAAGTGCCAAAACGTCCTGATACACAAACCACCTCCATTCCCCCACGACCTCTGCATGAACATCTTGCCGATAGACTAACAAGAGAATGTTTAGAAAGGGAAAATCATTGATACAAATTAGAACCACCAAAGCCAACATCGCTAAATGCCATTCCCATGAGTTTTCCCATTAATGAACATAGTATGAGTCATCAAAACAAGGATAATGTCAAGAGAAATGTCCCAAACCTAGCATCTTCGGTAAAAACCCCTCCACAAGAAATATGAATGCTAGGTCAAATGAACCAAGTCTCTATAGACAAGGGTGCCGAAAATGGTAAAGACCTAGCGAATGCATTGACCCAGGTCACACAAGCTTTGAAACAAAAGAATACTTCTTTAAGCCTATATGATCTAGTAATGACTTCGCTAGTACATCGAGAAGCACTCATGCATATGTTAACTTCGGTTCCTGTTAGTGAGGACCTTCCTGCAGATGAACCATCCATTCATGTGGTATTATCTGCACAAGCTTAGGAATCAAAAACTACATCCCTAGAGTTTTGTGCTAAAGACATTAAGCTAGATGAGAAAATAGGAGAAGTCACCACAGCCCCTATGTTCATAACGATACAAGTTAATCATTTTAAGATACGTAGGGTGCATGTCGATGACGGTGCAGCAACCAATGTAATACCTTTTTCCATCATCGAAAAACTAGGACTTACCGAAAAAATACAGCCCACGACAACCTCTTTCCTAAAATCCTTCAGCGGTTCCTGTGTTGGAGTGAGAGGTATGGTTACCTTGGATTTCATAGCTGGGGACCAATTCCCCACATTAGCTAAATTCATAGTAGTCGATGAAATGCCAGGATTTAATCTAATCCTAGGATGTCCCTGGCTGGCTCAACTTAAGGCTGTATCCTCCCCAATCCATCAGGAGATCCACCTACCTTATGAGGGTGGTGAGATCATCAAATATGGGGATGCAATAGTGCCACCTACTTCCTCAAACCCTAGAGTGAATTAGGAATCAGAAATTGAATTTGCTAAGTCTAAGCAAGGCACCATGAGCATACTTCAAAACATAACTCCAACGTTAACTCCCAACCCTACTGAAACTAAAGAAACACTAGACAATACAAACATAGGCACCATCCCTACTGATCTCTCTTGGTCAGAATTACCTTTTGATATCACCGATGAAGGGGAAGGTGAGTATAAAATCTCACCCACATACCCAACCCCACATGTTAAACTACAAAGGATCAAGAAGCAAATGAACAAACAGAGTTAAACTACGAAATGTACGAAATGACATTAAACTACGAATTGTCTGGTATGACGTTAAACTGCCAACAAATGTTTGCAATGACATTAAACTAGCCACAGTCAGAAATGGGCAGTTCCATTTAAAAATTTCTAAAAATGTTAATACCTTTGGCCCACTATGGCATAAAAATGGTAATCCTCTCTTTCTTTAACAATAGATGCAACAGTCCATTATGACTTTAAACTGATGTACCCAACCCAAAATGGCTTTAAACTAGAGCCAACAAGTTACAGATTCAAAAAATCCCATCATTTTACATTGAGTTTTCATTTACAAGTTACAAGTTACAATTTAGATTCATGCATGGTCGTTGCCTTCTTTTTCAAATATTTACCTTATGTTTCGCTTTACATTTTAGAAATTTATGCTACCTTTAGTTGCACACACATGTTTACAATATACTCGAGAAAACAAAGAAAAATAATGAAAAACATGAAAAATAACAAAAATATTTATATACATACATGGGACAGCAAAGTAACAAAAGAACACAACCATTTTATACCACAATTAAGTCCAGTTCATTACATCAATCTTTATTCATTCAATCAAACATCCAAAAATCTAAAAACATTTAGTGACTTAAATTTGAGTAATGCAAGGCTCATGGATGGGGTTGATCCCCAAGATCCTCTTCATCGTCTGCTCCAGATCCACTAGGGCCAGCTCCATCATTAACATGTCCCTACAAACAGAAAATAGAAAACAAAACAAAACAGTTAAGGGTAATAAAGAAATTCATAAGCACAAAAATCAGAAAAATAATAACACCAAAACAAAATAGTAGATGCTGCAATAAAATACCCATAAATGAGGAAGGCCCCAAGTTGGTCTCCAAACACCGTAAAATCTCCCTCTCGGGCACATTTGCCCAATCCTCCTCCAAGCCAAGATCAATACCAATTAGTGCTTTGCCTTTGTCCACTAGAGTCCAAGTAGGGAACTCAAGAGAGAACACTCCTATCAAAGTCTTCCCAGAGGTAGTGGTAATCATTCTCTCCAGACATCCCTCCACCTCGGTGCACTCGAAAAACCTATCATAAGAGGGCCACAAACCTAACTCATCAATGAACATCTCAGCCTGATGACATTCAATTGACTCTTCCTTCAACCATTTCTTGTACTAATTCTTGTGGTCCTTTTGGTCTTGGTCCCACTTCCTTACTTTGGTAGCAAAGGATTTCCAATCTTGACATTTCCTGTTCAAAAAATCTATCTGTGCTCCCCTTCTGCTAGGTCTCATGTAGCCTGCACCTTATTGTTCAAGATCATTCAATAATGTGCGTAAGTGATTTTGGATGAGCACCATGTGCTATCACCAGATAACCTAGCAGCAGCAAAGTCATAACGAGATTGGATATCCCTTTTCTCCTCTCTCTCTTTTGCTAATGTCTCCTTCAGTGTGTGAGCCTCATCCCATAGATGCTCAGTCGAATGCCTTAAGGTCCAAACTATCTTGGCATTCTGTACGATGCAACCAGAAACTGCATCATAGATCTTTCTTTTGACTTGCTCAATATCCCCTAGTAACTCAAGGAGAGCATCAATGTGGGTAGCTTTAGAAGGATCCCGTTGGAGTTTGGTGCCTACAAGTGCACACATAAGTTAGGCATGATAAAAAATAGACACAAAGGAACACAGTAAAACCAGAAACTTAGCATGACATGTAATGTATACACACATAGTTTAGGATGGGCTTCTTGTAAGAGGGAAACCACCTCATCAACAATGCCTATAACAAAGTCCATTTTGCTAGGCATCTCAAGCCATGGCCTCAGTGGGTCAGTTGATGTGGGACGAGCAGGGGAGGGTTCTTCAATTGGAACCTACGATCCTGACACTGCTTCCTGAGACATAGGTGTCTAGAAATTTCAGAATCTACCCTAAAGTAGTCAAAGTAATCAAGGATAACACATAAAAATCAAAAGACATAGAATCTAGATTGAGCTAAAGAGGAACATACCAAAAATACCTTCGCTATCTAGCCTGGGTGGATCACCAAGCTGCAAAGATCCATCAAAGAAGCTACCAAGAACATCCTGTTCATCACTTGAATGCCTAAGTGCATCCAAGGCCTCCACAAACCTCGTTCCCATGTTGCTTTTCCCCTCCTCCTCTTGTGTGGCAAGAATTTCTCCTTCCTCGATTACGTCTTCATTTTCTTTTGCTTCTTCCTCAGGTATCGGAGCCAGGACCTCTCTCTCGTCATTTGAACTTTCCTCTGCAATAACACCAGAACCGTAAAGTTAGATATAACTCATAAGTACATCCAATGGCAATATAAACCAAAAAAGCAAATACATAATAGTCAAACAAACCACTTACCCTCAACTGGTAGTATAAAATGGATCTTCTTTTCCCATGGGGGTCTCACATCTGGGGTAGATTCCCATACACGTTCCTTCCTTTTCACCTTTGCCTTGGACTTTCCAATAGTCTCGCTAATCAAGCATTCAACCCTCAAAGGCGGTTCCACTCCCAGGATGTCATGAGAATGGTGAGAACGGCTGGCCATACCTCCACTAATAACTGATACAGACTCCTCAATGTCTTTCGATGGGTCTTAGGATCTAGTGGTGCTATATAAGTGGCGAATCCAAGGGCGGGATAGTTGTAAATGGTCTCTCAAAATGTAGTGGTTATCCTCATGAACTACTAGGAGTTCAGTGAACCTGCATAGGTATCCCGCAAAGAAAGCAAAGGTGAAGTGGGATTTTGCATGAATGCTTGAACGTAACTTGATAATTTCCCCATGAAGGCTAGAACCTAGAAATTGTACCCAATTATATTGCATGCCTATCTCCAAAAATGCACGCATCACACGCGTAGACTCAATCCCAAGGATTATCCCTTAAAAAAGAGATTTGGGAAATGCCTGCACCCGAAAGAGAGGATATAGGAAGTTCACTTCCGTCGATCAGGTATCCTCTCACTATTCAAGTTCCCTTATGACCTGTCCATCCTTAGTTGCCCTGTCCATGGCTACCATGGCATCATCCATGGGAACACCAAAGAGATCAGAAAGAAACTCATTGGTTAGGTGGAATGACACCTTCACTCCCCAAACTCATGTGGTGAAACAAGAAGCATCAACACTGAAAGAGTCAACAATCGTAACCATTTTAGCAGTCGGAACGCTAGGAGTTAAGGATGTAAACAGGTCCATCAAACCGGCTCGGGTGAGGCGACCAATAATCAAATCAGAAGCTCCCTTCTGTAACCACTTCTGTGATTGCTCTACCTCCCCATACTTTGTAAAAAGCATAGCCTCAGTACGCCCTGTGGTAATCGTAACTTCTTCAGGGGAGGTGAATCCTGTAAAAGAAAAACATAGAGAGAAAAATTAGAGAAGGGATATGACACACAATGATGTAACAAAAAAGGAAAATGGAGTCTAAGGTGCAGTCACTTATCATCTGTGACTAGTAAAGGCGAGGTAGGCATAGGATCAATCCTTTGAGGAAAAATTGATCCATTAGGAGCCTGGAAATGCTCAAAGGCTCTTGAAAATTGCCTATGGGAGTCAACAAAAGATATCTTTGTCTGGTCCAATATTGCAACACAAAGAATGAGGTCCACCATAAACGTCTCTAGCATTGTACGCATTAAAGTGAGCCCACCATCATCATCACGCATCCCATGGTCATCAAAATGGGGTCTACATGAAATTCGCATTTAAATGATGACATAAAGTTAAAAGGAAATCCCAAGTTAAAGTAAGACACAAAGGAGCATACCTGTCCACTTTGTATACTATCCCGGGTGGGTTTTGAAATAAGGTATGCACAAGGAGAGCTAGGAAGAGTGTGTTGCTACTGTTGTAATGATTATAGACAGGCAGCTCCCACACACAAGTTAAAGGATGAGTGGATCTAGGACCCTTAGCAGGGCCTCCCTCAACTCTAAAAAGCTCCTCATCAATATTAGTGATGAAGGCTAGTATGTCTTGTGTGGCCCTGAGCAAAATGGTCTCTATAATGTCACGAGCCATCTGTTCACTTAGATGAGACCATATGACAACACTGAAATTATGCAATATAAATGACAAGAAAGAACCAGTGCTGGGATAGAACCATATTGCATGGGGCCCAAGGTGCATATCCTAAGGAGGTGTGTTTGGCCCAAGGAGGCCAAACCAAGCAAGTACCCCAACTAGCTCAATAATGAGGAGAGAATATTTAGGTCCCCTACACATAATCGAAACATTGGGTAAGTGAAAATCCAAGAACTAACAATAGATCAACATCACATAAAACCAAAAAAATCACATAAACAAATATTCCACCCCATGAGATGAGGAAATTAACATCTATTTAGTGTAATCTTATGCTTACTGGGGTACATTGAATACGGTTTAAGAATGAATCCATGTTTAAATCATTAATCCCAGAAAAACAATAAACAATATAAAAAATATAAAATTTAGAAATCATTGAACATCCTCCCAAAGGCAACTCCTCCAATCATGCTAGCTACACCAAGTCAAGTTGACCTGTAACCAAGTCACGTTGGGCTTTCCCACATTCTAGCTCACGCTAGGGGCTACTATTTTGTTCTAAAACATTCTCCTTGAAAAATCTTGGACTGAAAATCCAAAATCAAGGTCATGCTGCCTTGGGCAAAAAATTTAGAAATCATGGTCATGCTGCCCCAAGGGCCAAAACTGAAAAATTAAGGTCACGCTGCATGGGGCCAAAACTGAAAAATTAAGCTCACGCTGCATAGGGCAAGAAACTGAAAAATCAAGGTCACACTGCGCAGGCAAGAAATTGAAAAATCAAGGTCACGCTGCCCAAGGGCCAAAACTAAAAATTGCAGGCACACTAAACTTCCTAGAATCGAAGGTTTGTAGGTCATGCTGGTTGCCCAAAATTTACAGGTCAAACACTGCCTTGAATTGAAAATTCAAAAATCCAGTCACACTAAAACTCAGAAATCGCAGGCATGCTTCCTTCCAAGAAATTTTTTTTCCCAAAACCCCAAGAATTATAGGTCACATTGCCCTCTAAAACAAAAATATTTTGCCTTAAAAAATTTAGGGTCACGTCATTCATTCCCTGTCCCGAAACTAAGAGAAATTCATAAGTAACGTTGCCCTGAAATATCCCAAGTCACGCCGGTTTGAAGAACAAAAAAAAATGTTGCAGTCATGACCTTGTAATTAGAAAGCCAGAAATTTTGCAGTAGGATGCCAAGGAAACTGAAAACCTGTGCACTCATGCCCCAAGCCAAAAATCCCAAAAATCGCAGCCACAAATGCTCACCCTAGATGACGCTACTTGCAAAAATGCCAAGGAAAAATTGGGGGCAAGAAATTTACCTTTGCAGAGCCTTCTTCCACATCAGAATCCTAACTTGGGGGAGATGTTGGAAGAGCATTTCACTCTTCTCCATGAATGCTAGGGCTGCCTACTTCCTTCCCTTACCCCCAGTTGCCTTCCCCTTGCCCTTGTCTTCCATGGTCACATTGACGCTGACGCTAACGCCTTGGCTCACGTTGCACTCTGGGTAGGTCACACTATTCTTCCAATTTCTAGCAACTAACGTTAACAGAAATGAGGGTTTCTTCTTCAAAATTCTTCTTTCTATCCCCCTTGGCAATTTTATTTTAATTTATTTTAATTTATTTAATTTTTAGGCCTTTTATTTTAAGTTCCTCTTCTTATTTTAATTACGCATGGTTTTCAAAACATCTTTGCCTTACACTTGCCCGAATTTCCTTGTCATGTCAACCCCCCAAATTGGGCCCAAAATTCTTATGAACAAAGGAGGAAAGTGTAGAAAATCAACAAAAATAAATAAACATACATAAACACTTGAAAATTTCATAAAATTTCATAAAACTTTAAAATCTCCACGACCTTATTGTCCACCCAAAAATTTTACAATTTAAATATAGAATTTAAAAATTTTAAAAATTTTAAAATAGTGCATATACTTAGTTCAAATGGGAAATCAACATGTGGCCTGGTATGGCCTTAAACTACCATATGGCCTGGTATGACCTTAAACTACCATGACTTCCACCATCTCCTAATTTTGTCAATACACCATTTAATTATCCTATGTTTGTTTACACTTTGTAATTCTCCTACCAAGGGAGTGTCTCTTATGTCGCTCCCGTTTTAATTGGCAGGAGTGAACACCATGGCCACCAACAACATCCTCTCAACATTGTCTCTCAGTGGACCATGTAGAAAGAGCGATTAACCCAGAATCCTTGGATCTAAATCCATTCACCTATACCGATTTGATAGCTTCCACTCAAGAAACATCAGACTGGCCTAAAAACGTAGCTAAAACTCTACATCTAGAAGCCAACAATATCATTGAAGATCCTTTGGTTGAAATCCCCATCACCATAGTTAATGACGAAGATAGAACCTTAAAATTAAGTGCCCTACTAGACCCGCAACTCGTAGGTGACATCACTTAGGTGTTAAAAGACAACATAAAAACGTTTGCATGGTCATATACAGACATGCTAGGACTAGACCCCCAGATCATCCAACACAACATTATTCTTGATGAAAAAATTAAACCAGTAAAGCAAAAAGTATGAAAGGTTAGACCTGAAGTAGCATTAGCAGTCTGCGCTGAAATCACAAAGTTATACCAAGCCAATTTTATCTGAGCCATCGATTATTCCGATTGGGTATCAAACATTGTTGTAGTTCCTAAGAAGAATGATAGTATACGCATATGCATCGACTTTCACGATCTCAATATAGCCACTATAAAGGATGATTTCCCGTTACCTAGTATTGATCAACTTATTAACACAACTGCTGGGCATGCGCTATTGTCCTTCATGGACGGATTTTTGGGCTATAATCAAATAAGAATCAATCCAGAACATCAACTTAGGACAACTTTTATGAAACCTTGGGGGACATTCTGTTATACAATGATGTCATTCGGCCTTAAAAATGTAGGTGCCACATATCAATGAGTAATGACATACATATTTAGTGAGTACATGCTCAATTTTCTCAATGATTATGTTGACGATATCGCGGTCAAATCTAAAACAACTGAACAACATGCAAAAGATCTAGACCTAGTGCTTAAATGTTGTCTCAAATATGATCTTAGGATTAATCCAAAGAAGTGTGTCTTTGGTGTTAAAACGGGAAAAATGCTTGGTTTCCTAGTCTCCGAAACAGGGATACAGGTAGACCCCGATAAGGTCAAAGCAATAACCAATATGCAACCCCCAAGAAAGCTCACCGAACTACATGGCCTCCAAGGTAGACTTCAATTCATCAAACACTTTATTGAAAGGCTGACAGATAAGTTGAGTTCCATGCAACATCTATGACGAAAGAATGTACATTTCCACTGGACTCAACAATGCCAAGGAGCGTTTGAGAACATAAAACAAGAGTTGGCTCAACTACCAACTGTTTATCCTCCACAAAGTGACAAACCTTTCTACATTTACCTTGCAACTTTCAATTCCTTCATTGCATTCATGCTTTTTCAAAAATGTCAAGATGGAGTTGAATTCCCTGTATATTATCTAATCCACACTTTAATAGCCTATGAACAACGATACAACAATGTGGAAAAATCATGCCTCACCCTTGTCTTCTCTTTGAAGAAATGGTGGAATTATCTCACCCGTAATCAAGTTTACATCATTTGCAAGGATAATGTTCTCCATGCCATCACTAATAACATCTATGAGTTGAATAGGTTAGCTAGGTGGAAAGCGATGAACGCAAAGTTTGACTTGCACTATGTCTCTCAATCTTCCACAAAAGGTCAAGCAATAGTCACGCAACTAACCATCTCACCGATGCACGATCAAACAACAATAAATCCTGAATTCCCAAATGAAAATGTTAATATTGTAGACACTGTACCTGATAACTATGAGGAAATTCTCTACTTCGATGGAGCTTCAACCTCTCGAGGAGGAATTGCTACAGCCATTTTAGCATACCCTTCTAGAGAAATCCAACCCTTCACCTACTGCTTAACCTTTCCTTGCACCAATAATGTGGCAGAATAAAAAGGTCTTCTTCGAGGCCTTCAAGTGGCATTAACTTTAGGAATCTCACACCTTGTAGTTCGAGGGGATTCACAGTTAGTCATTAATCAGGTCACTGAGGTTTACTCATGTAAGGCTCTCCATTTGCAACCATATTGTGATTTGGCCAAACATCTAGTGAGGCAACTAGTAGAAGTGGATATACAACATGTCCCCAGAAGCAAAAACACCGTTGCTGATGCACTCACCACACTAGCCTTAAACATGGCACCCGGAATGTTCCATGCGTTTCCTAGTTCTATAACAAGTTGTGCTGAAGCTATAATTAACACTCTAGATGAAGTACCTATAGCATCTATTAATACAACACATATAATAAAATGGTATGATGACATAAAAGAGTATCTTCTAAGAGGAGAACCTCCACAAGACTTCACAAATTTCCAAAAATATGCCGTACGAAAACGTTCTTGCCAATACGCATTAATAGGAGACACCTTGTGTCGTAAATCATATGAGGGTATTCTGCTAATGTGCGTTAGTAGAATTGATGGTCAAATGATCGTAGAACAAATCCACGAAGGACTTTGCCAAGGACACATAGCACCTAAAGTAATGGCAATAAAGATTAGGCGCTTAGGTTACTACTCACCACACATGGAGTATGATTGCATCTCCAAGGTCAGAACATGTGACATTTGCCAAAGGCATAGTAACCTAATACATGTACCACCTAACGAATTGCATACAGCACAAATCACATGGCCATTCCAAAAATGGGGTTTAGACTTAATTGGACTAATAACACCATCATCTTTAGTAGGGCATAGCTTTATTATCACTGCGACTGAATATTTCACAAAATGGGTAGAAGCTATTCTCCTTAGGAAGACCACCTCAAAACACATTTGCACTTTCATAATAGAAAATATCGTGATCCATTTTGGTATTCCAATGACCATCGTTACCAACAATGGGCCACAATTCAACAGTGCAGATACTAAAATCTTCTGTGAAAGTATGGGTATTAAACATACATTTTCATCACCTTACTACCCACAGAGAAATGGTCAAGCGGAGGCTACAAACAAAACTATCATCATGGTACTCAAAAAAATGCTGAATCAGAGCAAGAAACAATGGCATGAACAATAAGTCTATGCATTGTGGGCTTACAGAATGACACATCGAACATCCATAGGTAAAACTCCATATAGTATTGTATACGGATCTGAAGCTGTTTTACCTTTAGAATTGCAGGTTTCCTCATTATGGATAGCTCTCTTCGGCCTCCTCGATGAAAGTCAAAATAATGAATTGCGCATTGCTGACCTCGATTTGGTAGAGGAGGAATATGTACGAATTCTTGATCAAATTGAAAGGTACAAAGAGAAATAGAGGCAACAACACAAGCACGATCTCCATAAACACCCGATCAAAGAAGGAGATCTAGTCCTTAAGGTCTCTTGAGAACATCTAGATAAATTCTCAGCCAACTGGGAAGGGCGTTACTTGGTTACCGAGGCATATAATAATGGAGCATTCAAACTTGCTGACATGGTCGGAAACAAGTTCGCCAATCCTACAAACCACTTGTACTTGAAACGGTACTATGTTTGACAAATTTGAGGTACGTCATAGTCCTAGCATCATGACTTAAAATGGATACCACAGAGTAGTCCTGGCATCATGACTTAAAATTGATACCACAGAGTAGTCTTGGCATCATGACTTAAAACTGATACCACAGAGTAGTCCTGGCATCATGACTTAAAACTGATACCACAGAGTAGTCCTAGCATCATGACTTAAAACTGATACCACAGAGTAGTCCTGGTATCATGACTTAAAAATAATACCATAGAGCTCTATCTGGTATGAAACTAAATTGCCACATCTATCCACCATGACATGAAAATAGTAGCTAGAGTCCACTAAGACTATAAACTGGTTTGCCTCTTTACAGTCCGCTATGACTATAAACTAGCAATGCATCATTCGCTACAATGCTAAACTGGCTCCATCCAAGGGGTTACAATGTGAAACTAACCCACAACAGTCTGCTAAGACTATAAAATGGTGACATCATCGATGACCAGGAAAAAAAACTTGAAAAGATGCATTGCTGCAATTGGCTGTACATGTCCCACAAAGACTTGCTGCATGATCTGTCCCATGGACCCTAATGAAGCTGATGTTGTTCATAATTCTGTTTACTTTGAAAATTGCACATGGTGACTCCATATCCTTGTTTAAAGTGCTTAGCTAACCATTTCATTTGTGTTTTTCTTGTCTCCTTGGAGTTGTGTTTGCAGGATGACACTCCTGATGCGTTCATGCATAGATGCACTTCATCGTAATGACAAGGTATCACATTCTTCTTGATGCACTTAACTGGGTTAATCAATCCATTCATAAGTACATTCCCAACTCCTGATACATTTCCTATTTTCCCATCATGTCCCAATTACCCTATTCGATTACACGCCTGGATACATTCCACTCAGCTTAAAACTCTTGATACACTATTGCATACTGTGACTCTCCAAGCAGTTGCGATACAAAACACAGAACACAGTACATGATGCAAAATGCAAATGCTCAAACACGAGCATGGCACAAAAAGCAAGCTCTTTCAAAAAGACCAAGAAAAGAAAATAAAAGAAAAGTAAAAGAGAAAAAGAAAGAAAAAAACAAGGAAAAAAAAAGAAAAAGAAAAGAAGAAACAAAAAGAAAAAGAAAAAGGACAAAAGGCCAAAGAGAAAAACACATGAAAAAAAGGGTCTTCATGACCTCGTCGACGTCATAAACCTCAGACTATTGGCTATTCTCATACAAGCCCCAGGTGAGAAGGTAATTATCTTGAAAAAAACTACACTTGTGTCTCAAACAGACCATGTTGTACATCACCACGTGGTTTTGGCTGTTTACAATGGGCTCCCATAAACACTCTACGAGAGTCTCGTTTGTCCAAAGAACGCACCTCCAACGTCTGGGTTCCAAGTCTACTGAAAACCCAACTTTTGACAAAGACCAATGACATAACTTGTTCACGTAAGAGCATTTCTCTTCCACAATTCCAATAGTAGTTATCACCCTTGATCAATTCTTGACTTTCCCCAGGATTGCCCGGTTACAATCTGTTGCATCTTGAACCACATTCCCTCAATCCCATGTACTTTTGGAAACGATGCGATGACATCCAGCCAAGAGATGACGGTTAATGTTGGTACTTAGTTGTTTATGGTGTTTTGCACTTCTTTGTCAACACCTCTCGAGTGGATTCCTCCAGACGTCAACAAAGAGGGACCAATGAAACACCACTAATTTCGGCATAGCATTTTGAAATTTAAATGACTCAAGCCCTTTCAAAGTTTTCGAGACAAAAATATGGCTAAGGCATAGCAGTCATGCTGACTTGGGAACTCACGTTGATGCTGGATGCTATGGTCATGCTACAACGTATATATATGCAGCATATGGAGTCAGCGTAGACAAGTCTACGGCGTAAATTGTACAACGTATAATCTAGGCAGCGTATACAGCATCAGGGTTCAGCATAAAATAGGGTTACAGTGTATAGAATGCAGTATAAATTGGGCAGCAGCGTAGACGAAGTCTAGGGCGTAAAGAGCCCAGCGTAAACAGAATAGCAGGGACAAAAATCAGTGCAGCGTAGATGAGGTCTATGGCGTTGAGAGCATAGCATAAACGACAGTATCTATGGCGTAAAATGTGCAGTGTAAAATTTAGCAGTCTTGTGTACAGCGTAGGCAAAATTTTTAGCGTAAAGCATGTAGCGTATGATTAACAGCGTAAACGCTGGGGATCTTAGAGTAAGCTTTAACAGGAGCGACGTAGACGCTAAACAGCGTAGACGCTGGATTGTTTGTAGACGGTTTCAAACTGAGCAGCGTAAATGTTGGGAGGCTTTCAGAAGGAATCAGCGTATGGTCGGTGGTGTAAATTCTCAATAGCGTAAACGCTGGGAAGCTTGCAGGTAAGGTTTTAGGTTCAGGCCCTCCTTCTAACGCTAATTTCTGTACTGCCCAAAATTGTCGGTCTCTGGCTGGAAGGAAACAGAGACCGTGGGATCATAGGACGTGCACAAAAGACCCTACCTTTGCCTGAGGGTGAGCTGGAATGAACAAAGGTAGAGTACCTTGGGTGGTCTGCACGCGGATCAGACAAGGATTTCCCCGAATGTACACTGAAGTGCTATACGCTGGGTTATACGTAAATGGCGTAACGGGCGTGAATCAGAGTGTAAACAGCGTGATTGATGTGAACAGAGCGTAAATAGAATCCATGCAACAATTAATGCAAACTGTAAATGATTTTGGGAAGAAAATGTAACAATGACATTAAAGAATGAGAGTACAATGCACTGGTCGAACGTAGTTGTGACTGGGACACAAGGTGGACAAAAAGCCTCGGTGGATGCGAGGATGACTGTGGGCTGGTTTACTCTGTAAGCACAGCGTAGCGGCTGTATGCTCAGTGTATAGGATTGTCCAGCATATAAGGTTTCTTGCTCTGGTGCTCAGCGTCTTTGCTCTCTGGCGTGCTCTGAATGTTTTGCCAACCGACTCTGTTCAAGTGAAAAATGGGGCTTTTATACAGGTTTTTGACGCTAGACTCAGGTTGGGCGACATGTGGTACGTTGACCAGGTGCAAAAGCGTAAAATTTACAAATGTATAATATGTTACATTTGGTGGGCGTATACGTTGAGCGTATATGCTGCATCTGGTGAGCGTAGACTCTGGGCGTATACGCTAGATGTGCTGGGCGTATGTGAATTTGGGCGTAGATGCTGTAGACGCTGGGCATATACATTGATGATGGCTGGGCGTATACGCTGGGGCGTATACACTGATGGTTGTTGCCTTGTGCCAAATCTTGCTTTGTAGTGCTGTTTCCATGCCGTCTTTGGGGATTGCATGCCAGGCGTATACATCTTTTGTACTTGCTGAGCGTACAAGTGAGGCGTGTACGCTAGACGTGTACGTTGGACGTCTATGCTGAGAATGTCGGGTGTATACGCTGTGGATGTTGGGCATATATGCTGGGGCGTATACGCTGTGGATGTGAACTTGAGCGTATACGCTAGGCGTATATGCTGAGACTGCATACTTAGTGAAAATTAAGTATTTTGATCTTCAAAGTTGCCATGTGTGTCACCGGATGTAGCCGTGGTCGTCTGTGAGTCCTAGGGACCTGCTTCGTGTTGGAGAAGTACTAAGCTCGAAATTTTGTGGTGTTTCATTGGCCCCTCTTTGTTGAAGCTTGGAGGAATCGACCCAAGAAGTGTCGATAAAGAAGTGCAAAACACCACAAGCAACGTGATAGAGACCCTATCCATTGCCACTTGACTAGACATCATCGCACCAGGTTCAGTAGTACATGGGATTTAGAGAAATTTGTATCTGGATAGGATCGTGGAGATTGCGGGGATTGGGAATTGCCCAAGGGATTTGTGCTTGGTAAAGGAGATGCTCTGGTATGCAACATATTGGTCCTTGTCAATAGCCATTATTTAGCAGACTCGGGATCCAGGCATGTGATGTGCGTGCTTTGGCAAAACAAGACTCTTGGTTGGTGTCCGAGAAAGCTTGCTGGCAAGACCAAAGCCACGGGAGGATGTGTTATATTCTTTGGAGGAAAAGGGCCCTTGTTTAGTGTTTAGGGGGGAACCTGTTGGCGGAGAGCCAAAGCCATGTAATTGTATGTTTCTAGGTTATTTTTGACATGAGTACTTGGTTTCAAGACAACTGCCTTCCCGCCTGGGGCTTATATGGGGAGGGCCAGGTTTTTTTTTTCGAAAGAAGCTTTGCTTTGATCTTATACTCATGCTCAAGTGCTGTGTTATGTGTTGCAACTGTTGTAAAGTGTTACAGTGTGCAACAGCATGCGCAAAGTTTTGAATGCACTGGGTGTAGCAAAGGTGTGGCTGAGTAGAGTGTGTCGGTGAATAGATAGAGAATGTATCGGGAGATGGGGATGTACTAGCAAATGGTTTGATTTAGTCTTGCCATGTGTGCTGTGAACATTGCCTCATCTTGCTGCTTATGACAAAATGCATTCCTGTGCGAAGCTTCTAAGTGTCATCCTACAAACATAACTCCAAGGAGATAAGAAAACCATGAGTGAATAAGCGAGCTTAGACTTAAATAGCTACTGATGGATCAAAGACATTGGAGGTGATTTCAGGCACTATATATAAATGGCAGCAATGTTGGTAGGATTGTCTGATGGCAGGCGATGCAGTGATTTTGATGAAGTTTGAACGTGGCGGCGTATTAAGGAACTAGAGATGAATTTGCCAGTTTATAGTCTTAGCGGATGATCATGGGTTAGTTTTATGTCATGACCCGTTGGACATTGCCAGTTTAGTGTCGTGGCAGACGTTACATTGCCAGTTTTTAGTCTTAGCGGACTATGAAGAGGCAAACTAGTTTATAGTCTTAGCGGACTTTGGTGGTTGTAACTGTGACAGTTTACTGTCATGCTGGATGAGTGCTAGTTTATTGTCATTACAGACACTGTGTGGTATCAGTTTATCGTCATGATGCCGGGATGAGCTGTTGTATCAGTTTTAAGTCATGATCCAGGACTATTCTATGGTATCAGTTTATAGTCGTGACCCCAGGACTCGCACGTACCTGAGCTTGTACTCAAATGTAGAACGGTTTTAGGAATAAGTGGTTGGTTGGATTGGCAAGCTCGTTTCCTTCCATATCGGCTAGCTTAAATGCTTTGTTGTCAAATTCTTTAGTGACCAAGTAAGGCCCTTCCCAGTTGGCTGAGAACTTGTCCAGGTGTTCCTGGATAGCCTTAAGTATAAGGTCACCTTCTTTGATAGGGTGCTTATGACCGTCATGTCGATGTCGTTGCCGTTGTTGTTTTTGGTACCATTCGATCTGATCGAGCGCACGTACGCGTTCCTCCTCCACCGAGTCCAGGTCAATGATGCGTAGGTCATTATTTTGCCCATCGTTGAGGAGTCCAAAAAGTGTGATCCTTAAAGATGGTACTTGTAATTCCAAAGGTAAAACAGCTTCTGAACCGTAAACAGGACTATATTGTGTTTGGTACCTGTTGAGTCCGATGTGTAGTACGGTATGCCCATAATGCATATACCAATTGTTCGTGCCACTTTCTCTTGCTTTGGGTAAGCATCCTCTTAAGTATTGCAATAATCATTTTGTTCGTTGCCTTTGCTTACCCATTACTCTGAGGATAGTAAGGGGATGAAAACGAGTGTTTGATCCCTAGGCTATCACAAAAGGTTTTGGTCTCGACACTGCTAAATTGGGGCCCGTTGTCAGTGATGATTGTCATGGGAATGCCAAAACGGGTTACAATGTTTTTGAGAATGAAATTGCACACATGTTTAGATGTAGTTTTTTGAAGGGGAGCAGCTTCTACCCACTTCATGAAATATTCTGTTGCGGTTATAATAAAACTATGCCCCACAGAAGATGAGGGTGTTATTGGGTCGATAAGGTCCAACCCCCACTTTTGAAAGGGCCACGTGATTTGCGCCGTATGCAACTCATTTGGTGGTACATGTATTAGATTACTATGTTTTTGACAAGTACTACATGTTTTAGCCTTGGAGAGACAGTTGTATTCCATGTGTGGCCAATAATAGCCTAAGCGTCTGATCTTTGTTGCCATGGCTTTTGGTGCTATATGTCCTCCGCATAGTCCGTCGTGTACTTGTTCGACGATGGTTTGGGCATTGGTACTACTGACGCATGTTAGCAATATGCCTTTGTAGGATCTACGACACAACGTGTCCCCTACCAGGGTATACTGCCGAGAACGTTTTCATACCACATCCTTTTGTGCATTTGTTAGATGTCGTGGTGTTTCACCGTGTAGAAGGTATTCTTTTATGTCGTCATACCATTCTATTGCGTGTGTTGTACTAACAGATGCGACCAACAATGTGTCAAGAGTATCGATTATTGGTTCAGCACAACTGATCACGGAGCTTGGTAATGCATGGAACATGTTTGGCGATATATTTAATGCTAATGTGGCTAACACGTCTGCAATGGTGTTATCATTTCTAGAAATGTGTTGCACATCGATGTTTTCAAATCGCCTTATTAAATGTTTTGCCAAGTCACAGTATGGTTGTAAGTGTTAGGCTTTACATGTGTAAACATCTATGACTTGGTTTAAGACTAGTTGTGAGTCTCCTCTGACCACAAGCCGTGTGATGTCTAAAGCCAATGCTATCGTGAGACCTATAAGGAGACCTTCATATTCTACTATGTTGTTGGTGCAATGAAAATTGAAATGATAAGTAAAGGGTTAGATCTCCCTGGAGGGATAGGTGATGACAGCGGCTACACTTCCCCCTTGAGAGGTGGATGCTCCATCAAAGTTTAGAATGGCATCGTAGTCATTGGGCACTATGTCTATTGTGCTTATATTCTCATCTGGGAATTCTGGCTCTATTACCGCTTGATCGTGCGTTGGTGACGTGGCCATTTGACTTGCTATGGCTTGATACAAACTGATGATTGCGCTATGTAGTGTAGGTCAAATTCAGCTATCATGGCTTTCCAGCGGGCTATCCGACTCATTTCGTAAATGTTTCCCATTATAGCCCTTAGCACATTATCTTTGCAAATTACATTAACTTGGTTACGGAAGAGGTAATGTCACCATTTTCTTAAGGAAAAGACCAAAGCTAAACAGGACCTCTCTACGTCGTTATACTTTTTCTCATGAGTAACTAATGCATGGTTTAAATAATATACAGGGACTTCTGTTCCGTCATCTTGTTTCTGGCAAAGCATAGACACGATTGACGAATCTGAAGTGGCAAGGTAGATGTAAAATGGTTTATTGTTTTGAGGTGGATAAATTGGGGGTAGTCAGGCGAGTGCTATTTTAATATTATCGAATGCTTCTTGGAACTGTGGAGTCCATTCGAAATGGACGTTCTTGCGTAACAGGTGGTTCATAGGTTTTAGTTTGTCTGTTAGTTTTTCTATGAAGCACCTGATAAACTGTAATCTACCTTGTAGACCTCGAAGTTCGGTAAGGTTGCTTGGTGGTTTTAGGTTTATTATGGCCTTAACCTTATCGGGGTCTTCTCATATCCCTGCTTCTGAGGCTATAAATCCAAGCATTTTTCCTGTCTTGACACCGAAGACACATTTTTTTGGGTTGAGTCTCAATTCATACTTCAAACAACGCTTTAACACTAAGTCGAGATCTTGTACATGTTGTTCCGATGTTTTTGATTTAACCACAATGTCATCCACGTAGTTGTTGAGCGAGTGTAACATGTAATCGCTAAAGATGAATGTCATCACTCTTTGATACATGGCCCCTGCGTTCTTGAGACCAAAGGGCATCATTGTGTAACAAAAGGTTCCCCATGGTGTCATAAAGGTTGTCTGAAGCTGATGCTCTGGGTTGATGTGTATTTGATTGTATCCTGAGAAGCCATCCATAAAAGATAATAAGGCATGCTCGGCAGTTGAATCAACAAGTTGATCAATGCTGGCTAGGGGAAAATCATCTTTTATGATTGCAACATTTAAATCCCAGAAGTTAATGCATAAGCGAATGCTTCCGTTCTTCTTCGGGACTATGACCATGTTGGATACCCACTTGGTGTAATCAACAGCCCGAATGAAACCAGCCTAATACAGCTTGGTGATCTCATTACAAACTGCCAATGCCACCTCGGGTTTAACCTTTCGTGCCTTTTGTTTTACCGGTCTCAATTTGGGATCAAGAATAATGTTATGCTGGACAATCCGAGGGTCTAACCCGGGCATGTCCATGTAAGACCAAGCGAATGCTTTCATGTTTTCCCTGAGCACGTCCTCAATGTCTTTGGCTAATTGTGGTTGTAGTAATGTGCTTAATTTTAATATTTTAATTTCCCCATCGGGCATGGTTATTGGGGTTTCGTTCAACGAGTCTTCGGTGATATTTTTGGCTTCTATGTCGAGGGATTTTGTCATACCATTGTAGTTGTCTATTGTTTGCTGTGTTGAGGCTATGACTACGTCGTCCGTTGATGAACTTAAGTGGATGAGGTTTATGTTGATGTCCCTTGCAATTTTGCCATATGGTCCATCGATAATTAATGGTTCGGTTAAGTGTTGGCAATCCATCAGGCTTGCTCCTACCAATAAACAGAGAGTTGAATGAGCTAATGGGTATCATTCTATGTTCTTTGGTAATTTTAGATTATGTGTACATGCATGATGGTGGATTATCGTCGCACTGGGACGCATGGCAGTTTAAGGCCTTACCGGGCCATAACGGTAGTTTAATGCTGTACCGGGCCGTGATGGCAGTTTAAGGCCGTACCAGGCCGTAACGGCAATTTATGTTGGAATGTTCAGTGTAAACTCATGAAAAGGGGTTCACAGGGGAACTAGGACGTAGTAATTTTGTTTTTATTTTAGATATATATATATATTTTATCATTTTTTGGGCGAATTTCAACAAAAAATAAATAAAAAAGTGAAAAAAGAGGCAAAAAGAGCAAACTGGGAGG
>MNCI01036652.1:85935-108351 GCA_015680685.1 Gnetum montanum | reverse complement strand
GGGGGGGCGTCATTTGTCACATTGGATTCTCTGAGCGTAAACCCGAGCATAAACTTCTCAGCGTGAGCGTAAACTGCAAAACCTTGGCGTAAGCGTAAACCCAAACCCCAGCGTAGACGCCAACGGCTAAACCCCAGCGTAGATGCCAACGGCTAAACCTTAGCGTAGACGCAGAGCGTAGAAGTTTAAGCATCAGCGTAGGGACTCAGACTTTGGCGTAGAGGCTCGGCGTAGGCGTAGACAATTCTAACCTTCAGCGTACACTGTTGGTCCCAGCGTAGAGGATGCTGCAATGGGCAAAGGCAAGTAAGTGGAAGGGCAGGGGAGGAAGGGACCTGACTTGACCTTCGCAGAGGAGAGCGAAGCCATGCTGCAGTGCCTGCCCAGGCCAAGGATTCCGTCATGGCTTGGATCATCACACAGGTAGGCTCTGATCCCATCTCTATTACTTATTTTTGCTGGTGTATGTTTCGTAGCATAGATAGTCTCGTAGAGGGCTTCAGCGTATACGCCAAGCGTAGAAAGTTTAGCGTAGAGATTTTTGCGTATAGGCCAAGCGTAAAATATTTCGGCGTATACGCCGAGTGTAAGGAGTTACCGTAGAATCTTGATAGCATAGACTGTTAGCGTAATCTATTTTCAGTGCACAGCGTAATCACTTTTTCTTGCGCAAAGCATAGACGATTGTATCAGCGTATATGCTAAAGGCTATACGGCGTAATAAGTTTTCTATGCACGAAGTTTTCTGTTTTGTCAGCATAAGCTTTCTATTTTATCAGCTATGATTTTCTATTTTATCAGCGTAGACGATCTACGCTATGACGGCGTATACGCTGAGGGTTTCTACAGCGTATACGCTGAGCGTGAACAGTTAATTCTTTTCAAACGTGGTGCAGTGTAGACTTATTTTTGTGTAAACTGTTTTTCGGCGTAAACTTTGTTCGGTGCCTAGCGTAGACTATTTACGCTAACAGCTTCTGTGGCGTATACGCTGAGGGTTTCTTCAGCATATACGTTGAGCGTAAGACATTCGGGCAATAGTGTAAATAGTTGGTTGTCAGCGTAAAGGCCGGGTCAGGCAGCGTATACGCCGAGCGTAGACAAATTTTGACAGCGTATACGCTAGGTTTAGCAGCGTATATGCTGAGCGTAAACAATTAGGAAATTTTTCTAAGTGTCAGTCTATGATGTGAACTTTTGTTTTTCGCGTTGTTTTGATGCATGGCTGATTTATCGTGGCATCCTGATTGCTTGCAGGGATAGTAAGCCTTTTCTCCTCGTTGTTGAGCTCATTGGGGTGCTAACATGGTTTGGCCCCATTGAGGTTGACGAGCCTACCCCAGATCTAACTATGGACAACAATGGGGTCTGGTTCAGAGAAGGTGTGTGTGAATTCCTGGCCTTCATGTTAGACAACTTCGAAGTGGCGATCTGGTCGCAGCTAAGTGAACTAGTGGAGCAAAGTGTGCTTGAGGCAATGCTGCCTGGAGCTACAAAGGGTGTCATGGTCTTCATAGAAGACATTGACGAGGGGCCGTTTGTTAACGAGGATGGTTCTACCCGCGGCCCTAGGTCTACATGCCCGTTAGCGCACGTGTGGGCACAATTTCCACGAGGGTTGGACTACCTCAACAACACCCTATTCATAGCTGCACGCGCGCACACGCTATTTCAGAATCCCCCTGGCACCATGTACCGGGTGGATAGGTAGGACCATTTAAGTTTGTTGTTTCTTTTTGCCGTTTGGTATTTGTTTTTGTTCTGACATCCGTTTGTTTGTAGGCCTAAAGTTAACCTAGATGGAACATGTGTTGAGGATGAAGGGCTAGCTCTTGCTCGCACTACTCTAGAGGCTTTTATGGCGGGTCCCACCCTTCGTGGAACCGTATTGGGTCAAATGAATGGTGCTATCGTTCATTTTCATAAATAGTTCTCTAGAGCGTTCGTGATGTGCAAAGCTTGTGGGTGGCTGCATGAAGACTGGTCAGACAATGGACCGGTCTTCCCCCGTGACTCCGGCAGCACATCCAAGTCGACAACTAATGGTAAATGAGAACATTTCCTAGATGTGCTAACGTGTTTGTTTAACTGCTGAGAGTTATACTGATATGACAATCTCAAATTGTATTTGCAGTTGATGTACCTCTTGGCGGGGACCCTGTCACAACTGGGTGAACTGAGACAACCTTATCAATGAAGTTTGGGGAGGTGACTAAGGCTCAAAAATGGTTGCGTAACCGTGCCCCGCCATCTATTATTCATTGCTTAGACAATGCCGGCCTCATGGAGCTTTTCACGACCCCGAGTTCTGATGTATCAATTGCAGAAATGATCAGGATCGTAGATTCCTTTAATGAGTCTGTCTCCTACTACAACACTTGAATTAAGGGTGTTAAGGTAGTTTTCCATCTGTTGCCTGAGTTCTTTTCAAACTTATTTGGGGTATCGGCAGATGGCATAAGTGTAGTTTTAGACAGGGCTCATAAGGAGCTCCAAACGGTACGTGAATCGGAGGATTGGCTGGGCATGGCCAAGGGTGCCAAGGGATTCCCGATGTAGGGGAAAGCAAAGGTTGAGGAGGTAAATGAACTATATCCCTTGTTTAGGGCATGGGTATTCCCCAAAACCCTTTCCCAGGTACGGAGTCTTGGGGTTGAGGCTGTACACGTCATGCGAACTATCCTGGAAATTGGAATGTGCTATAACTGGGTTGAATTTTTGTTCTCGGGCATGCACAAGGAGATAGTGCGGTTGCGCTTGAATGTCGAGGCACAATCCCACTTCACCTTTGCCTTTTTTTCCGGTTACCTTCATCGCTTTGCTGAGTTTCTGGTAGTTCACGTAGATAACAAGTATGTTCTATGGGATCGGGGTCAACTATCCCATCCGTTGATCAATCACTTATTTGAAATAGCCAAGTCCCAACATGCCCTTGAGGGCATTGATGAGTCCATGTCTATCACGACAGGGGGATCGTCTGGTACGTCAATCCACACCCATGATAGTTTGGGATTGGAACCGGACGATGTACCCTATACTATGAGAAGAGCAGAACAGGTCATCAAGGAAACTGTTGGCCAGGCCAAATCAAAGCTGAAAAGACACAAACGCCCAACTGAGGAGGTCTCGAATGTGAGCGAGCCAAGAGTGAAGTGCATACGATTCAAGATGCCTGGTAAGTAGACTTCGCCTGCCTATGTTTTATCATTTTCATTTCGCTCATAATTTTTTCTTCAATCGCTTACATGTTACTGATACCTTTGGCTTGATTTCAGAAGTGAGAAAGCAGGCTTTAGAAATGATCACTGAGGAGGAGGAGACCAACACAGAGCGGAATAATGAGGAGGAGAATGTGGAGAAGGATCAGGGAAGAGGAATGGAGGAGTTAAAGGAAAACACCATAGAAATTGAACCGTTGGATGATCAAGGTGGTATCGATCAAGTGTTTAGTAGCTTTCTTAAGGGAAAGCTAGACTTAGGCGATCCCCCGGAAGGTGACAAGGAGCACGGTATGTTTTCTTTTATTTTTATTTTATACTACTTCGTTAGTTATCATTTCCATGGTATTTTATTTTCATATTTTCATATCTTCCAGATGAAGGCAGTGAAACCAGGACGGTGCGGTTAGACGTACCCATGAAGACGGTTCCTCTTGAGAGGACCACAAAGGTTAGTTCATCCCGCACCCGTGAGCCATTTACTTGGATAGAAATTCCAAGGAAGATGGATTTTGTGGCTGGAATCGTTGAAGAGGTTGTCGAAAAAATTCAGGAGGTCCACCCTGAAATAGGTATAACGTTTTTTGAATCATTTGCCGTTTTAAAGTTTCGTACCTTGTTCATGTTGTCTTAACGTTTGTTCTTTTCATGTGCATAGGTGCCAAATTGACGTGGGATCCCTCTGAGAGCATCAGCATAGAGAGTTTACCCTCACTATCCCCAGAGGTGGAGTAGGATCCAAGACCTGTTTATGAGGAGGTGGTGGAAGGTCTTGTGCACAACACCAAGTCATTGTGGACCTGTAGGCATTCTGTCGAACAGTTGTGGCTGCAAATCTAGGCAAAGGAAAAGGAAGTCTCCGAATTTTCAGTTGAACGTGATGATCTTAAGGCTCGGTACGAGTTCACTGCTGCTAAACTGAGCGGTGATCGCTCTTGGCGAACGTCCGAGGTTACATATACCAGATATTGGAATCTACTAAATCATCATGTGTCACTGACTTGGAGAATGGCAGAGCGTAAAGTCCAAATTGATGTCATGAACCTCAAATGTCAAGATTGAAAAGCCTTCACTTCCAAGGTTCACAAGTGGGGTCAGGATGAGAAGAACCACAAACATCACTACAAGAAGTCATTAAAAAAGTATCCATTGAAAAGCGGCAACTAGAAATGTTTATGGAGGGTTGGGATTTGTGCTCTGCTTTTGATAATTTTGCCCAAAACACAACTGTTGAGATGGAGTCGCCTACAAGGGTGATTACAACTACCTCTAGGGAAGTGTCTATGGGTGAATTCCCTCTGAAACGTCCTACCTAGTCAGCTGTTGACAAGGGGAAGACCTTAGCAGACGTCGACCTAGGCCTCGATGGGACAGATTGGGCAAGTGCCTTAGAAGAGGAAATCCTTCGTCTGTTGGAATTTGGGTTAGGGGGATCTCCTATGGTAAGAATTTTGTCATTATAAAATTGATTTGTTAAATAATGTTTGAAATTTTGACGTTCTCTTATTCTTATATTGGTTGTCTTGTTTTGTATTTTCAGGATGAAGGTGGTGACGATGTCCAAGAAGCTGGCCCCAATGGAGTGGGGGCCCCTGATGCCGGTGGGTCTAAAGGGGAGAATCCTCCTGTCCCAAATGCTTAGTTTTTTTTTAGTTTTTTTTTTAGTTTTTTGCTGACTCAAATTTATATGGGAATTGTAAATTAAGGAAGTTTTGAGATGGACGAGAACAGTTGACACTTATAATTGTACAGCATTGCATGTATAAAATTTTTTTTGTTGATTTTGAGTTTGATTGCACACACGACACAACAATGTAAAATATTTTGGTTTATTTTTCATTTGTTTTAGATGTAATGTGCAGATGTAATTATAAATTGTAATGACAAACGAGAGAGGAAAAAAAAGTATGTGTGATCTAGTTTAAGGCCATTTCGGGCCCCATGCGTAGTTTAAGGGCATTTCGAGCCCCAGTTGTAAACAAGGAAGATTTTGGATAACGTGGGTGGGTTTCTTGGTTGACCGACCATTTCTGATCATGGCTAGTTTTATGTCATTGTGGACATGATAGTTTAACGTCTTTCTGGATAGGGAGTGTAGTCTAATGTTTTTCTCTGATTTGTTGTAGTTTAACGTCATTTCGGACATATTGAGATGGTATTATTTTAGGGATTTTTTGATTTTTCTCTTTTTAATGTTAGGCGATGTGTCAACGGGTATGATTCTGTATTCAGCATCCCCTTCACTGATCACATTGAATGGTAATTCAGCCCAAGGGACGTCTGATGGAGTGGTTCCTATGTCAGTGTTTTCTTGTGTTTCGGTATTTGCTGTGAGTTCTGTGTTAGTCTCTAATTGAGAGGGTGTATGTACCATGTCAGGCACAAGTGTTTTTGTTTTAGGTGGATCACGTTCTGTGTTTAAAGGATTGACGCCTACCGGTTGTTGTTCGTTTATGTCATTTTGGCCAGGCTCTTCAAGCTCAACCTTTGAGCCTTGGTCTGTGTCTATGTGTGATGAAATAATAGGTGTAGCTGCTTCCCCGTGTATGATGATTTCACCACCTTCATAAGGCAGGTGAATCTCTTGGTGTATAGGGGACGAGACTGCTTTCAGCTGGGCCAACCAGGGTCTTCCTAATATTAGGTTGAATCCTGGCATTTCATTGACCACGACGAAGTCGGTAGACGTGGGAAACTGGTCCCCTGCTATGAAGTCTAAGGTCACTATGCCTTTGACCATCATGCGTGACCCGCTAAATGATTTTAAACATGTAGTTGCAGTTGGTTTGATTAACTCCGTCAGCCCTAGTTGTTCAACGATGGGGTATGGTACCATGTTCATAGTAGCTCCATCGTCTACGTGGACCCTATGTATCTTGAACTGATTTATGCGTATCGTTATGAACATGGGGGCTATTGTTACCTCCCCTGTTTTCTTATCCACTTTAATGTTATCTTTGTGGAAGCTTAGTGGTTTGGAAGTTGACCCTTGGGGTGAGTACATTACCACGTGAATGGAAGGTTCATTTGGGGGCAAGTCCTTGCTTACTGGGATCAACGTTAGCATGCATACCAAAGCTTCACGATGCATTTGGGATGTTAGAACTAAGTCATACAAGCTTAGTGAAGTGTTCTTTTGCTTGAGTGCTTGTGTGACTTGTGTTAAAGTTTTTGCCAAGTCTCTACTGTTGGGTGTGTTTGCATCGACGGTGACTAGGTCCATTGGGCCCAACAGTTTTATTTCATGCTTTGTTGGTCTATCATTTTTGCTTGAAACCATCGTTTTAGATGTATCATGTTTTTTGGATGGTTCACCCATTGCTGCCCATTGCCTAGCCACATTTTGTGAAGGAACTCCCTATTGGGTTACAGCGGTTGAGGGGGCTTCATGCTTTTGGATGTGGGGGATGTAGTGAGCGGACGTGGATGCTGGTATCACATGTGGCATCTCTATCACTCAAGGCGAGAAGGTTGCTCCCATGTTATTGTGTGGGGGTGGTAATTATGAGGATGGGCCTGCGGCTGCAGAAGGGAGGATAGCGAGAGGGAGTGTACTGAATTGTGGATTGGTTGCAGGAGGAACCTGAACCAGCACTGATGTTTCTGGAGAGGGTGCTTGCTTCTGGGTGTACCTGAGGGGTTGGAGGGGCATGAATTCCCCTGTGCCTAGATGAAACATGGGGTTGATGTGTGTTTGTGGGCTAAGGGTGTGATAGGAGTCTTCGTGTTCGGATTGGGCAGCGAACTCGTCCTTCTCTTCTAGTTGGAGATCTACTGCAGGCTGATCTAACGACTGGATCCTTTGTAGGAGGAGTTGTGTGATGAGCTCTAAGTATTGCTTTGGAACAGGGATTATATCATATGGGGAAGGGATAAACTCACGTCCCCCCCTGTAGAAGAGTTTGTATTACCTCTTTACCTCTATTTCAGCTCGATCTACGGCCAGACCAGCTTGCATCTTCACACATATGAAGTTGTACTGGTCTTGGGTTATAATGTTAGAGGTTGGGTTTCTCCCTTGCAACCTTAGGGACCGGCGGGGCCCCGCTGTGGGTTGTACTGCTAGTTGTGGAACGATAGGCTGTTGGACAGCCATGGTGCCTACAATGTCAGTGACTTAAGTGGTTGTAGCGGTGGTGTTTACGGGGTTCATGATGACCTGTTGAGGGTATGACACGATGTAGAGATGTGAAATTAGTGTACTGAGTGCAGCATACAACGTATACACTTTAACGACTGGCGTATAACGACAGGGTATACAGCGTATATATATGCAGCGTATGGAGTCAGCGTAGACAAGTCTACGGCATAAATCGTACAGCGTATATGCTAGGCAGCATATACAGCATTAGGGTTCAGCGTAAAACAAGGTTACAGTGTATAGAATGCAGTATAAACTCGGCAGTAGCGTAGACAAAGTCTAGGGCATAAAGAGCGCAGCGTAAACAGAACAATAGGGACAAAAATCAGTGCGGTGTAGACAAGGTCTACGGTGTCGAGAGCATAGCGTAAACGGTAGTATCTATGGCGTAAAATGTGCAGTGTAAACTTTAGCAGTCTTGTGTATAGCGCAGGAAAAATTTGCAGTGTAAAGCATGTAGCATATGATTAACAGCGTAAACGCTAGGGATCTTAGAGTAAGTTTTAACAGGAGCGGCGTAGACGCTGAATAAGGTAAACGCTGGATTGTTTGTAGACGGTTTCAAACTGAGCAGCGTAAACACTGGGAGGCTTTCAGAAGGAATCGATGTATGGTCGGCGACGTAAATGCTCAACAGCGTAAACACTGGGAAGCTTGCAGGTAAGGTTTTAGGTTCAGGCCCTCCTTCTAGTGCCAATTTCTGTACCGCCCGAAATTGTCGGTCTCCGGCTGGAAGGAAACAGAGATCGTGGGATCGCAGGACGTGCACAGAAGACCCTATCTTCGCCTGAGGGCGAGCTGGAATGAACGAAGGTAGAGTACCTTGGGTGGTCCGCACGCGGATCAGACAAGGATTTTCCCAAACGTACACTGAAGTGCTATACGTTGGGTTATACGTAAACGACATAACGGGCGTGAATCAGAGCATGAACAACGTGATTGATGCGAACAGAGTGTAAACGTAAACAAGCGTAAATAGAATGCATGCAACAATTAATGCAAACTGTAAATGATTTTGGAAAGAAAATGTAACAATGGCATTAAAGAATGAGAGTACAATGCACCGGTGTAACGCAGTTGTGACTGGGACACAAGGTGAACAAAAAGCCCCAGTGGATGTGAGGATGACTGTGGGCTGGTTTACTCTGTAAGCACAGTGTAGCAGTTGTATGCTCACCGTACAGGGTTGTCCAGTGTATAAGGTTTCCTGCCCTAGTGCTCAGCGTCTCTGCTCTTTGGCGTGCTCTGAATGTTTTGCCAACTGACCCTGTTCTAGTGAAAAATGGGGCTTTTATACAGGTTTTTGACGCTAGACTCGGGTTGGGCGACACGTGGTGCGTTGACCGGGTGCAAAAGCGTAAAATTTACAAGTGTACAATATGTTACATTTGGTGGGCATATACGCTAAGTGTATACGCTACATCTGGTGAGCGTAGACTCTAGGCGTATATACTAGATGTGCTGGGCGTATGTGAATTTGGGCGTAGATGTTGTAGACGCTGGGCGTATACGCTGATGATGGCTGGGCGTATACGCTGGGGCGTATATGCTGATGGATGCAGGCGTATACGCTAATGGTCGTTGCCTTGTGCCAAATCTTGCTTTGCAGTGCTGTTTCCATGCCGTCTTCGAGGATTGCATGCTAGGCGTATACATCTGTTGTACCTGCTGAGCGTACATGTGAGGCATGTACACTGGACGTGTACGCTAGGCATATACGCTGTGGATGTCGGGCGTATACGCTGGGGCGTATACACTGTGGATGTGAACTTGAGCGTATACGCTGGGCGTATATGCTGAGACTGCATACTTAGTGAAAATTAAGTATTTTGATCTCTGAAGTTGCCATGTGTGTCACCGGATGTAGCCGTGGTCATCTGTGACTCCCAGGGACCTACTTCATGTTGGAGAAGTACTAAGCTCAAAATTTTGTGGTGTTTCACAATGTACCTAGTCAAGAATGTAGCTTGTTGACACACATCCAACTTGTGCACAACTGCCCATTGGATACATGTCACTGATCCACTTTCCTCTCATCTCCCAGCCATTAATCCCATTCTCGAATTTTGCACCTGAGCCCAGCCAAACCCTATAAATACCCTGTCAATTCACATAAACTAGGAGGTGGGAAAAGGGGAGACATTGGCAATTTTAAGAATAATCCTTGGGTGCTTGGCGCACTTGACTCTTGGCATCTAAGTACTTCTCACCTACATCATCACATCATCATGTCACATCACCCTGAGGCTAGGCGTTTGAGTTGCCATTTGCACATGTGCAACTATGCTTTGACGGGTGCACACCTTTTTTTTAAGCAATACAATTCTGTTCATCTTGCCAACCAACCATTTTTTCTGTTTAATCTATTTTATATTTGATTTACATTCTATTTACATTCTATTTATGTTCTGCTTGCCTACATTCAGTTCACATCCTATTTACATTTGCTTATATTCTATTTATGATCGTGTTTACATTTTATGCACTGTTCATATTTTACGACATCAGTTACGATAACCCCAGTGCAAGCCATAGTTTACGCTCAGGGAAGTCCTTGGTTGATTTGCATGTAGACCATCCAAGGCACTCTGCCTTTGTTCCCTTTTCCAACTTGCCCTCAAAGCGAAGGTAGAGTCAGTTGTGCTTGCCCGACGATCTTTCGGTGTTTGTTTCCTTCCAGCCTTACACCAATGATTTAGGTCAGTACAGTAACCTCAAGGTTTAGTTTAGGTTCATATGCCTCATCTCTGTGAGACTATTCTATTGTCGCCACTTCTTCAGAAATCTGTGGACAGATTCCACTTCAAGCTCCTCTTGAAGAGGTCCTATTCCATGGGTCTCTACTTACTCATGGGGTTGTTCTTGGACCCTTCCCATTCTTGGTTGTTTGTCCCTTAGTTGTGATAGTCCTCCTTCCTACACATGCTTTCCTTTTAGCACCAATTGTGGTCACACCATAACCAAGGATTAGCATTCAATGTGTAACTTATCACATTTAAATACCTTGTCTCATTAGGTAGTTACACTTAGAAAAAGTTTGGACCATGGAAGATTGATTATTTTATTGTTATTTTAATGATTTTTAACTTCGACCATCACCAGAGCTTGCAGGAAAGATTTAACTCTTATAAATTGATGTTTTAATGTTGATTTCTTTGTTAAACCTTGTGGGAGTGAGAAATTTTTCCAAAAAAAATTTAATGCTTGTGGCCCCCATGACAAAGAGCTTACCTTTGATAGCTATAGGGTCAAAGAATGAAGTGAATTGGACAAACAGTTACAAAGATATGGCTCTTGGAAAGTTCTAGGCTTTGAAAAATTAAAAAACTCTCCATCATTTTGAAGCAAATGTGAAAATCACTAAGTGTGGCTACCTATATATAGATGGGTGGAAACTTGCATTGATGGGATCTTGTATATGGGGTCTCGTTTATGCATGGTTTCCATCGATGAGTACCTATCTACAGAGCCTATGATCAAAATTTTCACCTTTAAAAAATATGAAATATAGAGAGAGTTTAAGTATGAAATTAATGTCTTTGGAGACCTAGAAAAGTTGTGAACATGATGAAATCTTGAAGAGGGCTTGATAATTCATGAAAATGGAGAAATTGGTGGGAGAATGGAATTGCATTAGAGAAAATGCCTGAAGGAGTGCATAGTTGGATGCATGATGGCGTGCACAAAAGATGTGACTGTGAAAATGCCTAAGGATAAGGAACTTAACCAACCCAACCAAAAGATATACGAGTGGATCCTCCCCATAGGATATTCATGCCATTTTTGCTCTTACATAACCTCAATTAAGGTGTCCATGGGTTCCACAGTTGATTAATGGTTATGAAAAGTGAAGGACCAAATCCTGAAGAATCTACCTAAATTTGGACACATCAGACTAAGAAATTGGACAAGACATGTAAACCAATAGTGAGGTGAGTTATGGAAAGCATTGATGGGTGAGAGAGAAGATGGAATGAAGTTCCTAATTGTGGCACATGAAGTCCCTTGTGGATTTTATGGTTAAATGACTCGATAAAGTTCATTCTTAGTCTATATCAAAACCAACTACCTTTAGTGACTTTCTATCACCACTCTAAGACTAGTCCACCTCCTCAACACACAAGAATGCTCCGATAGATCAATCACCATTTCTTATTTGAGAAGAAAAGAGAAGTAGAAAGTAAGAAAGGGCCTTAGTTAGAGGGGACCTGCAGGCATGGGTTACATGCCTTTCTAGTCCCATAACTAGTTCTTATAGCCCATTATTTTTGTCTAAGGGGTATGCTTTAAATTCCCATCATTTTTTTGGATTTTATGTTTTTATGGATTTTTGGATGGGAACCACACCATGTAAAGACTTGTTAACTTCCTGTTATTGGTTGACATGGAATGGTAAGAAATCCATAAAAACACTCATGCATTCAAGTAAGTAGAAAGGCACAAAGAGTATTCAGTCCCCTTGAAGTCACACCCTTTTCAAACTGTTTGAATCCTTTCCAAGTTTGGAAACTAGCAAGGTTACAAGTTTGTTAAAGTTTCATTAAAGAAAAGGAACCTCATACCTCAAAAACTAGGAGGATCATAGAGTTTGTGGATGGGTGGATGATGTGGACTCATTGCTTGTTTCATGAAAAAGAAACTTTGTCTTCGTAATTAGTCATCAAAATTCAAAAATAGAAACCAAACAAGAACAATAAAGAATAGTAAGTATAGACCAGCATTAGTAAATAGCTATGACATCTTTGTGTCTTGCTAGTAATAAAGTAGTATTATTAGAAAACAATAAGCAAAATTCACACTAAAACAAAGTAAATTATAAAATAAATTGTAAATTATCCAAGAAAGTAAAAGCATAGTAACAATGTGGTAAAATAAAAATTGAAAAAATAATTAAGTGTAAAACAAAAAGGTATAAAAATAAAGAAAGTGTACAATAAAAAAGTGTAAAAACAACAAAGTGTAAAATAAAAAATTGTAAAAAAAAAGGTAGAAAAACTAAGGAGACACTTTAATAATTAGCATGAATGGCCATCTCCTCCATGAATGATTTGAAAGAAGGAGAGTCAAAACATTGAGTGAGGTTGTTCATATGAGGAGGTGTTGCTTCCATGAGCTTACTTGGGCTCATGGGAAGGTTTGAATTATTGTGTATTGATCAATTGCTTTTTGTTTGGCCATGCAGATTTGTAGATTAAAATGGCCTTAGAAGGAAAGGTTTCCATAAATGATATAAGGACCTTCCCACAATGTTTGAAACTTGGTCTTTTGAGGTACATGTGTCGGGTTCCAGTAAATAACCTTATCTCCAGGTTGGAATTTGACTTTCATTATTCTAAGATCATGGAATTTTTGTTGAATGTATTATTCACTTCATTTAAGGATAGGGACACCAATCTATCCTCATTTAGCACATTGAGGTTGATCAGTATTTCCTTCTATGCTATGCTAAGGTCAAGATCAAAGTCATAGGCTATTGAAAGTGTATGGAGCTTGGATTGAATTGGAATGGTTGGCATTTTTTCATACACTAGCTCATAGAAAGAGTAGCCTATAGGGAGTTTTCATGTGGAGCAGTAGGCCCCAAGGGAATCATTGAGTTTTGTTCTCTAGGTTATTCCATATTTGCTAATTTTTCTCATTAGGATTTTTGAGATCTCCCTATTAGTAACCTTAGCTTGACCATTGGCTTAAGGGTGGTAAGGTGTTGTTAATTTATGTTCAACCCCCAAGCGTTGCATGAGCTTGTGAAAAGTAGTGCCTATAGAATGAGTTCCATTATTAGAAATCAGTGCACATGGCACTCTAGACCTATTTACAACATTCTATTGTACAAACTGAGTAGTAGTGAAAGATGTACAGTTGGTGAGAACTTCTGATATTTTCCATTTTGTATAGTAGTCAATAGTGACTATTATGTATGCTTTTTCATTTGACATGGATGTGATGGGATCCATGAAGTCTATGCTTTAGAATTCAAAGGGTTCTAATGGTTGGATCCATTGCTGAGGCCCCTCCATTCAAGTCGTCATCCCACCATCTCATTGACAGTGTTCACAAGAGCAAGAAAATTGGTGGGAATCCTTTAAGATTATTGAGAAATAATACCCTACCATCAGGATCTTAACAATTGTGCATCTCCTTGCATAGTGGCCCCTGCAAGGACCCTCATGAGCATCTTGGAGAATGAATAGTTGATCAACATCAAGGACACACCAATGAACTAGGTCATTGGCACACACCTTGTAAAGGTGTCTATTAATCTCCATGAAGTGTTTGTCCTGATGAAGAAATTGTTATTTATTATGGTGCTCCAAGTTTTATGGCATTTCATGAGTGAGAAGATAAGTGAGGATGCCATGGTACTAGTTTGGTTCAGTGGGCACTTGTTCATTTATTGCATTAACAAAGAGAATTTCATCAAGAAATTGATTAGAGAGTAGGCTATTCTCTTTGTTGTTTCAGCATAACCAAGATAGGTGGTTAGTGACCACGTTCTTAGTTCTCTTTCAATCTACCATTGTAAGATCAAACTCCTATAAGATCACATGCCACTGTATGACATGGGGGCTCACCATCAACTGGTTTATTAGGAAGTGAATGGAACTATGGTTGGTGTGAATAAACACCTTGTATCCAAGCACATAATGCTTGAATTTCTCCAAGGCATACACCACCATCATTAGCTCTTTCTTTGTTGTGGTATAGTTGAGCTATGCATCCACAATGCTTCGGCTTGCACAGTGGATATAATAAGGATGTTTTTGCTTATCCAACTGTGTAAGAATAGCTCCCAAGGCATAGTTCGATGCATCCATCATGACATGAAATGAATAGGACCAGTCAGGTGTTCATAGAATTGGACTTTCTACAAGATTCTCCTTAAGTTGCTGCAATGGGTTTTTGCATTCCTCAGTCTATAAGAATGGAGCATCCTTCTTTGTAAGCTTGACTAATAGTTTAGTGATCTTAGAGAAATTCTCTATAAATTGTTAGTAGTAGCCAATGTGTCCAAGGAATGATCAAACATCTTTCATACTTTTTAGTTGGTACATTATTACTTGGATGACCCTAATATTTTTAGGGTCCACCTCAATCCCTACTTGTGAGTTTCTATGCCCCAACACAATGTCTTCCTAGACCATGAGATGGATCTTTTGCCATTTGAGCTAAAGATTGGTCTCCCTTCATCTTTTAAGCACTTACTCAAGGTGGTTCAGGGCCTGCTTGAATGTAGCACCATAGGTAAAGAAGTCATCCATGAATACTTCCATCCCACTACTAATCTACTACTAAAAAATGCTAAGGACAAGGTGTGAAAAGTTGTAGGAACATTGCATAGACCAAATGATATCTTTCGATATGCAAAAGTTCCCCAGGGTCTTGTGAATGTAGTTTTGGCCTAATCTTTCAGTGTAATCTGAATTTCGTTATAGCCGCTATAACCATCTAGAAAGCTATAGAAATAATGCCTAGAAATAGTGTCCAACACTTGATTCACAAATGAAAACAAAAAATGATCATTGTAGGTTTCCATTTTCAACAACCTAAAATCAATATATACCCTCCACTTGCCATCTTTCTTTAGCATAATTACAAGTGGGCTAATCCACTTGCTATCCCCAATTGGATAGATGAACCTTTCCTTGAGGAGTTGTTCAATTTCCTCTTTGATGATTTGGTTCAATTTGGGATTGAACCATTGCTGTGGTTACATCTTTGGCTTGATGTATGGATTACTATAGATGTGATGCTAGCATATCCTAGGATCAATCCTAGTGAGTTTAGGATATGACCATGAAAAGGATATTGGCCATTTGTTAACCTCATTTAGTAGCATCTTTTTTTACCTAGAAGCAAGATTGACATTGATTATCACTAGCTTACCATTTTTCAAGAATGCATAATTCATGCCAGCAGGTAGAGTTTTCAACTCCAAGGGCTCCTGTTTAAAAATTTTAGGGATTTTCAACTCTCCTTAATAAGTGTCATCTAGTTCATTATTAGATAGTTGGTGATGAAATTACTCCAGTTCATCCATGCCTTTAACATAGGCATATGTTAAGCTCTTAATTCGTTCCATACAAAATGTGCTACTTTTAAGATGAGTTGTTAGCCACAGGGTGGCCTCCTGCTTTATGGCTTCTGTGTAAAGGCACTTTTGAATTTTAGATTCTCCTACACATTGGCTGCATGCTTTGATTAATGTGCTTTTAATAGATCATAATTTCTACACATAGTTACACCTTGTATCACTATACACCATGCATGAAACTCTCTTCTTCTCGATCTTTTTGAATGTATTTTCATTGAAATTTTTAGGGGAAGATCTATGATGCTCATTTTTACATCAATAGTGCTCAACCAAGCCCTTCCCATAATGATTTTGAAGTCCCCCTTGTGCTTGTCAACCTTGATCACCAAGAAATTAGTAGGATAAGACTACCCACAAACAGTGGTCACAATGTCTTCCACTAATCCTAAGGGAACAATGATAGAATAATTTGCTAGTTCCAAATGAATGTTGCTCTTTTAAGAGGAGGTAGGTTCCAGCCTTATACATCTCATGAGAAACTAGATTGACACCAAGAATTGAATCAAGAAGAGCCTTGCATGGCTCATTCCCAGCAATCTGCAAGTAGATGAGGGAACTTTGAGGATTAGCACTTTTCCTGAGAAGGTTACCAACTTTGATTCAATCGAATACAACATGGGTTAACATAACTATGCTGATCTTGGGAGGCATTTGGTTTGAAGGGTTCTTGAAAGAAATAAATGTAGAGGATGAATTAGACATAGGGAAATCAACCACATGAGTTTGTGAGGGCTTTGTAGGACTATTGGTTTAGAAGAATAATCTTTTTCTAGGTTTGGGTTTTGAACCACTCAAGGAGGAAATGGTTGTAAATTAACAACCCTAGTAGCATTATGTTGTTACAGTTGCATAGGAATTACATGGATGGAGCAAGAAATAATTTGATTAAGGATGGAAAGACATGTGTGGAGGGATGAGAAGGATATTGATGAAATGGGGACTTTCCTTTGGGAGATGGGGAATGAGCTTTGTAGTACTCTAGAGGGTAATAGTGATGTTGAAAAGAAGCGTAACTGGAAGAGTCATGTGAAGACATGGGTTGCTAAACATAGTACCCATATGGATTTGGTTTCCTATAAGGGTACTATTACCTTGATTGTGGCATCCCCCATAATTTTGGGTGCTACCATTGATGATATTGCTCATATGGTTATGGTGGAGCTCCACTTGGATAGTAAGCTTGTTGTTGTACATGGAACTACTTGGGATTACCTTTAGGATAATAAAATATTTTGAGTGTTTACCTTCTTGCCAGCCTAGGATTCAAAGAGTACACCCTAGATTCTTGCAAGTGTGACACAATAGGGTAACATCCCTTAGGATGTTCATATTGGTAGATGTCACATCTAGCATCATCATCTTATTTTGACTCCATAACCTCTTCTATTGCAGTAGCTTTGCCCTTACCCCTTTGGTAGGTACATTCAAATTCCTTTCTTCTCATGCAGTCATGATCACTACCTTGTTCTTTGGATTCCTTTGCAATATTTAGAGTAGCTTGGAATTTCATCCAAAGATTCCTACATTTTGTCCACCTTAGATAAAACTTTAGAAATGGATTTTTGAATTGGAAAGGTTTTTTGCTACATCACTTCATCAAGTGCTGCCTGCCCCTCACTATCACAAAATCAAACCTCCCTTTTTCTAATTGAAAGATCTTGGTTATATTCTTTAGTACTTTCCTATTTCCTTAATTCTCCTTCTTCTTTTGCAACCTACTTAATCAGCCTTTGGATCTAATGGACTCTAAGTTTTGATAATCTCTCTTGGGCATAAACTCTAAGAGTTCTCCTCGTTTCTTATCAGATCCCATCTATGATACAACATAGCTACTCTCACTAAGAATAATCATGGCCATGACATCTATGCAAAAGGGAATAATACCTACCCATGGCTACATCCAAGGGTTCATGTGTTCCTTTTCACTAGCCTTGGATTTGCTTTCTTAGATTGGACACTTAGGAGTATGTCTAATATTTGTCATTAAATAGCTTAAGCACCATACTCTATCTATGAATTGATTCTAGCTCCAAAGAGCAGTACCAACTTTATGCTTAATTTGTGAGTATCCTAGGAAATAACTTAAGTATTTACTAGCCATTTTTGATGTTTTGCAAGGCATATGCATAGTGAAAGGCTTGAAGATAGGTTTGTGGATCTAAGTTATATCCCCCTAAAATCTGGGGATATTATTCATATCCAATTTCTTGATTTTGCTATCTTTTACATGTCTAGTTGAAATTTTGACTACGTTTATGATGTTTAGTACGCTTCAAGTTGTAAGCAAATGTTCATCATCATCATGATTTTGATGATGCCTATGATGTCCTCTACTATCCCTTCGTTCATGGTGGGTCCTATGATCATTATTTGATGGTGGGTCCTTCGTTCATGGATAGTAGTTGCAGTAGTAAGATGGGTCCTTTGCATTGCAATTGTTCATGGTGGATCCTTCGTTCATGGTGGGTACAAACTCATCTAGATGAGTATACACTAGTTCAAATTCTTGGGGCACTAGTGGTTTTGGTTCATCATGCCTATGAGAAGAAGACATTTTCACTCAGGAGAAAAATAACAGTGTTCTTTAATTATGATAATAATTATTATTGGAATGATTGCCACTTTAGGATTCGTTCCAATGATCTTAAATAATTTCCACTAAGTCCTAGATAGTGCACGTCACTAACTAAAGGTCCTCGGCAATGGAGATAATGATGAGTGGTAGGTACCCCCTATACCTAACCATACAAATCATAAGCATTCATGCATCATTTGGTCAAATTCCAAGGACTTCTAGGTTTTAACATACACTAGTCTAGGAGGTGAATCAACTATTGCAATCATTGTCTTTCTAGTTACAGTTGTGAGTACAAGGGTATGGGAAAGTATAACTAAGGCATATGATTTTTATCATTTTTATGTTTTTATATTTTAAGTCTTCTAAGAATAAAGAATAAGGTAATTAATTATTAAATTATTCTAACTAGCTAACACTTTAACTAATCCTAACATAAGCATCCATTGCCACTTGACGTACACATCCTAAATATGTATAACACTACTGGGTTATCAAATGTTAAGCATTACTTGGATTACCAAGTGTTACACATATGCTTGAAGTGGCTGTACTTATGTATTTTAATTAATTTTTCTTTAATTTAGCTTAATTAATTAATTACTTACTTAAAACATTAAGGGAAATTTCTTAAAATATTAAATGCATAAAGGAAACAATTAATCTATTTCAAAGTGCTACAAGGTTTATTAGAAAGCTCATCTTTATTACTACACACACTGTAGTGCTCAGGTATAATAGTGTTCAAATAAAGATCCATACACTCTTTGACTCCTACTATGGGCACTTAGAAGATATTCTAACTTTTAGGAAGAAAAACTGCTAGAGCTTCCCTACAACTTATGAAAGAACTACGATAAATGTGATGGAAGGTGCACATTTATAGGTGGAAATAGGGTGCCCCATTGATTGGTACACATCAACAGGTCAAACCCTACATTGATGGGATCATGTTGATGAGATCTCATCAAAAGGATTGCATCGATGGCATCCTGTCCACATGGCCAAACCATGACACATCGTCAAGTGGTGTTTTTACAAAATTATCATGGATAGCATGATGAACACATTTAACAATAACAAAAATAAAATAAAATGAAATAACCTGATGTAGCCTTTATATTTTAGGTAGTGGTGGCTCCTCCATCATATTCTTTTCTTTGTCATTAGGTTTCTAAAATTGGTATTAGTTCAAGAGTGCCTGGAGCCTTTCTTTCTTTGATCTAGGATCATGTACCATCCACCCAAATTTAGCAATGTTTGATGGCATTAGTGCCTCCCATGGGCATGGTAGATGTGGAAACATGTTATTTTCTTGAACATATCAAGCCATGAACTATGTTATTTTCTATTCAAATACTCTATCTACCTTTGTTAGTTCTTGATAATTGATCATTTAACAAGCTAGATTTGTTGCTACATCCTTTTACCGTTTGTAGTTGGTTTTGACTACTTCAAGCTTAGTGTTTGCAACATGTAATTTATATTGTGCATTCTTCCAATTTGGAAACTCCTTTTCATACATTACATAAACTACTACTACTTACTATTCAAGCTCATTTCTTAGCCTACCTACTGTCAACATGGCTAGATTAGCATACCAAAGGTGTGCTAATCCCATGTACTTAGTGAGATCCTCAATCTATAGGTTCTTATTTTTCACTTCAACTTGGTGGACATAGACAAGCCTATCTAGGATTAGTTGCCAGTCTAGTATCTATGTTGTAATTGAATTGATTTTTTCCTTGGCCATATAGATCTCTTTCTTGTTAATTTACTTATACATGCCCACTTGATCCCTGAACTATTCCTTGAGCTGTTCATGCTTTTTGGCCTCATTTTACCACATGGTTATGTCAATTACTAAATTTTGGTTGATGGTGTAGAATTCTTCCATTAATAGGGTTTAGTTTTCCTTGGTCAATTTGTTCATATCTTAGTTAACTCTGATGAATTTTTCTCATAGTTGATGAATGCTTTCCTTGAGAACATTATTCTACTTTTTGATATTTGTCAACCTGGTATTTTCAGTAGCAAGAATTTTATTATCTTCCTCTAAGGTAGTGATGGCTTTGACATGTACATACATTTGTGCTTCTACCATTGATGTATTCCACATAGCCTTGTCCTTCTCCATCTCAACTTGAATATTTTTGGTAATGAGTTGTCTTACTTGTTTTGTCTTAAAGTCATCTAGTTGGTTTGGGGCTATGTACTGTGCAAGGTCTTTTCTCTTTGCTTCAAAGCTACTAACTCAGCTTGCAACTTTTGCACCTTGTTCTTTGCATGTTCTTCCCTTGTCCCTACCATGAACAACTTTTTCTTGGTTGTAATTAGATCAGATTGCACTGCAGTGATATTACTAGGAATATTAAAAAGATTTTGCATGACTTGCCTTATCTATAATAGTTTGTCAGGGACATTTTCATGCTCTACTAGGATCATGGACATTCTTGTTAACATTTTCACATCTCTAGCTCCAATAATATCTCCCATTAACACAATAGGAACATTGAAAGATTCCTTAATATGGTTAGTGATCACTATTGCTACTCTTGCTACATTTTGGTATTGCATGACCACTACTGTGGCTTCTTCTCTAGTTTCTAACATCACATAGAAAAATACAACATTCCTTGGGATCTGTTGCACCCATGCAACATCCTCTTCTGCCTATAGAGATACCTAATCACTAGTAGGTCTTGTCGATATCGTAGGTCTTACAGAGTTGTCCCTTACTTGACCTAAAGTAGAACCTTCCCTTGCTCCCTAGTTGATAGTTTCTACTATTTGCTATAAGTGACTCATTGAAGGTCTATAGTCCTATTGTGTTGGTGGAGATCTTTATTTAGGTCTATCACTAGCAGGTATTGATCCACTAGGTCCTACTTGTTACGATTGTTCAATTGCTAGAACATTACCTACTGGTGTAGATCCTACTACTCCCTTAGTTCCTAATGGCTTCTCTAGCTAATCTTTCTTTGGTGCCCTTAGTTTAGACATGTATGTGTAGAATGCATTCTAGGATTTTCTCAAAACATCATTAGTGTATCCCAAAATCTTCTCTTGCTTGCACAACTTTCTAATTAGGAAAGGGAATGACAGTGTGAGTTTCCCTACCTTCTTCTCTTCAAACCTCTAGATATCCTAGAAGAAAAAATGTGCTATGTTAGCATTGAATTTTTCCATCAGGATTGCACTTCCTCTTACTGCATAAGTGGAGATCTTGTTGAGTCTCTTGGTTAGGAATAGGTGATAAGTTCCAATCTTAAAGTAGATTCTCTTCTAAGCAGTATATTCATTGTATTCTTTATCCTCTTTTTCATAGGCTCTCTGTAGCCATAGCTTCTTTGCATCTGTGTAGGATTTGGTTGATATCTATGCTACATTTTCTCTAACATTGGGAATATTAAGTTCCTTTGCAATAGCTTCTATAAAATAAGGCACTAAGACTCCCTCAATCTTAATAGTTGCATCATCTTGCTTATTTCTCCAAAATTGGTATAATTCTCCTAGGTATCATTCAACATTACATGAGAGAGTTGGCCATAAAGAAGAGGCTTGGAGTTTTGTTTTGATAGTTTATGGCATAAACTTTATGAATGATACAAAATTTAGATCCACAATGACTATGGACATGATGGATTTCTCCTAGATTGTCTAGAGACACTTAGCTGATAGTGTAAGGTGCTATCCTTGTTTAGGAGTTAGTGGTGCCTTTACCTCAACTTGTGAAGATTGTTATGTGGTAGGAGTTTCCTAATGAATACTGAAAGATTGGACCTCCTATTTCACTTGTTTTGCTTATGGAGTTTGTTCTCCAACATGTCCTTTACCTCGGCCTCATGGTCTTTTGCTTCTTGGTTGTGAGGGTCCTTTTACTACATGTCTTTTGGAAGCCATCTACAATCATCAAAGATTCATTTCAACGTATCTGAGGATTTTTAATAGTTTATAATCCTTACTTGGATTTTTGGTTTGATCTAATTTTTATCCTTATTATTACTTATGGCTCTTATTATGATTCTAGAGTTAGAAAAATTCATAAAGAAATCCTGTTTTTTACTTATTCTTTTCAATTATTAAGACTTCTCATAGTCATTCTTTCTTGTTTATTATATCGTTGAATGGTTAGCTAGGAGAATCAGTTAGGCTTATTAGCTTTTATTTTATTAATTTGATTAAAATATTCTTATTTTCTCTTATGCTTACCCTTAATATTATCCTATAGTGTTAGAAAAATCTAGCTCAATTTCACCTATCTACACAAAATTCTCTCCTCCATGACTAAGTTGAGCACTTTGGGATCAAAAGGATTCAAAATCATGTAAAATAGAGTGATGGTGGAGAAGTTATGAAGCTTTGAAGTTTGGCTTTTAGAGCTCAAAAA
>MNCI01036652.1:17213-85930 GCA_015680685.1 Gnetum montanum | reverse complement strand
CTAAAAAAAAAAAAAAAAAAAAAAGAAAACAAAAAAAAAAAACAACAACATGAACTCCCCTTGCCTTGAAATGAGAAAATGAAAAATTTTCTAACTCCTCACATGTATGTGTGTGTGTGTGTGTGTGTGTGTATATATATATATATATAATCATGACATCATAGATGCGACATTGTAGTAGTGATGTCATAGGGCATACAACATCATAGATGTGATGTCACTGCTAAAAAAATTTGATTTTTGAGTAATTTGTGATGAAAATGTTGAGTCAATTTGATAATTTGGAAGATGTAGGAGTTATCTAAAGGATCTTTAATCATAGATGATGCTCAAATTTTGAAAATTTAGTGGTTGAAGATTGTAGAGAAGGAATCTTTATTTTAGTTTTATTGTAAAAAGCATATCATTATGACCATGGTAAGAACCTCTTATTATTGGAAATAAGTGGATGGATGATGTGGTCCTGTTGTATATAGAATCAATGATTTGATTGGAAATAAGTGGATGGATGATGTAGTCTCAATGATTTGATAATATAGGGTATCTTTCACATTATTAGGACTACATCTTACTTTATTCCTTTGCAATTTATTGGAAAATGCAACAAAAATATCAACAAGATAAAAATATGTACAAGTCAAATGATGAAAAGTAATAGAAAATGATAAAAAAATGAAAAAATAGAAAAAGAATTTAAAGGATATCAAATAACAGAAAATGATTAAGAAATGGAAAAGTATAATAAAATGAAAAGGTATAGAAAACATGAAAAAATAGTAAGAAAAGAAAAAGATTCAATGTAGTGCCTAAGTATCACATAGGACATCCCCATGACTATTATTGAAAGTAGTCAACTAGAAGATGTAGTGGGTTTAGAATGTTTGGTGAACTTGGTAGAATTCATGGAGGAATCAGAATGTTCATAGTATGGTTTGACCTATTGAATATTGACCAGAATAAGCTTGTGTGGGTTGGTTGGGTGGTAGATTTCTGTGGCACATGATGGGTATGTGGCATGGATGATATAAGGTTCTTCCCATAAGGTTTGGAACTTAGCCTTTTGTGGCACACGAATGAGATTATAATATAGGACTTTATCGCCCAGTTGGATTGATACTTGTCATATATGTGAATCATACCTATGTTTGAAATATTTCTTATGTATCTTGTTGCTCATTAGAGCTACAAGTCTATTTATCTCTAGAAGGTTAAGGTTCATGAGATGTTCTTTTTGAGCTAAGTTGAGATCTAGGGCAAGTGCACTAGAGGTAACTAAGATTTGTAGCTCTAGTTGGATTGGTAGTATGGGAAATTTTCCATGGACTATCTCATAGGGCAAGTATCCTATTGGGAGTTTCCATGTGGATCTATATGCCCATAGAGAATCATTCAGCTCAGTACTCTAATCCTTTCTAAATCAACTAATTGTTTTAGTTAATATCCTAGTGATTTCTTAGTTACTTACTTTCACTTGACCATTTTCTTGGGGATGGTATGATGTAGTTAGTTTGTGGTTCACCCTAAGTTGTTGTATTATCTTTTTGAATGTAGCTCCTATGAAATGTGTTTCATTGTTAGATATGAGCATGTGTGGTACTCCAAATCTATTTACCAGGTGTTGTTGAAAGAATTTAGCAAATGTTTTGGCTATGTAATTTCTGACTGCAACTGCTTATGCCCATTTCGTGCAATAGTCAATTATCACTATAATATATGCTTTACTATTGGACATCAATGTGATGAGCCCCATAAAATAAATTCCCTAGATGTTGAATGGCTCTAATGGCTAGATCCTTTATTGTGGCCCTTTATTTTTAGCTATAATTCCTCCATTGTGTTGGCATCTTTCACAAGACTGAGTGAATATGTGTGTGTCCTTGAATATGGTAGGCTAGAAGTAGGCTGCCATCATTAGCTTTAGGGCTATTCTATGCCCTACATAGTGACCATCACATGGTCCTTCATGCACATCTTGTAGAATTCTTTATTGGTTCTCTTCTTGAACACATCATCTAACTAATCCATTGACACAGATCTTCTAAATATTTCCATTGATTTTCATATATCACTTCACTTTATGAAGAAACTACTTTGTCTATTTCTTATTCCACTCAACAGGAAGCTTTTGTGTGGTCAGAGAAGACATGTAGTTAGTAATCCATGACTTGTCTATTGAGTTAACAACCATTATTATCTTTGTAAACAAATTTTCATCAAGAAATTGATGAGATAATGGTTCATTTTGCTTTTGTGGTTCCCACCTTAGTCTTGATAGATGATCTTCTACAACATTTTTTATTTTTATCTTATCTATCATGGTGATGTCAAACTTCTATAATATCATAAGCCATCATATCAGCCTTGGACTAACTATTCATTTATTGATAAAAAACTTGATGGCACTATGATTTGAATGAATGTAAATAGGATACCTAAGCACATATGTCTAAATTTTTCAAGCATATACACCACAACCATAAGCTCCTTTTTTGCAATGGTGTAGTTGAGTTATGCTATGGTGATGCTTTGATTGACATAGTATATGCAATATGGTCTTTTTTGATCATCAAGCTATGTAAGTACTACACCCAGTGCATAGTTTAAGGAATTTTTCATAATGTAGAAGGGCTTAGATAAATCTTGAGCTCAAAGGATTGGTGTTTTAATTAGCCTTTTATTTAGTGTCTCAAATTCTTTCGTACACTATTCTGTCCGTTAGAATGAAGCATCTTTCTTTATTAGTTCCACTAGCAACTTTTCTATCTTTGTAAAATTTTTAATGAATCTTTTGTAGTATCTTGTATGGCTAAGGAATGATCTGACATCCTTAATAGCTTGTGGCCACTATGTGATATTTTTAATAACTCTTATTTTATCCAGATCTAACTCTATTACTTTTTGTGATACTCTATGTCCCTAAACAATCTTGTCTTGGACCATTAAATGGCTTTTTTTGCTAATTGAGGTTTAAATTAGTTTCAACAGATCTTTTTAAAACTTGCTTTAGTCAATTTAATGTTTGTTAGAAACCTAGCCCATATGTAGAAAAATCATCCATGAATACCTCTACTCCATTACCAATATGCTTTTGGAAGATACTGAAACACTACAAAAATTTTTATGTTGTAATCATTTCTCATCATGTAGCCTTTACCCCATGAAATCCAAGGCTAAAATTCATTGTAAATGTGAGGATTGTAATCCATGGGAGTCATTCTCACATGTTTCACACTTCTAGAAATGAAAAATGCCTTATGAGTGGTCAAAACCTCATTCCCCAAGTGCAAAAAATCACCTAGTATCTATATTTGGGCTTTTTGGAAAGGGGGGGGGGGATGTTGGTTTATACACTTTTCTATGCTAGAAACACTTGCAAGGGGGTAAATCTCACCTACCCACAACTTAGAGGAATGGGGGCTTTCCCTTCAGCTTGGAAGCCATCCTCCCAGCATGGAAGCTTCCCCACTTAGTGTGGAAACTTTCCCTTAGCGTGGAAGCTCTCTCCCCATCCCTCCTTTAGTGTGGAAATTGCATGCCCCTAGTGTAGAAGCAACATGACTAAGATTTTAACACTCCAATGACTTCAAGGTTGACCAACCACTTTAGCATGGATGGTAGAAGCCTCAATGTGGAAAATCTACCTCTAGTGTAAAAGTTGCACNCCCCCCCCCCCCCCCCGGCCATTACTATTTATAGTAAATAGAATGGCCATGGGGGTTTGACACCTACTATATATGCTAACCCTCCATATTTTGGCACCTACCCCACCTAAAATGTAGCCAAAATTTGCAGCCAAATTATAGCCAATTTTTACAAAAAATTAAGGCTAAAATCCCAAATAAACCAACCCCAAACACCATTTCAAGGTTCCACCCCCTTTGCACTCATACACTTTGGCATTGTTGGTAAGCATTTTTGCATTCAAGAGCTTTGAACACATACAAAGCCTCTTGAATCCCCAGTGTGGAACCCCCTTTTTTAATAATTGCTACCCCCATAGCAATTGTTACAACCCATAGAAGTCATTACAATCCCATGGCCATTGTTACAACCTCCTATAACATCCCCCCTACAGATTTGGTGCAAGGAGCAGCAAAGGTTTAAAAGCATTGGGAGTTGTGGAGCATCCAGACCATGGAGCAATAGATTTGAAGCCCCCCACTAAAGTGAACCGCCTACCCCAGGGATATTTTTGTAGACATTCCTCAAACTCATTCTTTATTCTTTTCTACTAAAGTTTAAGTTTTTTGGTTTTATGAGCAATCTGTATTTACTTTCAGTTTTCTAGATCTAGAATTTTTTGCATTTTTATTTTTTACAATCTCATTTACCCTCTTTTAAGTCCTTGGGTGATTTGCCGAACCATATAGGGCATCCTAAATTCCATTTTCTAGAGGCCTTGGGGATTTGGAGTTAAAGCTATTATGTTGGGATTTTGTGTTTTCCAATGATGAAATTTTTCAGTTACTATAGTTTTTTGGTGCTAGAAGGAGGGCCTCTACCCAATTTCTACGTCTAAATTAGTTTGCCTTATTGCTAGTGTTACCTTTTATTTCAAAAAATCTACAATTTTGACATTAAAACCTTCAAAACCCAACATTGCAAACCATCCCCTCTGCGATCAAAGGCTAGCATGGAAGTTGCAGGTGTTTGGGTTTTCATGATTTTCATAGCAGTTTTTGTGAATTTCAAGGCCAATGTTGGCATCCTAGCAAAAAATTTGAAAAAAAATTGAAATTTTTCATCCTTTTAGGATGTTTTTCATACCTCCCTATAGTAGTGTGGGTGTTTGGACTTTGACAAAATTCACAGCAGTTGCTAGAAATTTTCTAAAGCTAGTGTGGATGGGTGTTACACCTTTCAGCTAGGAAGGGAGTTATACCCCTTAGCTAGGAAGGGTGTTATCCCCTTGGATCACCCAAAATCTGTTGTGAATTTTTCCTAGTAGGGTCAACATTGCTAATTCTCATAGGAAACAAACCTCATCTTTGGAAAGATCAAAGTTTCCACTTTGGTTTTTGAACAAAGAATACTTACCAAAAATTTTTCCCCCTCCCCCATCATTGAAATAGGAAGATGTGAGATCCTCCCATCTGAACCCCTTCTTTCCCCCTATCACACCTAGCGTAGAAGGTAGCTAGGAAGCTAGTGTGGATGAAGTTAGTTAGAATCATTTCACCTTTTCATTTTGGTAAAGGGCTATACCCCCATACCCACCACTTATCATTTATAGTAAGTGACTTACTTTGGTCATTTTTATCATTTTTCTACTACTAGGAAACTAGGAGTGGATGGAGTATGATATTTCATCTTTTCATTTTTAGTAAGGAGGTACACCCCCTTTGGTAGCCACTTACTATTTATAGTAAGTAATTTTTTTTAGTTGTTTTTAAATTCCACTTGCTAGAGTTTGCACTTTTTCCACCTTTTATAATCTTTTTAAAGCCATTTTTAGCATTGTAACCATGTCTTCTAGTAGATCAATAGTATTGCCCCTTATCTTGACAAATATAGTATCTAGACAAGATGTAGTTCATATTTATGACCCAAAAGACCTTGCGATCATAGAACGAAGGCAATCTCTTAGGTAGAGAGGCAAAAACCTGGATTTCATAGTTATTAATGAGGAATTCTACAACTTCCTTTGTGCCAAGATACAAGGTGGTCTTTTAATACCATGCTCCAAATTTGATGCTAAGCATTAGTTTGAAATCATATGATGGGATGGGAAAGAATACATCCCATCCCCCTATGCCCAAGTTTGCCTCACAAACTTTTACATGAAAATGCTCATACAACTCATAGAGATTGATGAGTTTAGTGAGGAAATTAGCTCAAAGGATTTGCAAGGAGAGGAAGATGAGTTTGAGGCTAAACAAGAGCTAGACACCCTCATGGGAAGTCTTTCTCAAACTTTAGCTTCCCAAACAACCATGTCCAACCCCACATTTTCTACCTCATTGATGGAATTGATCCCTTAGTCCAAATCTCCTCCTATCCATCCTACCATGTTTGGGTCCACATCCATCATCACCACAAACCAAACACAACCCGTGCCCCGATTTACCTCCTCATTCTCATCAATGTCTTTCACCATACAACCTAACTCTATTTACCCTACCATGATGATGTCTACTTCACCATCTTTCTTTGTCATACCAACAAGACCCTTATTGGGGTTCTAGGAAACACAAGCATCTCATACCCCATTTGTCCCATTTGTGTCTCAAGTTCCAACACATACATATTTTTCATTATTTAGCCCACCCATGACCACTATAACCCAGCCTATCCCTTTGATACTATAGCCTATCGCGAGGCCATAAGCCTATCAACCCCAAGTCTCACAGCTTCTTCCTCAACTATCAACACAAGCATCGTTGCTCATGGGGATGCCCTAACACTTGGATCAAGCTTTCCAAATGAACCAAGACCTTAATGAATGGTTGTGAAAATTTAAGGCCAACACAACTCAAATGGTGAAAGTTCTAGATTTCTACCAAGATGATCATATAAGTCCTATGGTGCCTCAAATAACCTTGCCTGTAGGCCTTTCTATTCTAAACTTCACTAAATACAATGGTGAAGGGGATCCCAATGCACATTTACCAACCTTCTGGTCTAAGTACCTATTCTTGCAAGCTTGGCCTCATATGGTATTGAAAATTTTCCCCATGTCTCTCAAGGATAACACTCTAGATTAGTATCAAACCTTGCCTAGAGGTTCCATCTCTTCCCTTGAGGACTTGATTAGCTAATTTGTCAACCACTTCAGATACAACTTGAAGCTAGATGCTAATTAGACCAATTGATGAAGGTGAAGTAAGGGTTACTTGAACCTATCAAAAGGTTGATTCGAAGGTGGAACTCAACAGTTAAGGAGATCCTAGAGCCTATTGCCAAAACCCACCTCTTGGCCATCTACAAGAGAGTAGTAAATGACTTCATCAATTCAAAGCTATACTACCTAGAGTCCTCCTCTCTTCTTGTTTTGTCTCTTGAGCCTAGCTATCCAAGTGTTAACAAAAAATCTTATACTTTGGTCTCATTCACAGAAACCAAATGGTCTAATTCCTTTAGGAAATCATTTATCATCAGAGTGCCACCACTATCTTGAAGTACAAAGCCTAGAGAGCCATTTGTCATATGAGGACCACCACCTACGGCCCCTAAGAACCTTTCATCATACGTGTCCCCCATTTAGTGGCTTCAACATCATAACATAATTAATGAGTTGATAATTCTCCAAAGCCTAGGGAACCATTCGTTATCCAAGTCCCTCCACCTTCAATGAGTAAGCCTACAACAACCCATGACCAAAGCCTACTTATAGTGATCCACAACTTAGAGGTTAGCAAGAAATCATCACCCCAATGGCTACAAAAGAAACTTGTCACAAAATCAACAAATAAGTCCACTAAAGGTAATCAACCAGGACTTACATCAAGAACAACTATACCCATGGACAAGGGGCCCAAGGCACATACATCACAATACAAGCTGCAAATCCAAGGGAGGATGGAGAAGGTTAGGACCACTAAGGCCAAAACATTACAAGCCAAGGGAAAGAGTTTCTTTACAATAATGGAATAATCCAAGTGGATCCTTAAAATAAAAGAACACATCATCAAGCCTATATGACCTGGTCATGACCTCTCCTACACATAGGGATGCACTAGCTCAAGTGTTAACCTTTGTCCCTGTGAACAAAGACATGCCTACCAACAAAGAGTCAATTCACTCTATCATTGAGCAAGATTCACTAAGGGAAAATGGGCATCAACTAATGCTCAACTTTCATAACAATGAGTTGAAGATTATCTCTAGAGACTAAGAAGTGCTATTTTCTCCTCTCCTTATCACTATATGTTTTGGTAGGTATAAGGTTCACAATCTTCATATGGATGATGGAGGTGACCATGAATGTGATACCATATTCTGTTGTTGATGAGTTGGGCCTAACTAAGAACATCTAGGAGACCACTACCTTAGCACTCAAGTCATTTAGTGGCTCATGAGTAGTAGTGTGAGGCTACATCTCCTTGGATTTTGTAGTTGAAGAATAGTTTCCCACATCTATCAACTTCTTAGTAGTTGAAGAGATACATGGGTTTAACTTGACCCTAGGAAGGCAATGGTTACCAAAGCTTTAATTAGTTTAATCTCCTATACATTAGGAGATTCACTTGCCATACAAGTATGGAAAAATTATCATCCATAAAGATAACATGTTAGTACCATTGATTAACTATGTCAACATTGATTGAGGTTTAGAGGTGGAGTTTCAAGAGGAAACTCTCAACACTCAAACTAGGGCCAACAATAATGAGAAAAACAATGATGCAAATAATGCCAACTTTGCAACAAGAAGAAATAACAAAAAGTGCCTATTAATTACCACATTAAATAAGTAGCATGATGAGAGTGCGGTTGTGCAAAGCAAACAATTTAGTTTATCAAAGGTTAAGCAACGAATGCATTGCAAATATGTTATTTCTTCTTTTGCTAATGAAAGATCATTCATGTTCAGAAACTTATACCATGTTTCATGGTTTATGTTGTCCTTATACACCCTTTCAACACTAGCCCATACATGATAGGTAGGTATGGAAACATGGCCCACCAAGGCCTAAAATTGGTAAAACTATGATCTTCAAAGGCCTAAAAATGGTGACTTAATGGCCTACCTAAGCCTAAAATTGGCATCCAAATGAGCCTAGGAATGGGTTCAAAGCACCAACCATGACCAAGACACACTTCCTACCATCCACAACCATAAGACCTAACCCCATTTTGCCATTTTTGATAGCTACCACTAACATGCATGAACCCTAGACCTTGATAGAGGGTAAAACCTTAGTAAAATTTGTTACTTTAGGCACCCACGCTAGGGCAACAGTGCCTAGCATGGATCCAACATTGGAGAAAAGGAGGTAACATCCATACTTATCCTTTATTACTCATCAAGACCTAGTTCACCCCCAAAGTGGATCCACATGACCTAGAACCCATCCAAGCACCCTTGGTAGCCTTGTAAGCTTACCAAACCTAGTCAAAAGTGGCCGAAACCTTAGGATTTTGTAGTTCCACATTGGGGAAAGCCTCATCCACATTGGGCATTTTAGCCCTAGCATGGATGGATGGGGGATAAAACAAAACTACATATATTGACTACCTAGTAGCCATATTTCAAAACCTAGTACCCCTCATAGTCTTCAGTAGCCTAGATTTACCATAGAATAAGTCGATTTCAATCCATAGCCTATTCCACACTGGTGAATCCTCCCTCCATGCTTCCTACCATGGAAACCTAGGGGATATGCAAGAAAACCTAAATTATGACTTGAAACAACTAAGTAACCTATTTTGGTGACCCCTAGACCTTTTTAGATCCCTCTAGTGTTTTCAAGGACCTTAAAAGTAGTAAAAAATGGCACAAAACTACCTTCCCCATCTCATCCATGATGAGGCCATCATGCCTAATGTGGAAGAAAGGGGGAGATTGCATGAGGCACCTAGAAGCCTCCAAACTACTAGATCTTGACACCTAGTATCGAACATTAACATTGGCAACCATGAAGGCTGATATGCATGGTCGATTTACTATCAAAATAGCCTAGATCTAACATTTCCAATTCTTCCATGTTGAGGCCATCATACCTAGCATGGAAGAAGTGGAAATGATTTCATGAGCACATAGAAGCCTCCAAAATGGTGGATTTTGATACCAAATCTTGACCATTGACATCAATAACTTGAAGGCTAACATGCATGGTTGATTTGTTGTTAAAAGAGCCTAGATATGACATTTCCCATTCTTCCATGCTAAGGCCACCATGCCTAGAATGGAAAAAATGGGAGATGATTTCATGGACATCTAGGAGCCTCCAAAATGATGGATTTTGATATCAAATCTTGGCCATTGACATTGGAAACCCTAGAGGCTGACATGCATGGTCGATTGGCTGTCAAATTGGCCTAGATTTGATATTCTTCCATGTTGGCTCTAGCATCTAGGAAGATAAAAAATAATGTGAATGCATCTAGGAAGATTAGTAGGGGTCCTAGATGCATGAAAATAATGTCAAAGTACCTTGTACCTATACTAGATCCTTGATAGCCCTTTCAGAAGCTACTAGAATGCCAAAAATGAACAAAAATCAATCCCCTAAGGTTCTTCCATGTTGAGGAGGATCCCATCCATGCTGAGCATTTTAGTCCCAGTGTGGATGAAAAGGGGGAAAAGTGTTATGATTGGAAACATCGATCACTAGACTGAAGATCGATGGATTTAATGCACAGTAGTTCTCAACCTTAGATACCTAGGGCCTCCAAGAAAAAATGGGATTCGAGGTGCCTTGGCTATTTAAGTAGATCAACTAGGAACTTGGGGGGGTTTGCANCACACACAAAAGCTGATAGAAAATATGAATAATGCAGAGAAAATAGACAAATATATCTTGCACATAAAACCAAAAACTTAAATCTTTATTGAGAAAAAATAAAGAATAAGTTAGAAAAATGTGTATAAATCATGCCTAAATGGGCAACAGGGGGGTTTAAGGTCCATTAAAGTTGATGCTATCAACTCCATGATTTGGATGTCTTGCCACTCTAAATGTTATTAAAGCTCTAGTGATACAATCTCATATTTACAATGTTGGCTATGGTGGGGGTTGAGAAGTGTGAAGAATCTAAGCTACTCAAGTGCTCTATGCTAAGAGTTGGGAATTCCATGAGTGTAATGTGGAGCTTGAAAATTTACAAATGCCAAAGGAGGTTACAAGGCCACAAGGTAATAGGGTTTCCACATTGGGTTAATGAGAATACAAGTGTGGAAAGCTGTAAAAACTCTTAAGTGCTTGAGAATTCCCAACTATAGAATTGTGAAAAATTTGTGTGCAAAAGTGCAAAACTTGTAGATGGTGTTTGAGGCTAGTTTTTATAGGTCTTAGACCATGGATGGTACTACAAAATGGCCTTGATTTAGTTGTAATTTGACTACAAAATGGTTTCCTAATTGCTACAAATTTCTACCTCATTAAGGTGAGATGGGTGTCCAAATTTTGGGGGTTACTATATATGGTAAGTGCCTTACCCCCATGGCCATTCCATTTACTATAAATAGTAATGGAGGTACACCTTCCATGCTAGAGATGAATCTTCCATGTTGAGGTTTTAACCATGCTTGTTGAAGTGGTTGGTTAACGTTGGAGTGCATGAAGTGTTGAAATTTGGCTATTGTGGATTCCATGCTGGGGGAATGTAATTTCCACACTAGTGGTGGAGCCTCCACACTAGGAGAAAACTTTCACATTGAGGAGGAAGGTTTCCAAGTTGAGCATATAGTCTCCACACTATGGGGGATGGGAGGGATGAAGGGGAAAATTTTCCAAGTAGAGGGGAAAACTTTCCATCTCTCCACATTGGGGGTAAGTGAGATTTACCCTTGTGAATGTTTCTAGCATAGAAAAATATATACCCCCTATAAAACCAATGAAATTTCTATTTTTGGCATTCCAAAAGGCAAGTTTGACCCTCCAAAGCCCAAATATAGATGCTAGGTAACTTTTTTCACTTGGAGAATGAGGCTTTGATCACTTATGAGGAATTTTTAAGTCCCAAAAGTATAAAGTATGTGAAATTTCCCACTATAGATTACAATCTTCACATTTACAATGAAGTTTTGCCTTGGGTGTCATGGGGTGAAAGCTACATGATGAAAATTTGCTATAACATCCAAAGTTTTGTGGTGTTTCAATGGTTCCTCTTTGTTGATGTTTGGAATATTGACTTGAGAGGCACCGACAAAGAATACAAAACATCGTTACATATCAAATACTACAATGCATACAGGCCACATGAGAATTAGGCTATCCAGGTCACCAAAGTTACTAGTTTAAGGTCTTAGTAGGCCATGGTACCAATTTAAGGCCCTAGCGTGCCATATTGCCAGTTTAAGGTCGTAGTGGACCTTTGAAAGTAGGCTTGGTTATTGATGATTTTTCAACTACATGCAGTATGGTTTTAGATAGGAATGATTGACTAGATTAGCTAGATCATTTCTATCCATGTCAGCTATTCTGAATGCATTATTTCCATAGGCTTTGGTGATAAGGAAGGGCCCTTCCCAGTTGGCTGAGAACTTGTCTGCATGCTCATGAATGAATTTGAGGACCAAGTTACATTGCATGGTCAAGTTATGGTGATGCTACTGCTTCTTCCTCTCTTAATAGTGTTCAATGTGAGAAAGCACTTCCATATATTGCTCCTCCACCAAGTCTAGGACCACTATTCATAACTCTTTATTCTGCTCATTATTGATAAAGTCAGTCAAGGCTACTTAGAGCGATGAAACCTACAATTCAAGAGGTAAAACAACTTTAGAATCATAAACCAAGCTATAAGGGGTCATACTAGTTTCCATGTGATAGGTTGTTCTATATGTCCATAGTGCATAGACAAGCAACTTATGCCACTTGCATTTATTGTTGTTGAGCATCTTTTTGAGTAAGTTGATGATGGACTTATTACTTGCTTTTACTTGTCCATTGGCTTGAGGGTAATAGAAAAATGAGAAAGAATGCTTGATACCTAGGTTGTGATAGAAATATTTTGTTTTATGACTACTAAATTATGGTCCATTTTCTGTAACTATGGTCATGGGTATGCCAAAATAGGCTGTAATGTTATCTATGATGAATTTGTAGACTTTTTTGGATGTAGTCTTGCTTAGGAGAATAACCTCAACCAATTTGGTAAAGTATTTAATTGTGATGATGATGAAGTTATGCCATCTAAAAGACTTAGGTGTTATGGGTTCAATAATATTGAACATCTATCATTGAAATGACCATGTTATCTAAGTGGTATGCAACTCAGTTGGTGGTACATGTATAAGATTGCTATATCATTGGCATATGTCACAATGCTTAACCTTCTACAGGAAGTCATTTTCCATATGGGAAAAATAGTAGCCTAATCATCTAATCTTAGCAACCATAGCTCTTGGTGCTATATGTCCTCCACAAAAATCCTTGTGAACCTCCTCTAGGATTGTTCTAGCTTTGATTCTAACTAATCACTTTAGGAGTATGTCATCATAGGATCATTGACATAATGTATTATCACCTAAAATGACATACTACTTCAATCACTTGTGTACAACATTTTTTTGAGTAGTAGTCAGGCCTTGTGAGGATTCACCATGCATAAGGTAAAATTTGATATCACGATACCATTCCCTAGTAGGAGCAGTATGAACAACGATTACAAAGGTATCCTCAATGCTCTCTGTAATTGGTGGGTAACTTACTAAAAATATTTGGCATGACACTAAGCGCTAACATTATAATTTCATCAGCTATGGTGTTCTCATTTTGGGGTATGTGTTGGATATCAATGTCTATGAAGTTTTGTAATAATAGCTTTCCTAGGTCACAGTATGGTTGTAAGTGTTTGGATTTACATGCATAGACCTTGCTTACTTAGTTAACCACAAGTTGTAAATAACCTTTGATCTCTTAGCATCTAATTCCTAAGTCATGATCTACCATCATTCTTTTGATCAAACCTTCATACTCTGCTATGTTGTTGGTACACGAGAACTCAAAAAAATAGGCAAAGGATTAGATTTAACTAGATGGGAATATTATGATGGCAGTGGAACTGGCCACATGGGTAGTTGAAGTTCTGTTAAAGTGCATGACTACCTCATAACCCTTGGGCACTTGGCAAACTACATTAATGTGTTCATTAGGGATTCAGGATCTACGGGTGCTTGGTCATCGATAGGTGAGACTAAGTTGTACAACTATAGCTTGAGCTTTCATTGAGGATCGAGAGACATAATTGAGGTCAAATTCTATGGCTATGGCTTTCCATCAAGCTATATAGATACTTATGTAAATGTTGGTTGTTATGGATCTAAGTATGTTATCTTTGGAAATGACATTGACTTGGCTTCTAAAGAGGTAGTATCTCCACTTCTTCAAAGAGAAAACTAGTGCTAGGCAATACTTCTCCACTTTAGTGTATCAGCCCTTGTGGGCAAATAATGCATGAATAAGGTAATATATAGGAATTTATACTCCATCATGACATTTCTGATAGACTAGAAAGGTAATGGATGTATTAGAGATGACAAGGTAAACATAAAACTATTTACCCTCTTGCAAAGGATAGACTATCAACAATTGTGTCAATTATTACTTAAGGTTCTCAAAGGACTCTTAGCATTGAGCCATCTACTTATAGTGAACTCCTTTCTTAATCAAGTGTTGCATGGGTTGTAACTTATCTATAAGCCTAGTGATAAACCTACAAATAAATTATAAATTTCCTTGTAATCCCCAAGTCTCCTTAAAGTTAGTAGGTGATGCTAATTTGGATATGGCCTTAACCTTATCAGGATTAATAGGTATCCCTACTTTAGAGATTACAAAGCCAAGCATCTTATTAGTCTTGATACCAAAGATGCATTTTTTAGGATTGAGCCTAACCTTGTACTTGAGGCATCACATAAGCACAAGGTCTAGGTCATTAGCATTATCTATGTAATTGTTAAGTAATCCTAACATGTAATTGCTGAATATATAGGTCATGGCTCGTGGATAGGTTGCTATGGTATTCTTAAGGTCAAATGACATCATAGTGTAGCAAAAGGTACCCCATGGGGTCATAAAGGTCATGCTAAGTTGATGCTCTAGGTTGATCCTAATTTGGTTATATCTTGAAAATCCGTCCATAAAGGACAACAAGGCATGTCTAGTCATAGTATTGATAAGTTGATCAATACTAGGAAAAGGGAAGTTAGCCTTGATAATCACTTTATTTAGGTCTTAACAATCAATGAAAATATAGATACTCTAATTTTTCTTAAGTACTACCACTATGTTGGACACCCATTCTATGTAATTTATAACCCTAATGAAACTAGCTTGGTAGAGCTTTGAGATCTCATCATGAACTACCAAGGCCAAATCAAGTCTAATTTTGCATACTTTTTGCTTAATTGGTGTAATTCTAGGATCTAGTATGATGTTGTGTTGGATTAAGTATGGGTCTAGACCTAGCATGTCTTCATATGAACAAGCAAAGGCCTTAATGTTGCTTTGTAGGACTTTGGTGATGTCTTGAGCATATTAAGGTTCTAGTGAGGAACTTAGTTTAAGGGTTTTCTCTCCACCACTATGTGTTGTGATAGGAACCGCAACTAGAGAGTCTTCAATTATGTCACCTTCCTCTAAGTCAAGGGTTTTGACTAGGTCTTTAGGCCATTCTTGAGGTCTCTCTATTGAGGCTATGTGATCTATGAGACTCTTAGGCTTAAGATCTAGGTAATCAAGGTCAATACACTATTCAACATCATCGTAAGGTCCATGTAGATACAAAGGCAAGTAGATTTTCTCCTAGGTACTCATACTTTGATCGTATAGGTCAACCAAAAGCATATTAAGTGGAACCTAGGTAAAAGTAAATAGATAATGTTAAAATGCTATAAAATTATGCAAATCTAAGGGTCATTCAAGATCATCAATGAGGTACAAAAAATTTGAAAAAGTGCATTAGAGGCTAAACAAAGGTCAAGCAAGGGGAAGTAGTATAAGAAATAAAGTTACAAATGATCAAAAAAGACCACAATTTCTCTAGTTTTAGGCCTTAGTAGGCCATAATGCTAGTTTAGACTCTTGGTGGACTATGATGCCAGTTTAAGGCCTTAGTGAGCCATAAGCACATGGTATAAAATAGTGGTTAGGAAAGGTCAAACCCCACTATTTGATACCATCTAAAGGCCAATCGTAGGCAAATAAGGCTATCATAAGGCAAATAAAGAACACATAATGTTGTATAAAGGCCATAGAAAGTTAATAAGGCCAACAATGTAACACAAGTCTGAAAATAAGCCAAAATACTATGTAATAAGGAAAAACTTAAGTAAAATAGTCCATATATGGTAAAGTTTGGCTACTATAGGTGAAAAAATTATTAGGTTTTGCTAGTTTTAGGCCTTATCAGGCCATGGTTTAAGGTTACAAGACTATTAGGTGAGTTTGGGCATCAGTTAGAGCTATTTCTGGGCTATTTGGACTTAGAAATGAAGAGTTTTGAGGCTTTCACACTAGGCTCAGTGTGGAAACAAGGATCCTCAACATGAAAACCAAGGAAAATAGGTTTTGGATGATCATAGGTCCAAAATTGAGGTTGCACAATCTTTCCAAGGCAACATAGGTTTAGATCCATCAAGATTGGGCATTCTAGAGGTCTGTAAAGGCTAAAAAGTAGGTTTTTGGAGCCTTTCATCTATATTTCCACACTAGCTAGCATGGAAGAAAGGGGGATTAGCATGGAAAACCAAAATATTATCCAAAAAGAGTTAAATGAGGTCAAACAAGTAGTTGGAACCTAGATCTAGAAGTTGTGCATACTCTAGCTTCATTATGAGGTAGTTTGAGGTTATTTTGAGTTTCAAAAAATGTTGAAATGGATTCCCCCCTATTTTCCACATTGAGCATGGTATCCCTAGTGTGGATGAATGGGGGTATACTTGGTCCATGGTTCCAAAGTGGTTTGAGACCATGTTGACAAGGTTTCTAGATCCCTAGGACTGTGAATCATGATTTTGCAAATTTTTGGTTGATTTTGAGTACATTTGAATGTTTGTTAAGGGTATCCAAGGTATTCCTCCCTGTTTCAACATTGAGGAAGTTACTCTAGCATGGAAGATTGGGGGGAATAAACTTTGGAGGTCAAAACAAGGTCAAACAAGAAAAATGTTAAGGCTATGAGGTCCTAGGCTTCTCTAGTGTAGATTTTTTATTTTTATGAGTGTCATCTTATTACCAAAAGTGAAAAAGTATCTTTTTCCTCTGTTTCCACACTTCATAACATAGAAGGGATCTCCTCTAGCATGGATGATGTAAGAATCCTAGATCTAGGTCAATTTAGGTCATAATCAATTATGTATGTCAACTTCTGGAGTTGCTAGGGCTAAGGGCTATGTCTCAAAGTTTGGTAGTTTTGAATACCCCCAAGTGGTGTTTTTAGCTTCCATCCTTTTTCCATGCTAGGGCTAGGGGGCTCAGCATGGAAGACTAGGTGAAACCACTTTTTGGCCATATGGGATTAGTCTTTTGAGGTTTGAAGGCTCTAACGATTGCTGACAAGGTTTTAGAGTGCATGTAAAGTTATTTAATGTTATTTTGAGGTGTTTAGGAGTTTCAAATGGGTTTCACACTTATTTTCCATGCTAGGTAGCATCAAGGAAGGGATTTCTAGCATGGAAGAATGATGAATCCTAGATCTAGGCTAGTTTTAGCCTCAATCTATTATGCATGTGTACCTCCAGGGTTGTCGAGGTTAAGGACTAGGGCTTGAGCTCAAGTTTGGCTAGTTTGGAGGTTTTTTAGATGGTTTTCAAAATTTCCCCTATTTTCCATGCTAAGGGTATTATGCTTACCATGGAAGACTAGGGGGAAGTAGCTTTTTGGTTATTTGCATCTTTTCTGGTCATGCAAGTAGGTCTTCGAGTTTGCTAATGTTGATTGTTGATGCCTGGTGTCAAAATTTTGTTATTTTGAGGATTGTTAGATAATTTTTGAGCTTCCCCAAATTTTTCCACATTTTTTCTTCCATGATCAGCATGGAAGATTGGGGAAATTTTTTTTTTGACCACTTATAGTCAACCTTGGCTATGTATGAGTGTCTACAGGGTTACTGGTGTTGGCTATTAATGTCTAATGTTGAAATCCTATTACTTTGAAGGCTATGAGACAAATTTTTGTCTTTTCCCATTTTATTCATGTTGAGGATGAAATGCTCAATGTGGATATGGTTCCTTGCAGTGTGGAGAACCTAAGGGGAGTAAGTTTGAATTGTTTTAGGTGACTTCTAGAAGTTTGGTAGCTTTTGGAAGGTTTGGGTTGCTTCTGGAAGTTCAATTTCATACAAACTTCCATAGTTTTGGCTTCCCCCATTTCTATCCATGCTGGGGATTCCATGCTTGGTGTGGAAAAGGTTCTCCTTAATGTGGAAGAACCTTAGGAGGTTGAGTTTTATTTATTTATGACATTCTATTGGCATTCGAAAAGGTTATGAAGGTCCTAGTGTTAGGCATAAGACATTTTGAGGTTGTTTCTTGTTCTTAGATCTCATACTAAATTTTCTATCTCCATTCCCATAAGTTTCCACATTGGGAAACATAGAAGGAGTCTACCTCAGTGTGGAAGAACTAATAAAGTTAGATCTAGACTAGTTCAATAGCTAATTGACCATGCTTGTTAGCCTTTGGATTTGCTATTGTCGACAGTTAATACTAGGTGCTAAGATCTAGTAGTTTGGAGGCTTCTAAGTGCCTCATGTAGTTTTCCCCCTTTCTTACATCTTAGGAATAAAGGCCCAAATGTGGATGAGAGGGGGATGATATTTTTGTGCTATATTTGACCACTTTTGAGGCTTTTAGAAGCTCTATAGGGATTTGACAATGTCTAAGGATCACCAAGCTTTTAGAAATGGCTACTAGGCAATTATTATAGGTTATTTTAAGCTTTCCCCATCCATCCACACTAGTTTTGAGATGATTAACATGGATGAAGCCTTCCCTAGCATGGAAACATCAAATCCTAAGGTTTCAACTAGTTTTGATCAGTTTTAACTAGGTTTGATGAGGTTTTGGGGTTGCTGGGGATGCTTGGAGGGGTTCTACGTCATGTGGGGCTTACTTTGGGATCAAACTTGGGCTAGATGAGTGTTGGGGGATAATAATGGATGTTACCCCGCTTTGATTCATGCTGGGTAGTGTTGCTCCAACATGGAACCTTAAGTTATTCCATTTCAATAGTGTTTCACCCCCTTTTCAGAACCCAAGATTCAAAAGGATAGGTTCAAGTTGCTAAAAATGGTAAATAGCTATGTTTTAATGATTTTGTGATATTAGAGGTATGTATCCATAGTAGGGATGCCATCCCTAGTGTGGATGCATGGGAGTTAAGGTTGAAATATTGTTTTAATTGTCAAAACTAGTTAACAGTTTGCATTGATGTAGTTTTTTGGATAGGAAGGAAGGCATATGGTGGGGTCCACAATCCAAAAATTTTAAAGTTTAAAAATTAAAGCTATTTCCCACCAATCTTAGTGTTGAAGAAATTTTTCTTCATTTGCACTTTAGTGCACTTGGAGTTATGGTGCATTTTAAGGTGTGTGTTTAGGTTTAGATGTAGTTTTTAATGTTAAATCTTGTAAGTTTTCAATCATAATTTCATTCTTGCATATTTCACATTGGAGGAGAGCTTTGGTAGATATTTTTGTGGCAAAAGCAACCCATTTTCAGCATGGAAGCCTTCCATCTTCCTTCCACATAGCGTAGAACCTCCATCCTTCTCATCTTCAGACTCTTCCAGTGTTGAGCTTGCCATGGCACCAAAACAACGTGGAGGGAAAAGTTGGAATTTGAGGATCTAAAAGGTAGATGAGCATGATAGGGAGTTGTCATAATTACCTAGGTGTATATCCATCTAGGCCTTAGCTATTACTACTCCATGGTAGGTACTACTTGTTTTTGCTTGGTGTTTTTAGCTGTTTTTATTATTTTTCTTGCCACTTTTAGGGCCGTTGTTTTAGATCTACATTGATAGAGGGGGCAAATCAAAATTTTGACAAAATGACACCTCTTATTTTAGTTATTTCCACACAGATCCATGATTGTTGCATTATTTTTTTTCTAATAGAGTTGATTTTTAAAATTAACCTTGCTATTTTTATGCTTTTTTTTTACAAAATTTGGTGGTATGGTCATTTTTTTTTAGATCTAGGCCAAAGTATTCATCAAAATTAAATTTCAATGAAATCCTACCTCATTATTTTGGTATTTTTTCTAATGGTTATTGATCATTTTGGCTATTTTTGCTATGTTAAGTTGGGTTTTAGCTTTTTAGCTTCTAACATAACAAAAGCAAGCAATGTTAGGTATTATTTATTAAGAAAATAGGTGCATATTTTTCAAATCCAATGCTATGAGTTTGTAGCCCTACATTTAAGCTTTCCAATGGCTATTTTTCCTAAGGTCATGCATGTAGTTAGTGTTTCTATGCCATTTTTAGATTTCCATGTAAATTCATGAATTTTTTCTAAGTAAAAAATAGGGGTTTTGGCTATTTTTTTGGGTATGGTTGGGTAGGTCTTAGCTTTAGCTTTCCAATGGAGGTGAAATCACTCTAATTGGAGTTAAAATGAATTTTTAAAGCCTATTTCAAAAGGGGATTTGTCTCGTTTCCAGAATTTTGTCCACATTGGTGAATTTTTTCTAAATAAATGATAAGAATTTTGAATTTTCTTTAAGAATGGATTCATCATTGACAAGTCGTCAGCAGGAGGAGTGGCAGATGCTATTAGTCTACGTTACATCATGGAGATCTAGATGATGCTAGAGTATAGTTAGTATAATGTTGATAATACTTTGATGATGGCATATAGAGCCCACATGTTATTCCAGAATTTGCCTAGCACTGTGTATTAGCTATAGGGGTAAGCATGGTTATTATAATGTTTTTATGATTTTGGCTTAACTACCTTTCCTAACTTCATTAGTTTTACAAACTTCTTATAGGTACAAGGTTAATGATCAAGGCTTGATCATCAATGATCGAATCTTGGTAGTGGCTCAAGCTACTTGAAATGAATTCACCAAGAGTCCTTAGATTAGAATTGCTATGTATCAAAAATTAAGAGGAGACTTTGATGCATATGCTTCAAGGTTCAACCTTGTATACAAGAAGTGCAAGGATGATGGAATGATGTCCAATTTGTGGACAGATGTCAATAATTCCATGGATTAGACCCTTGTAGTTGGGACCTCCACCCAAACAACACTGAAGAAGAAGAGGAAAGCTAAACATAGAGGCTAAAGCTTTTAATGTCTCATGGTTATGAAAATTCTAATTGTTCTATTACTTTGACTAGTTATTAAGCTTGCTTATGTTAATGCTAAATTTTGGTTATTACTTTCCAGGACCTTCCACCTTTGTTGATGTCACCATACAACCTTTAGGAGCATGTCATGAGGATACCCTCATCCTAAATTTTGGTGAGGTAATACCAGCACAGGAGTGGTTGAGGGGATAGACACCTAGATGTGTTCAAGAAAACATCTAGCATGCAAGTTTTCTTAATGTATTTATGGTAGCTATCCCTTCCATCCCTACTGCAGAGATGTTGCATGTCATTGACTCCTTTGATGAGAAGTTTGGTCATTTTAGCATCATCATTTGGGGTGTTAAGGTTAACATGGATATTGATGCAGGCCTCTTTTGTGAATTGTTTGGTATCCTTGCTGATGGGGCAAAGGTCCTAACAAGAATAGTGAAGGAATTAGACTAGTGTGATGAAGTTTTGGAGTGGATTCACGTCAACATGGGAAACTCCAAAATTTTCATGGATTGCTCCACAAACCTTGATGTAAAATAGTCATATCATTTGTTCATGTCTTGTGCATTTCCTAAACTATTATCATAAAAGAAGATGATTGGCATAGCGCTGGGGTGGACCTTTAAGAAGGTCTTGATGGATGGCACCCAGTTTAACTGGGTGGTTGCTTTGGCTATTGGGCTTACAGAGGAGATCCTTAGGTTGGGGTGGGCCTTCAAGAATGTCTTAATGGATGACACTTGGTTTAATTGGTTGGCTTCTTTGGCTATTGGCCTTATAGAGGAGATCCTTAGGTTGGGGTGGACCTTCAAGAAGGTCTTGATGGATGACGCTTGGTTTAATTGGGTGGCTGCTTTGGATATTGGGCTTACAGAGGAGATCCTTAGACTTGGTGTAGATACATATATAATAATCCAAATGAACTTTACATTTTTTGTGGGTTTTCTAAAGAGGTTTGTAGAGTTTTTGTTGGTGTATAGGGATGGGTGATGGATTCTCCAAGACCCAAGCCAAATTTCTAAGACTTGGATAAAGCACATTTATCCAATGGTGTAGGCTCAAAACCAACCAAAAATCATGGATGATACATTATCCATTACCACTAAGGATGTTAATGTCAGGTAGTTTGAGTCTCCTAACAGCACATATGATGAGGAGACTCTCACATTTCTAATGAGCATCTAGAAGGCCAAACGACTACATAGGAAAGCCAAAGGGGCTACCAGAGAGAAACTTAAGAGGCCCATGGAGGAAGCACCATCGACATTAGACTAAGATATCCTAAGAAGCTTAAGTTTAAGATTAGGCCATTGCAATAGGTAGTTATAGGCATGCTTTGTTTAAGTTTGGCTAGTTCACATTTTAAAGTTTATGGTTACTTTATGGTTTAATGTGTTAACTAGTTTTCTATGTGCTATGGGAGCCCAAGTTGCTATGGAAGTAGAACAAAGGTATGTAGAAGAGGCACTCCTGAAGCAACTTGTGGTTGAAAGGTTTGTCGATGCAGATATAAATAATCTAGATGCCTTTTTTGGTGAGGTGGTACCAAGTACATCCCCCATCATCATCCTAGAGGAGGAAGAGGAGGAGGAGCCAGGTATGCCCATGCCTTAATATTTTCATTTTACCTTGTTTTTTAATTTTGTTTTTTATCCTAATCATTTGATGGTTGCTATGCTTATAGTAGTTTCTAAGTCACTAGTGCAAGTAGATATCCCTAAGTTTCATGCAAAACCATGGGTGGAGACTCTAGATAAGATGGAGTTCATGCATGGGATGGCTAAGGACATCATCAACTAGTTGCAATGGGTTGCAACTAAGATAGGTAAGGACTTTGTTTTATGTGCCTTAGATGTTTGGCTATGTCATAGGTTGTGCTTATGTTACAAACATCTTAGATTGTGCATTATGTTTATGATTATATTTCATTCTTGTGTAGTGCCTTCTATGGAGTGGAACCTCAGTAGAGACACAGAGATTGACTCCTTGCCTAAGCTTCCCTCTGATGTATCTAGTGTACTCTTGAAGTTGTACAAGAATACTACTAATCTTACAGTGTCATGCGTAAACATTCATTAAAGTGAGAGAGGTTCAACAAATATGTATGAGAGGAAGTTGGGTAGGAGGAAATCATTAGAGATCTCTGAGACTACAAGGCCTTTGTGGAGGCCCAAGTGACCAACTCAAGAAAGTTGCAAACTAGGGAGATCATGTGGGCCCACTATTGACATGTCATTTAGGACAAAGTAGTGGTCTTATGAGAGCTAGTGGAACAATGTATGTAGATGGACCTCATCTTCTAGAAGGTTGAGGATTGAAAAAAACACTGTGCTTAGGTTCTAGAGTGGTATAAGGAAAAAGGTCCACAAGCAATAGTACAAGGTATATTATTGGGCCTACATTAAGTGGCTCAAGGAGGAGTCGGTTGAACAAGGTAAGAGAGAGTTGTTCATCCAAGGGATTTAGGTGGAGAGTGCTTATTAGCTTTTTAAAAGTACTCTCATGATGGAGTAATCCCCTACTAGTTAGATTACCACTACTATAGGTGAGACTTCTACAACTACTATGGCTCAGGAGTCACCTAATTGGACTACAGTAGATAGGACCAGCATCCTTTCTGACATTGATCTTGGGGATGTTAACATGATGGAGGACTAGATCCTCCATCATTTGGAGGAAGGAATTTCACTTCTACTCCTAGAAGTAATGGAGTTGGAATCTCAACAGGTTAGATATATTTTATGTTTTTTTTCTAGGTTATGGTTTTGGCTATGGGTTATTGACTAGCTATATGTTGTTGAATTTTAGGCCTTAGGAGACATTGGTAGTCCTAGTAGTGAGGGTGGGAATGACCCACCACTTCCTCCTTTGAATGCCACTTAGTAGCTTCCATTAGCTTAGCTTATTTGGGTATCTATTTTTATTTTCATGTTAATGTCTATGATTAGCCAAGAGTATGTTATAGATGATTATTATTATTTTGACATCTTAGTGTGGCTATGGCTATGTATGTTATGGACACTTTAGCTTTAAATTCAAAATTTTGTTTTATTTATAACTATATATATCTATAGTTTTAGTAGATGTTGTAAAGGTTGTAAATGTTGAGAATGGTTATGTTGATGTTTTGGTTATAACATTAAATGGCTAATCAATGTGATAATAGGCTAAACAAAAAGAAGTATAATATTTGCTAGTTTTGGGCCATCACTAGTATAGGTTATATTGTGCTATGTGATTGTGGCTACATTGCTAGTTTAAGGTAATGGCATACCATATTGATAGTTTAAAGTCTTAGTGAACATCAATGCAAGTTTAAGATCATAACAGACCATGTTGTGTGATTATCTTTTCTAGTTTAAGGTCATGGTGGGCCATGATGCCAATTTAAGGTCTTAGTGGATAATTTAGGAAAAAGAAATATATTTATAAGGCTTTTTGATGTTTACAATACCAGTAAAAGTAAAGAAATGCTCTAATAAATAAGTAAACATGCAAATGATCTTAGGCTACATGCATAAAGTGTAAAACAAAAAATGCATGAAAGAGTGTAACAAATTGAACAGAAAGGTTAGGCTATATGGCTATCAGTATATTTGGTTATCAGGGCATATGATGGAGATTTTTAAGGTGAACTTCACTTGTGCAGATCATTTCTAGCCTTTGTGAGATTAGGGAATACATAAGGCTTATTCTACACAAGCTTATATTCACCATCCCCTTTGCTTACGATGTTAAAAGGGAGTTCATCCCATAATGCATCCCATTGCTTATCATTGTCATTATTGGGTTGTCACTCTCTTTTTGGACTATTGGATTTCATGGCTGGGAGCTTCTTCTTGAAGCTCCAATTTAGATCCTTTCTCTATGTTTATGTTGTTAATAGCCAAGGAAACAACCTTATCACCATGAATGATGATTTCATCTCTCTCATAAGGAATGTGAATTTCTTAATTGGTGAGGATATGACTTGTAATTAAGCCAACCAAGGCCTTCCCAGGATAAGGTTGAATCCTAGTGTCTCTTCCACCACCAAGAAATTGTTGGTTGTGGGAAATTGCTTTCCAGCCACAAAATCCAAGGAGAAAGACCCCTTGATGACAACCCGTGATCCATTGAAGGACTTAAGAGCTATGGTGGTTGTAGATTATATCTACTCGATTAAGCCTAATAATTCAAAAATGGTGCATGGGATGATGTTGGTTGTGGATCCTTCATCAACATGCACCTGATGTACTTTAAATTGTCTTGTATGTATGGTTATGAATAGAGGAAATGTAGTTACTTTTCCATTATAGGGATTAACCTTAATTTTGCTACTGTGAGATGTTAAGGATATTGACTTCTCCTCCCTTGGTGAGGGAGGAATCATCATTACATGGATGGCTTCCTCGTTAGTGGGGAGGTCCTCAATAATGGGGATGGAAGTCAACATTTTGACTAATGCCTCATGATGTATGATGGAAGTCATGATCAAGTCATACAAGCTTAAAGTTGTATTATTTTTCTTAAGAGATTGCCTAATGTAGTTCATTGCACTAAGAAAGTTTTTAGTGTTGGCTGTGGGCTTGTTGCTCTAGTTGTGCTTTACTTCATTCATGCATCCCAAAATGTGAAATTTGGCTCTTAGTTGTGGTTGTTGGGGCATTTCCTCATCATTTTGGTTGTGGGCTTTTTGATCCTCCTATGGCTTGTTGGTTGAAGGAGGGACAAAGGAGGTCATGGGTATAGTTGAAATGGAAGTGGGCTTCAATGGGCCCACTTCCTTTTGTGCCTCCATCTGCTTATCACCCATGTTACTTAGCTTTTGCTTATGCTTGTTCCTTTGTTTGGATGACACTTTTTGATTGTCAATTATTGGTTGTAAGGAATAGGTAGTATCATTAGCCACCATAGGTGGCCATTGCGTAGTTGTTTTGTCTATGGTTGGTTGGGTTGTGTTAGGATAAGGCACCTTGATGAAAAAAGGATCCCTTGGAGGCACTCATGACAATAATCTTATGACAAAGAGGGTTCTTGAGCTATGGGAAGTTGAAAAGAGCCCTTTCATCCTAGAGGGATACTTGAATCATGAATGGTTCTTTTGTAGGTCTTTGATCATCATGAGTGTTGACTATTGATATAACATAAGGATTTTCATTAGCATTCAACAAGTCTTTGTAGACCTACATTCAATAGTTTTGTGGCTGAAGTGGGTTGGAAGCATCTAAGACTAGCTCCCCCTTATCTATCATCCTTTATAGGTCATCCCTTAGTGCAAGGAAGAAGTCTATGTCATGACTTGGTAGCTACTGATAGTGGAAGAAACAGTCTAACTTGAAGTACTTAGGTAGTTTGGGATCATCCTTCATTGCCCTAAAGGGATCTTTGGCTATTTTGCACAACTGCTTATGTTTCTTTTGAGTGGTTTCAATCATTTGTTTGTGTTACATGCATCCACTTTTTAATATTTGGTCTAGTAACTTGGATGACTTGATAGGTAAGGTAGTGTATTTGGATATGTCCTTTCTTTTGAAGTTAGGTCTAGTTGTTATCAATGTAGTGATCCTAAAGGTTAATGATTGGTTATTGTGATCATTAGTGGGGGTCTTGGGTGGGTTCTTCTTTGGCCTTTGGCTTGTGGTCTTTGTTTCTTTAGTCACAGTTGCTATAGTTGTTTTATTTTGTTTCATTTTCCATTTTTCTCTTCATGCATGTTAACTTTTATATGCTATGTAGGCTATTTCATGATTAGCCTCTGTAGCATCCTTTATATTTTTAGTTTGAGAAAATGCTTGGATAAGTGATTGGAGGTCAAGTTAGGAGAGTTTAGACTTGAAAAAGTCATTAACTAATTCTTTGAATTTGGCCAATACGTGGGCTTTGACTATAGGCTATGGTATTTCATTTAGTGGTCCATTCCATTGCTAGATGAACTTTTGTAAGGGCTCTAGGGGTTCCTACTTGATCTTCATGAATTGGTTAAGTGTTATGTTAGGATTTAGGTTATACTTGAAGCGGTTGACAAACAAGGCTTCCACATTTTTGTGACCAAAAAATTTGATCATTGAAAAAAATCAAAGGAAATCTAGTGCATAGTAGTTCCTCAACCCATGAATCCCCAGGGCCTTCATAGAAAAATGAGATTTGGGATGCCCTAATAGATCAACTAGGGACTTTAGGGGATTTTCATAATAGTGTAGTGAAATAGAATGAAAAAACTAATAATAGATTTGAATAGTGCACAAAAAAATAAAAAAATATGTCTTGCACATAAAACCCAAAACTTAAAACTTTATTGAGGGAAAATAGAGAATAAGTTAGAGAAATGTGTACAAGTGGTGCTTGAATGGGCAGCAAGGGGGGCTCACTTGGATGGGGGTTCAATGTTTGTTGAAGTCAATGTGGTCAACTCCATGATTCAGATGTCCTACCACTCCTAATGCTATTGAACCTCTGATGTTGCAATCTTAGATTTGCAATTTTGGCTACTATTGGTAGGTGAGAAAAGTGAAAAATTTAGATGCTAGATTGCTCCATGCTGGGGTTTGGGAATCCCATAAGTGTATTGTTGACACCAAAAATCCATAAATCTCAAAGTGATGATGCTTCCATGCTAGACATCAAGAGGATGCAAACATGGGAGATTGTAAGAACCCTTAAGTGTTTGAAAGTGCTTGAAGTGTGAAATTATTACTTAAAAAAAATGTGTGCATGCTTCATGTATTCAAGTTCCAAAAGAATGTCAAACCCCTCAATGGTGTTTGAGGCTAGTTTTTATAGGTTTTGGGCCATGAATGGGGCTACAAAATGGCTATGATTTGGCTACATGGTTGCCAAATTGTTGCAAATTTTTGCCTTGTTTAGGTGAGATGGGTGCCCAAATTTGGGGGGTTACCATATATAGTAAGTATCTTCCCCCCATGGACATTCCATTTACTATAAATAGTAATGGAGACACATCTTCCATGTTGGAGATGAATCTTTCATGCTAAGCTCTTCATCATGCTTTCTAAAGTAGTTGGTCACTATTGGAGTGCATGAAGTGTTGAAATTTGGCTACTATGGCTTCCATGCTAGGGGGATGCAATTTTCAAAGCTAGGGATGAAGACTCCACACTAGGGAAAAACTTCCATGCTAAGGAGGAGAGGTTTCCAGGCTATGCATGTAGTCTCCATGGTGGGGGAAAATGTTTCCAAGCTAAGGGGAAATCCCCCACCTCTCCATGTGTGCGATAGGTGAGATTTACCCCCCATGTAGGTGTTTCCAATGTAGAAAAATTTATACCCCCAATAAAACTCATCGAATTACCTTTTTTGACATTCCAAAAGGCATTTTGACCCCTCCACCCCCTCCCCCTACAAGCCTAAATATAGATGATAGGTTACTTTTTTCACTTGGGGAATGAGGCTTTGACCACTTATGAGGCATTTTTTAGCCCCAAAAGTATAAAGTATGTGAAATTGCCCACTATGGATTATAATATTCACATTTACAATGAAGTTGTGCCTTGAGTTTCATGGGGTGAAAGCTACATGATGAAAATTAGCTATAACATGCAAATTTTTGTGATTTTTCAATGGATCCTCTTTGTTGGTATTTGGAGGATTAACTTGAGAGGCACCAACAAAGAATACAAAAAACCATTGCATATTATGACACTACAATGCATATAGTCCACATGAGAATCAAGCTATCTAGGTCATCAAAGTTGCTAGTTTAAGGCTGTGGTAGGCCATGGTACTAGTTTAAGATCCTGGCAGGCTATGTTGCTAGTTCAAGGTTGTAGTGGATGGTTGAAAGTAGGATTTCTCGTCAATGATCATTGAATATATGTAATATGATTTTAGAGAGGAATGATTAACTGGATTGGCTAGCTCATTCCCATCCATGTCAGTTATTCTAAATGCATTGTTCCCATAGGATTTGGTGACAAGGAAGGATCCTTATTAGTTGGTTGAGAACTTGTCCTCATGCTCACAAATGGATTTGAGGATCTAGTCACCTTTTTTGATCTTGCACATGGTCAAGTTATGGTGATGTTTTTGCTTCTACCTCTCTTGATAGTGTTCAATGTGAACAAGTGTTTACATACATTGCTCCTCCACCAAGTCCAGGGCTACTGTTTGCAGCTCCTTATTTTGCTTATTGTTGATGAAGTTGGTCAAGGCTAGTTAGACCGATGGTACATGCAATTCAAGAGATAAAACAAATACAAGACCATAAACCAAGCTATGAGGTGTTACAATAGTTATCATGTGATAGGTCATCTTTTAGGTTCATAATGCATGGACAAGCCTCTCATGCCATTTGTGTTTGCTATTGTTGAGCATCTTTTTGAGTAAGTTGATGATGGCCTTGTTGCTTACTTCTACTTGTCTATTAGCCTAAGGGTCATAAGGTGATGAGAAAGAATGCTTAATGCCTAGGTTGTGATAGAAATATTTTTTTTTGGCTACTAAATTATGGTCCATTTTTTGTAACTATGGTCATGGGTATGCTAAAATGAGCTACAATGTTTTCTACGATAAATTTGCAAACTTGCTCAGACATAGTCTTCCTTAGGCGAGTAACCTCAACCCACTTGGTAAAGTATTTAGTTGTGGTGATGATGAAGCTATGATCTATGGAATACTTAGGAATTATAGGTCAAATAATACCCAATCCCCATCATTGAAATGACAATGTTATCTGAGTGGTGTGTAACTTAGTTGATGATACATGTATAAGGTTGCTATATCATTGGCATGTGTCACATTTCTTAACCTTTTGTAGGAAATCATTTTTCATATGGGGCCAATACTAGCCTAACCATCTAATTGTAGAGGTCATAGCTCTTGGTCCTATATGTCCTCCACAAACACCCTTGTGAACCTTCTCTAGGACTATTCTAGCTTTGATTTTACCTAAGAACTTTTGGAGTATTCCATCATAGGATCATTGACATAATGTGTTATCACGTACAATGACATACTGCTTTGATCACTTATGTACAATGTCCTTTTAAGTAGTAATTAGGCCTTGTGAGGATTCATCATGCATGAGGTAAAATTTGATATCATCATACCATTCCTTGGGAGAAGTAGTATGAACAACAACCACAAAGGTATCCTTAGTGTTCTATGTGATGGGAGTAGCATAGTCCATGGTTATGGTAGGAAACTTACTAAACACATCTAGCATCACACTAAGGGCTAACATTGCAATTGCATTAATTATGACATTCTTATTTCAAGGTACATGTTGGATATTAACATCTAGGAACTATTGTAGCAATTACCTGCCTAGGTCATAGTAAGGTTGTAAGTGCTTAGCTTTCCATGCATAGACTTTGGTTATTTACTGAACCACAAGGTGTGAATCACCTTTGATCATTAAGTGTCTAATTCCTAGGTCATGACCTACCATCATCCCTTTGATCAAACCATCATACTTTGATATGTTGTTGGTACATGGGAACTAAAAACAATAGGTGAAGGGTTTGATTTCATGAAATGGAAATGTTATGATGATAGCAGCACTGGTTCCATGGGTAGTTAAAGCTCTATCAAAGTGCATGATTACCTCATAACCCTCGAGCACTTGGGTAACTATATTAATGTGTTGATTAGGAATTCAGGATCAATGGCTGCTTTGTCATTGATGGGAAAAATATAAGATGTATGGTAATAGCTTAACATTTTATTGAGGATTGAGAGACATAATGAGGTCAAACTCTATGATTATGGCTTTCCATCAAGTTATACAACTACTCTCGTAAATGTTGGTCATTATGGCTTTGAGTATGTTATCTTTGCAAATGACATTAACTTGGCTTTTTTAGAGGTAGCATATCCACTTCTTCAAAGAGAAGAATAGTGCTAGAAAATATTTCTCCACTTCAGTGTATTGGGCCTCATGGGCAACTAATGCAGGGCTAAGATAGTATACCAAAATTTCTACTTTGTCACCACATTTCTGATAGAGTAGTAAGGTAACAGATGTGTTGGAGATGGTAAGGTAAATGTAAATTGGTTTACCCTCTTGTGGAGGATATACTATCGATAGTTGTGTAAGGTTTTCAAAGGCCTCTTGGCATTAAGCTATCCACTCATAGTGAACTCCTTTCTTAAGCAAGTGTTGCATGGGTTGTGACTTATTTGTAAGCCTAGTGATAAATTTACAAATAAATTGTAATCTACATTGTAATCCTTGAAGCTTCTTAAGGTTGGTAGGTGCTACTAATTTAGATATGGCCTTAACCTTATTAAGATTAACATGTATCCTTGCTTCAGAGACTACAAAGCTAAGCATCTTATTGGTCTTAACACCAAAGGCACACTTCTTAGGATTGAGCCTAAGTTCCTATTTGAGGTGTCATTTAAGCACAAGATCCAGGTCATTAGCATGGTCATTGATCAATTTTGACCTAATGGCTATATCATCTACATAATCATTAAGAAAACCTAACATGTAATTATTGAATATATAGGTCATGACCCATTGATAGGTTGCTCTGGCATTCTTAAGGCCAAATGCCATCATAGTATAGTAAGAGGTCCCCCATGGGGTCATGAAGGTCATGCTAAGTTGGTAATCTAGGTTGATTCTAATTTGGTTATATTCTAAGAATCCATCCATAAAGGACAAAAATCCATGTCCAACTACAGTATCAAAAAGTTGATCAATACTAGGTAAAGGAAAGTTAGCCTTGATAGTCACTTTATTTAGATCTTGAAAATCAATGCAAATACAGATAGCCCCATTTTTCTTAGGAACTATCACTATGTTGGACACCCATTCTATGTAGTTGACAACCATAATGAAACTAGCTTGGTAGAGCTTTGAGATCTCATTGTGAACTATTAAGGCCAAATCCAATCTAATTTTATGCACTTTCTGCATAATCAGTCTAATGCTAGGGTCTAGTATGATGTCGTGCTAGACTAAAAATGAATCTAGGCCTAGCATATCCTCATATGACCAAGAAAAGACCTTAACATTGCTTTGTAAAACCTTGGTGATATATTGAACATATTGAGGTTCCAGTGAAGAGCTTAGTTTAAGGGTTTTCTCCTCACCACCATGTGTTGGGACTAGAACCTTAACTAAAGAGTCTTTAGCTATGTCACCTACCTCTAAGTCAAGGGTTTTGACTAGGTTTTCAGGCCATTCTAGAGGTGTTTCTATCGAGGATATGTGATCTACAAGACTCTTAGGCTTGAGATCTATGTAATTAGGTTTAATACACTATTCAACATCATTGTGAGGTCCATGTTGATACAAAGGCAAATTGATTTGCTCTTAGGTACTCATACTTTGATCCTACATATTAACCAAATGCATATTAAGTGGCACCTAGATAAAAGTGACTAAATAACATAAAATGCTATAAAATTATGCAAATATATGCAAATCTAAGGTAAACAAGATCACCCAAGATCATTAATAAGGTAACAACAAGCAAACAAAGTGCAATAAGGGCCAAATAAAGGTTAGACCAAGGCTAAACAAAGTAGAGTATAATGATCAAGGCTAAAAATGGTCAACAAAGGCCATGATTTTGCTAGTTCTAGGCCTTAGTGGACCATGATGCTAGTTTAGAGTCTTGGTGGACTATGATGCTAATTTAAGGCCTTAGCAAGCCATGGTCAAATGATGTCAAATGGTGGTCAGGGAAGGTTAGACCCCACTATTTGATACCAATGAAAGGCTGAAAAAAGACAAATAAGGCTATAATAAGGCAAATAAAGAACTTGTAAGGTTATATAAAGGCCATAGAAGGTCAACGAGGTGAATAATGCAACACAAGTTCAAAAATAAGCCAAAATACTATGTAGTAAGAAAAAAATCAAGCAAAACAAGCTATATATGGCAAAATTTAGTTAGTATATATCAAAAATGATTATTTTTCTCCAATTTTAGGCCTTAGTGAGCATTATTTTGAGGCTACTAGGCTATTAGGTGAGTTCGGGCCTTAATTAGGATTGTTTGGACCCAAAAATCATGTGTTTTGAGGCTTCCATTCTATGCTCAACGTGGAAAATGGGATCCTCATCATGGAAACAAAGGAAATAGGCTTTGAAGTGATTAGAGGTCTAAAATTAATGTTTCAAAACCTTCCCAAGGTAGTGCAAGATTAGATCCATCAAGATTGGGCACTCCAAAGGTCTATAATGTTTAAAAAGAAGGTTCTAGTGCCTTCCCCCCTATATCCACGCTAGCCAAAATGGAAGAGAGGGGGCTTAGCATGAAAAAACAAAACCCTAGCAAAAATAGGACCAAATGAGATCAAACAAGTAGCTAAAATCATATCTAGTAGTTGTGCATCCTCTTGCTTCATTTTGTGGTAGTTTGAGGTTATTTTAAGTGCCAAAACATGTCAAAATGGATTCCCATCATTTTTCCATGTTGAGCATAGTATCCTTAGAATGGGATAATGAGGGACACTTATTTTGTGGATTTAGAGTAGTTTAGGAGTAGTTTGACCAAGTTTCTAGGCCCCTAGGACTGCAGACCTTGATTCTATAAGTTTCAGTTGATTTTGAGCATATCTAGAGGTTGTTCAGGGGTACTTAAGGTCTTCCCATTATTTTCACACTAGGGGAGTTACTCCAACATAGAAGAATATGGGGAATGAATTTTAAAGATCAAAACAAGATCAAATAAGAAAAATGTCAAGACTATGAGGTCCTAGGCATCTCTGGCGTAGATCTTTAGCTTCTGGGAGTGTCATCTTGCCACCAAAAGTGGAAAAGTAGCTTTTTCCCTTGTTTCTATGATGTCCAATGTGGAAGAGGCGTTCTCTAGTGTGGATGAAGTAAGAATCATAGATCTAGATCAATTTATATCACAATTAACCATGCATGTTAGCCTTCAAAGTTGCTAGGGCCAGGTTATGTCTCCATGTCAAAATTTGGTAGTTTTGAGTACTTCTAAATGATTTTTGAGTCTACCTCCTTTTTCCATGTTGAGGCTAGGGAGCTTAGCATGAAAAAATAGGGGGAATCACCTTTTGGCTATTTGAAATTAGTTTCTTAAGGTTTGAAGGCTCCAATGATTGCTGATAGGGTTGTAGAGTGAATGTAAGATCATTTAATGTTATTCTGAGGTGTTTAGAAGTTTCAAACAAGTTTTCCCTTCCGTTTTCACACTAGGGATATTATGCTCAACCTGGAAGAAGGGATCACCAATGTGGAGGAACCATAAATCCTAGATCTAAATTAGTTTTGACCTAAATCGATCGTGCATGCATGCGTCCAAGGTTTCTAGGGTTAACGAGTTGGGTTTGAGCTCAAGTTTGGTCAGTTTGGAAATTTCCTAGATGGTTTTTGAGATTCCTCCTATTTTTGATGCTAAGGATAGTATGCTCAACATGGAAGACTAGGGGGAAGTAGCTTTTTGGCTTTTTGCATCATTTCTAATCATGCATGTAGGTCTCCAAGGTTACTAGTGTTGATTACCAATGCTTGGTATCAAAATTTGATTGTTTCAAGAGTTGTTGAGTTGTTTTTGGGCTTCCCCACATTTTTTCATGCAAGGGTTTCCATGCTTAGCATGGAAGATTCAGGGAAATGCTTTATGACCACTTATGATCAATTTTGATAGTCTTGAGGATCTTAGGATGTGTAAATAAGGTTTAGAACACATATAGGACTTTCTAGTGTTCGTTTAAGGTCTCTAGAGGTTATTTTTGAGTACCCAAAAATTTCCCCTATATTTTCCATGTTGGGTAGCATGGAGGAGGTGGGTCTTAGCATGGAAGAGCTTGGGAACCCTAATTTTTACCATGTTCCATCATTTCTAGCTATACATGCAAGCTTCTAAGGTTGTTGGCATTGATTGCTAATACCTAATGCTAAAATTTGGTTGTTTCAAGGGTTATTAAGCAATTTTTGGAATTTCCCCCATTTTCCATGTTTGGGATTCCATGCTTAGTGTGGAAGATTTTATGGAAAGGTGTTTCAGCTTTTATGGTCAAATTAGGCTATGCATGAGTGTCCATAAGATTGCTAGTATTGGCCATCAGTGCCTAGGTCAAAATTTGGTCATTTTTAAGGCTGTGAGAGGGTTTTTAGGCTTCCTCCCTTCCATCCATTCTTAGGGTGGGAGGATTAGCATGTATATGATTCCCCTCAATGTGGAGAACCAAGAGGAGGTGGTTTTGATCATTTTAGGTAACGTATGGAATCCTGATGGCTTCAAAAAGGGTTGGGTTGCTTCTAGAAGTCTAATTTCATGAAAATTTCAATAGTGTTGGCTTTTTGCTTTCTATCCATGTTGAGACTAGAATTCCCAACATGGATGAGGTATTCTCCAACTAATAAAGTTAGATATGGGATAGATCGATAGCCAATTGACCATGCATGCTAGCCTCTAGGGTTGGTGTTGACAATTAATATTGGGTGCCAAGATTTAGTAGTTTGGAGACTCCTAAGTGCTTCATGTAGTCTCCTCCCTTTCTTCCATCCTAAGCATGATGACCCTAGTATGGATGAGAGGGGAATGATAGTTTTATGTCACACTTTTGGGATTTTTTGAAAACTCCAGAGGGTTTTGATAGGGTCTATGGGTCACCGGGCTTTGAAAAATGGCTACTAGGCAATTGATTTAGGTCATTTTTGGCTTTTCCCCATTCATCCATGTTGGGAATGATATGCATAGCATAGAAAATGCCTTTCACAGGATGGAAACACCAAATCCTGAGTTTTCAACTAGGTTCAACTAGTTTTGGTGAGGTTCCAGGGTTGTTGGAGATGTTAAGAGGAATTATAGGTCATGTGGGGCCTACCTCAAGGTCAAACTTAGGATAGATGGGTACTGGGGGGAAGGGATAGGTGTTACCCCTCTTCTTCCATGCTGGGAATTATTTCCCCAATGTGGAAACCCATGCTGCCTAGCTTTGTTCATATCTCATCCACTTTCAAAAACCTGGGGTTGAAAAAGGTAGGTTTTAGTTATTAAAAAGGATAAAATAGTTGTATTTTAATGATTTTGTGAAATGGAAGGGATGTATCCACGTTGGGCATGACATCCCTAGTGTGGATGCATGGGAGTTAAGGTTGCAATATGGTTCCAAGTGTCAAAATTGGAAAAAAGCTCAATGTTGATGTAAGTTTTGGTTAAGAGGGAAGGTGTAGTATGGGGCTTACAATCCAAGAATTTTAAATTTTGAAAAGTGAAGTTTTTTCCCACCAAAAATCATAATTTAAGAGACTTTCCCCACTTTGCACATCATTGCACATGGAGTTATGGTACATTGAATTAGGTTTAGGTTTAGATGTGGTTTATATGGTTGAATTTTGCAAGTTTTCAATCATAATTGTCATTCTTGGAAATTTCAGATTAGAGGAGAGCTTTGGCAAAGATTTTTGTGGAAGAAGCAACCAATTTCCAACATGAAAGCCTTCCATCCTTATCATAGCCAACATAGAACTCCCATTTTCTCCTAATCTCAATAATCCCCAGCATTGAGCCTACCATGGGACCTAAGTAGTGAGGGAAAGGAGCTAGAACCCTACAATTTAGAAGATGGATGAGCATTCCAAGGAGCTTTCAGAGCATTGTAGGCCTATCTCCATTTAGACCTTGTCCATCATCACTTCGAGGTAGGTAGTTCCACCTATTTTTTTTTCATTTTTAGTTATTTTTAATGGTTTTCTTGCATTTTTTTACAACATGTGGGGCCATTTTTCTCAGATCTACTTTGATAGAGGGGGAAAATTTTTTTTCTGTTGAAATCTCACCTCTTATTTTGTCCATTTTTGCATGTATCCGTGGTTGTTTCATTGTTTTTGCCTCATTAGATTTGATTTTTAAAATCAATCTTGTTGTTTTTGTGCTTTTTTCCCCAAAATTTTTGGGTCTGGCCATTTTTTCAAAGCTAGGCCAAAGTATTCATCAAATTTATATTTCAAAAAAATCATACACCATTATTTTGGTGCACTTTCTAATGGGTATCAATCATTTTGGCTATTTTGGCTATGTTTTTATGCCTATGTTAAGTTGGGTTTAAACTTTTTAGCTTTTTACATGGAAAAAGCAACTAAAGTTGTGTATTTTTTCTTAAGAAAATGGCTACATATTTTTATTATTTGATAATATGAGTTCTTAGATCTTCATTTAAGCTTTTTAATGGATGTTTTCTTGTTCAATTTGAATCAATAACAATGGAGGTATGGTTGTTTTCCTAAGGTCATGCAGTTAGGCTTTCAATGCCATTTCTAAAATTTCATGTAAGTTCATGAATTATTTTTAAGAAAATAGCAGGGGTTTTTGCTATTATTTTACTATTTTTGAATAGACCTTGGCTTCATCTTTCTAATAGAGGTAGAACCACTTCAATTGGGCTTCAAACGAATTTTTAATGAGTTTTTTATCAATCCTAGGTCTAAAGGAGGTTCATGCCATTATCAAAATTTTGTCCACATTGGTGAATTTTTTTGAATAAAAAACAAGGATTTTGCATTTTCTGTAAGTAAGGATGCATAGGACTCAATTTAAGCTTTCAAATGATGGTGGAATCACTTTGTTTGGAGCTCAAAAATTTTTTTGGCAAATTTTTTCCTAACCCTATGCAAAAAGGGAATTTATGGTGATGGCTACAGTTATTCTGCTAATTTGTCTAAATATCATGTAAAAACGGCTATGTATTTTTGGTTGAAACATTTATGGCTGCAAAATTTGTTATTTCAAGGTTCTTTTCATGGTGGAATAACTGAAATAAGAGCTTTCATGAATTTTTGATGAATTTTTATTTATGGCTATGTAAATAAGGCAAAATTGTAGTGTAGCACATTACCCCTTTGGGGATGGAAGTGATTGATATGCGTATTTTTTCATTACACATGTGAAACTTATGCTTTAAATATGGCTTCACTAGTTTTTTTTAATTTTTTTTACTATGGCTATATTCTCTTTTAATTTTTTAATGCTTTTTAAGTTTTAATGCTTTTTTCTAAATTCATGCATGCTTTTTCTAAATTTATGCATAATTTAGACTATGACTTAGTTTTGGCTATAATATTTTGTTTATGAAGTAAAAGGCTATAAAAGATGGTAACAATACTTTTATGGAATTTCTTAACCTAACTTAGATAAACATCTTAGAGCTTTTTACAGAGGCTAATGTCACCTCTAATTAGATGTTTTTTCTAAATTGGCAAAGTATTTCCATAATTTAAAGCTATGAAAGTTGCAATAATGTTTTCTCATGGAATTTATTAAGCTAATTTAGATAAACACCTTAGAGCTTTTTACAGAGGCTAATTTCACCTTTGACTTGATGTTTTTTCTAAAATTTCCAGGTAATGCCAAATGGTTATTTTTTTTTTTTTTTTTTTTTTTGCTTTATACATAGTTTACTTGAAACCCATGCCAGCGGGAAACTTTGACATTGGGGGAAGGTTTNGTTGGTGTGGATGGGGTGGGCATGGTGGGAAGGAAGGGGGTGGGCATGGTGGGAAGGAAGGGGAAGTGGGGAGGGAGAGTTTCCAAGTTGAGGAAAAACTTCCCACCTTTCCATGTTGGGGATTGGTGAGATTTAGCCCCAAGATTAAATATAGACACTAGATGACTTGTTTCACTTGGAGAATGAGGCTTTAATGACTTATGAGGCATTTTCAATCCCAAAAGTATAAAGTATGTGAAATTGCTCATTGTGGATTACAATCTTCACATTTACAATAAAGTTTTGCCTCACGTTTCATGGAATGAAAGCTACATGATGAAAATTGGCTATAACATGCAAATTTTTTTTGGTGTTTCAGGAACCCAAAACCATTGAATTTTTCATGAAAATTGACTTCTAGAAGCAATTTAACTCTTTCGGAGGCCACTAGACTTCTAGAAGTTGATTGAAATGACCCAAACTTGCCTCCCTTGGATTATACATGTTGAGTAGGATTCCATCCATGCTAAGCATCCTAACCCTAGCATGGATGGAGGAGGGAAAGCCTAAAAACCCTTTTACAACCCTTAAAATGACCAAATTTTGACTCTAGGCATCAACAATTAACACTAGCAATCTTGTGGACACACATGAATAGCCAAAATGTCAGAAAATAGCAAAAATAAGGTTCCTTAGCTCTTCCATAATGGGAGTCATCCCTTCCACACTGGCTAGAATGGAGATTGTGGGGTGACTCACAAAATGACCCTTAGGTACCTCAAATGGACATCAGAAAGCCTTGTGTCCATCGTAGAACAATGTTTGTACATCTCGAAACCCTCAGACTCTCCAAAATTGATCATAGATAGGAAAAAATATGGCTCCCTTGATCTTCCATATTGAGCATAGAAACCCCAACATGGAAGAAATGGGAAAGCCAAAAAAACCACTTAACAATTGTTGAAATGACCAAATTTTGACACCAGGCATCAGCAATTGATACTAGCAACCTTGGAGACCCACATGCATGGCCAAAAATAATAAAAAATTAGCAAAAAATAGAGTTTCTTAGTTTTTCTATGCTAAGAGCCACCTCTTCCATGCTGGCCAACATGGAAGAATAGGGCAAGACCACCTAGCAAACCTTCAAATTAACTAGTTTTGACCGTAAACCCCAGTCCTCGATCTTGGCAACCCTAGGAGCACAAATTCATGGTTGATATTAAGGCCAAAATTGGTCCAAATATGAGATTTATGATTCTTTAACACTGGGGCCCTCTCTTCCATGCTAGCTAGTGTGGAGATTGAGGGAGGAGGGGCAAACTCATATGGAACTTATAGACACCTTAGAATGACACCAAATGACCTTGCATGCACTTTAGGACCCTTTTAGCACTAATTAGAGCCTTAAAACCTTAGGAAACTCATTCCAAATGGCCAAAAAGCTGTTCCCCTAGTCTTCCACACTAAGCACCCCATGCCCAGCATGGAAGAAAGAGGGGAAGCTCAAAAAACAATTAGAAACACTTAAAATGACTATAGTTTGACCTAGAACTTTAGCTCTTGACCTTAGCAACTCTGGGAGCTAAGATGCATAGTTGATTGTGACTTGAATTGGTCTAGATCTAATATTTTTTGTCCCATTTGAAACACCACCAAATTTGGGGTATCGTGTCTCAACTGCAAATATGCCTAAGTTTCAGCATGAGCTCACTTTCTACAAATTTGTCTAAGTGTTGGGACTATGCTCTTCATTGCCCCAGAAAGAAGTAAGCCTAGTGGAGAGCGTAGTCAACTTTAAAAATTGATTCTCTACAAATTTGCCTAAGTGACATCACAGATCATGAAACTACAAATTTTTCTAAGTGTTGGGACTATGCTCTCCACTACCTTGAACTGTAGTCAACTCAGTAGAGAGTGTAGTCAACACCAAGGGCTAGTTTTGGAAATTTTTCTAAGTGTCAAGCCAATGACTATAGATTTTTCTAAGTGTTGAGACTATGCTTTCCGTTGTCCTGGAGTGTAGTCAAGCATAGTTAGCATGGAAGACCTAGTTTGGTGGAAATTTTCTAAGTGTTGAGACTACACTCTTCACTAGACTAGAGTGTAGTCAAGTGTAGTAAGTTGGAAGCTAGATATTGCAAAATTTTTCTACATGCTGGGTCTATGCTCAACCCTAGTGGGGAGCATAGTCAACCTTCCATGGAGAGTGTAGTTAGCACAAAGCCACTTTTTTGCAAAATTTTTCTCTCCCATAGTCCAGAGCGTAGTCAAGTGTAGTTAGCTAGAATAGCCTCTAAAGGCCTCTACAATTTAGCACTAATACTTATCTTATCTCCAACACACCTCCAGCAAACATAATTAGCAAAAATGCATCTTTTTTGTACCCCTTTTTGTCTCCAAATTGTAACTACACTTGACCTCACTTAAGATAGTGGACACCATCCTAGAGTGTAGTCTTCAAAGTTGCATTTTTTTCAAGTACATTGTGGTCTTTTTGGCACATGAACATGTAATTGGAAACATAGTCATAGTCTCACAATCTCACAAACTTTGGCAGAGTATAGTAGAGCACAACACCACTGGCCTTAGTGGAGAGTGTAGTTGGGTGTAGTGTAGTCCTAACGATCCCATTACCATGTGGCAGTCGATCCACATTTCACACTAACCCTAGGCCTATGAATATCCTATCCCTCTATGTTTTAGGGGTTGAAAAAATTGAAGCAAGGCTTGCAAAGTTAAAGTGCATTTGGCATTTTGGCAAGTCGAGGCATTGGCAAATTTCAGGTTGGCATTTGGCAAGGTTGCACATCACTATAGCTCATCGTAGGTCACTACAGACCACCACAGTCCACTACACACCATGGTAGCCAACCCAGTAGGCATAGAAACCATGATAGAACATTAGTATTCATGGATAGAACCCATGAGACTATGACTATGTTTTCCACTATGCTTGTTAGACATCACATACCTTCTCACCCCTTTTGAGGTTGACTATGCTCAACCCCATTTGGGGTAGTGTTCCATTCTCTCTCACTCTCTTTTTGTGCATTTTTAGCAATTTTTTACTTGCATTTTGGTATTTTACTTTCATTTTTCACTATTTTTCATGCACCACTATGTGTCAACACCTTCATTTTGCACCGAAACCCTTAACTATGCTCACCCTTATTGATATTGTTGACACCCCGAATATTGCTTGACACTCAACATCATTTGGCATTGCATTTAGTAAGTCCTAATTCAATTGAAAAGACCATTCTAGGAACCTCATTTCTACTTCTAGCATGCCCTCACATAGACTTGAGGTTAGTACTATGTGCTTGCAGACCCCTCGATGTTCCAGCCACCAATGTTTTTGGTTGCTATAGTTTTCTAGCGCTAGAAGGAGGGTGAATCCATTTCCCTCTTTCAAACTTCATTGGTGTTTGTCTTGCATGCTTTTTCTTCAGGCTAGCATAGACCCAAAACCCCTGTGGACCTACCATGTTTAATAGTAGATAGATCTTAGGCTAGCGTAGGTTTTGTCTAGTAACTGGTTGGTGTAGATTGGATCCTATCATTGGTTCCCTTGAAACCTTGTGTAATAACCCCAAAGCATCCATTCCTACACTTAGCTAAATTTTAGGCTCTCAATAGAGAGCTTAGTTAGCTCATAGCATAAAGAGTGTAGTCTCTAGACTTAGCCATTTTTCTACAATCTTCAGACTTAGCCATTTTCTCTAGAGTTAGTCATTTTTTCTATAGTTTTTAGACTTAGCCATTTTTTGGAAATTTCTAGAGTTAGCCATTTTTCTACAAATTTCAATTAGTACAATGAATTCTAAAAAAGCCTTGGCATTAGTCTCGAGCACACTCACTATCTTTCCTACTCAATAGGAAAGCAGGATTAACCACCTTGCTAGTCCTACCATGACAGAGCTGAGGCAATTCCTTAGGTTGCATGGCTATGATCCTGAGTATACTACACTAAATGATGAGAAATATGACTTCATTTGTGTAAAGATCTAGGTAGGTCTATTCATAGACTACATAGATATGAAAAAAAGCGAGGTTACAAGCTTGTCCATCAAAATGAATGGGAGTATGTCCCTTCCTCCGTTAACTTCATCCTGCTTACTAAACCCTATTGGTGGATGCTTGTCTATCTCATCTGAATGAGTGAGCACACGGTAGGAACAGATTATGAGGAGCCCATACATGGGAAGGAGGATGAGTTTGAGGCTTGTTCTGAGCATGAGGACTCCTTTCAAACCTCGTTCCAGTAGATAATCCCTAGTCTAGTCCTCCTGCAACCTTGTCCACTTATCTTCCCTGAGATAGTTATAGCCTTGGCATTACCTTCCAAGACAATGCTCATTGTAGCAACACACTAGACATAGCACACGTGTCAAGACACCCTATCTATGGTTAACTTGCCCTTTGTGGCATTCTCACAACTTGCCCTACTATTTTTCCAGCAACTATTATGCCTGCCTAGCGTTATGTTCACACCGTGCATCCTTCCCAGCCCCAAACAGCTTAGGCATCTTATGTTCTTGTTTTATTTTCACATTCAGTAGTGTCCTAACCCATGCATGTATGGTTTGCCCTAGTCACTCTATCCATAGCCCAACCAATGTAGCAAGCATCTCGCGTGGCCCCACAACTTGTAGCCAAGTCATGGGCCACACAACTAGCATAGCAGGCAACATAATCAGCGTAGCCTACTGTCACATCCCAAGGCTTGGATCAGGCATTCTAGTTGATACAAACCTTAATAGAAGAGGTGAAGTGAGTCAAGGCTACCTCCTCCAAAATAGTTCATGTGTTGAACTTCTACCAAGATGATCCCATAAGTCCTACTATTCCACCATTGTCTCTACCTACTAGGATCCTACTACATCACTTCACCAAGTACGATGGTGAAGGGAATCCCAACGTCCACTTGGTGACCTTTTGGTTTGAGTGCTTATTACTGTAGGCATGACCACACACCATCATATGTGTTTTCACCATGTCACTCACTGGCAAGGCACTAGATTAGTAGTAGACATTACCTAGGGCCTCAATCTCCTCTTTGGAGGATCTACTAAGTTAGTTCATCATGTGCTTCAAGTACAACTTGAAGTTGAAAACCACCCTTGACAAGCTCATGCAAATCAAGCAGGGCCATCTAGAGCCCATGTAGAAATTTATCCAACACTGGACTGCATCACTAAATGAAATCTATGAGCCTATAGTAGAGATGCACCTTCTAGCCATCTTTAAGGGTGTAGTTAATAATTTTATCAAGTCAAAACTATATTACTTGTCCTTGTAGTCCTTGAGCTAGGCCTTTTCCCAAACAAAAAGCATACAAGATGTGGCGAAACCTAATAAGAACCAGCCTACATGGCCTATAAGAAATTACATGTCAAGAAGGACAAAGACAAGGGGAAGCAAACCACAATCATAGCAACTATGGTCAACGAGGCCAAAATGACTAATCTAAAGCCAATGGCTAGGCCACCCAAGGCCTTGGTCAATAACAAAACTATTAGCTCTAGTGAAACAACTAACCATCCCATGGCTTTAGTGGCCATAGTGCAACCTACTCTGAGGTCCAACTTTGAGTGCAAGGATCACTCAAAGTATACCCTGATGCCCCTTAAACCTTTGGAACTGCTGGAAAAATTGCTAAAGGTTGGATGTATCTAGTACAAGAAAATTTCAAAGGACACTTGCAAGAGACACGATAGATACTACGAGATTCTAAGAAATATTGCATCAGTAGCCTTGAATAAGCCACTAGTACCAAAACACTTTAGGAAGGATAGGTCTTGCCACTACCACTAGTTGCCCAGGCATAGCACTAACTTTTGCATGGCCCTGTAGGATGACCTACAATGAATGATTAATAGAGATGAGTTGGTGCTTGATGCTACCAACCTAGTGAGGCCTTAAAACCAATTTATGAGGGTGTATAAGGATCCTTTGAATGTAGATGATGTAGGGTACATAATCAACACCATCAATGTTGATGATAATCTAGAACTAGTGCAACAACCATTCATGGTCCATGTGTCCTTTGATAGCATAGGGCCCCCCTCAGCCTCCATGAGTTTGGGGTCTCCTTTCATTGTTAGAGTGCCACGTTGGGCACCCAAAATACCCTTTGTGGTTAGGGTTCTATAGCATGTCACAGTAACAATAGTTTAGCCACCCTTTTCCATTAGGGTGCCATAGCATGCTAAGCCCTCACATACTTGAAGTTTGGTGGTGGGTAATGCATCAATTCCTTTTTTCCCAAAAGCCAATCGTGTTGGCCATACCAACAGACCATCTAGATGGCAACCCAATAGGCCTAATGAGCATCTAGCTAATGGGATGATTAGAAAACATTAGGAGCAAAAGAAACTAGATCCACCAAAGCCAGTACCCCTCTATCTATAGTCCCTATGGCCGAAGCAATAGAAAAGGCCACCACTAGCAAACTACAACTAGGCATTGAGGCCTCCTAATAGGACAAGAATGCTAAGTCCAAGTCCCCTCCATGAGAGATCCATCTCTTAGAATGCATGGAGGAGGTCAAGGCCAACAAAATGGTAGACAATGGCAAGAACTTCCTAGATGCATTAGCCTAGGTGAAGTAAGCATTAAAGTAGAAGAACATAATGCTGAGCCTATACGATATCATCTACCCACCATGAAGCACTAGTCTAGATGTTGACCTCTATTCCTATCATGGAAGACATCCCAGTAGATGAGCATTCCATCCATGCTATGATGTTACCTCCCACATCATAGGAATCGAGCTTAATACCCCTTGCATTACATGATGAGGAAATTAAGGTCAACCCTCAGAAGGGTCAGGTTATAACAATACATGTCAAGTAATGTAAAATTTAAAGGATGCACATTGACAATCAGGTGGAAAAAAATTTCACCCCATACACTATCGTTAACAAACCAGGCCTTGTAGAGCAAATTAAACCAACAAAGACCATGTGTCTAAAATCCTTCAACAGGTTGTGTGTTTTCATTAGAGGAATTTTCATGATAGCCTTCATGGTAGGGAAATAATTTCCCACTACTACTGAATTCATCGTTGTAGAGGAAATTCCAGACTTCAACCTGATATTGGGTAGGTTGTGCTTGGCCCAATTACAAGCTGTTTCCTCTCCCATTCACCAAGAAATCCACCTTCCATATGAAGGTGGTGAGGTTATTACCCATAGCAAAAATGAAGCCCCTCTAGCCATTAACAACATAGACACTGAGCAAGGGTTAGAGGTGGAGTTTCCTAATGATAAATCTGTAGTAAAGGATGAGGATGAAACACATGAGGCAAACCCACCCGAACAAGCAGAAGAAGCTAACGACCTCCTAGAGGATGCCCTATGGGTAGAACTACCTTTTGACATAGTAGACAAAGGTTAAGAAGACTATCACATAGTACAGTCTAGGCCCTACATGACTCCCAACCCACACCGGGTTAGGAAGCAACTTCACGACAAAGGTACCCCCTTAGCTCGAAGCACACTAGGTGTCTATCTGTCCTTCATTTCTACATATCATGCATTGCATTTGTTTACACATTTACATTTAGCTTGGTTGTTTAGATTACACATTTCTTTACTTTGTTTACACATTTATTTTCTTTTTTTATGCATTTTGCTTAGTTTTCACATTCACTTGTTTAGTTTACCCTTTAGTAGTTATTAGCTTAAGCATAAAAAACATAAAAATGCATAAAAATTAGAAAAGAAAAAATCACAAAAAGAGAAATAACATTGTGTGGCTTGCCATGTCCTTAAACTAGTAATGTGTAGCTTGCCATGGCCCTAAACTAGCAATGCATGTCCCATAATGGCCTTAAACTACCACTGAGCCCAGAATGGCCTTAAACTACCCCCCATTGATTCTACCAATGTGGCCTGAAATGGCCATAAACTAGCAATCATAATGGCTTGAAATGGCCTTAAACTAGCATAACGTGGCCTAGAATGGCCTAAAACTATCATCATGGTCCGAAATGGCCTTAAACTAACATCGACCCTCACACTATGGCCTTAAACTACATGGGGCTTGCAATGGCCTAGTGACATTGTCGCTGCATAATCTTAACTTGGCACATTAATTCATTGCATAGTAAGCATACTAAGTGCATAGCAAATAAAGAAAAGCTTACATGTCACATATTACATATACCAAATACATCCAATAAATATCATATGAATGTTAGTACATATCATGACTAGCATCATGTAGCAATGACATAAAAAAATGCAAAAAAATCCAATAGTAGGGCTACATTAGGTCATGCTCAACTAGTAATGCTAGGAGGGGATGAAGGTTCTTCCTTCTCCATTGTGTTGCTGGGGCCCATAGCATCTCTTGGTGCTTACTACCACAATTGCAACAAAAATGAGTAGTTAGTAAGTAAACCTATAATACACAAGCTAATCCAAAACATGAAAAAGAACAAAAATTAATAACTAACCTAAGAGGGTCCTACATCAGTGTCTTCTAGAGGAAACTTTTCAAGGCCAACCTTCAAGCATTAGAGTATCTTAGCCTCAAAAAGCTACATCTAGTTTGCTTGGCTAAAGTCAATTGGTCTTGCCTTTGTCCATAGTGGTCCATGTGGGTGGCTCCATCAAGAAGGTAGTAGAGGAAGCCTCTCCCAAAGGGGTTACGATCTACTACTCAGGAGAGCCACTCACCACTATATGTAATGTAGACAACTCATAAGCCTACCTCCTACCAATCACCTGAAGAAACATCTTGAGGTGGTGACATTCGATAAACTCCTCGTTATACCATTGTAGGTATGCATCATGCTCATGCTTATATTAATGCTTGTGGTTCTTCTGTGTCTATGCCCACTAGTACACCTTAGTAATGTAATTCTTCCATTCATGATTTTTCTATGTGAGCAAGTCCATCTGCAACCGCTACTCTATCACCTCACAGGTGGCCTCATTTTTGCCTTTGAAAGTTGACCAGTATCTAGCATACTCTATCTCAGAGGTTCACTAGGTGTTATCTCCTTGTGACCTATTTGGTAGAAAGTCATATCTAGATTGGAGATTTCTGATCTTTGTATCATGGATGGTCACTCTCTCTTGAAGCTCATGCACATGTTTCCATAGGTTCTCATTCGAGCACTTGCAGATCCACAACACCTTCACATAGGAAAGTGGGATCTTACCCACTATCTCATACATGTAGTGAGACATTTGATTGATCTCAGGAGGGAGGTTAGGAAGGACATTAACCTTGGCCACCTTGCTTGGGTCCCATTAAAGCTTAGAACTTGTTGGCATGCAACAAGTGATTAATCTTAGCCACAAACTAAGCATTCAATCGGTAAAGCAATATAAGAAAAGAAACATAGCAAACATATTGAGCTCAAGATCCACCTATTGTAAATGGTCCACCATATTCTCAACAATGCCTTCCATGAAGGAAAATTTATTGGGCATGTCTATCCACGACTCCATGTGGTAGGTAGGGATTAGATCACTAGTAGGAACATTTGAGGCTATAACACAATGATGCAATCAACATATAATAGAGTAGCCAAATAGGCTAGAGAAAAAGGTAATAATAGATGGCAACATAAAGTAGTTACCTAGCAAGTCCTTAGGTGTGAGTGTAGGGAGGTCACCCAACTGCACACCATCAAACAGGCAATGAAAATCATCCCCATCAGGATGAAGCAAACCCTCCTCCTCCAACTATTGAAGGATCTCTACTACACTAGGTAACTCATCTCCATGAGTCTCCCCCTCCTCAACTTGAGGAAATGCTCCTTCTACTACTGCCTCAGCCACTACTTTGATAGTTCTCTCTCCTATCTCTACAATTAACACATGCATATATAGCACACACAAAAACATAAAAATATAAACATACATTAATACAATAAATGCATCTAACAAGTTATGCATACTAACTTGCAACCTTTGTGTGCAAGCTTTGGAACTTGATATGGATCTTCTTGCTACCTGGCCTCCTAGCCTCAAGGGTAGTCTCTTTCATGGGATGTGGCCTCTTAATATTTACCTTAAATGGTTTCATTGTCTCTACAATATAATAATTTGCCTTTTTCATGTCTTCAGTGCCAATTGAAGGATCCTTGCCTATGCTATCCTGTGAGTAGTGTGATTTCCCTATAGGACCTTTAGTCATTATGGATAATACCTCATTGATCTCCTTTTGGAGGCCCTATGCCTATGTGGTTGTAGACAGGTGCTTGATCCATGGTTTAGATAGTTGCTTTTGGTCCTACACCACCCAATGCCCACCATCACGTATGACCTAGAGCTCTATGAATATTCATAGGTACCCTACAAAGAATGCGAAGTGGACATGGGACCTCACTTGGATGTTAAATTATAGCCTAGAGATCTCTACATGTAAGTCAGTGGTAATATAAGAAACCTAATTGAATCTCATACCCTCCATTAGCACATCTTTCATCAGATATGCCTACTCTACCTCAAGGATCTTTCCTTGGGAGAGCAACTTTAGAAAGGCACAAGCACGAAAAAGAGGGTAGAGCTCTCGTACCTTAGGCATAAGCACATCCTTTATTGGTATTCCCTTGTGAGACTAGGTGGCTGCTAACTAATCCTCAATATCCCTTCTATGTTCTACCTTCTTGTTCACCTTATCAACAATTAATGGGCCATTAATGGAAAGGTCAAAGAGGTTAGTAAAGAAGGCCTCGCTAAGGTCAAGCACTACCCTCACACCACGCACTTAGGTGACAAACTCTCGAATGTTTTTGTTGAAGGAATTAATGATGGTGACCATTTTAGCCACCAACATACTCAAGATAAGGGCCAAAAATAGGTTCATCAACCTTATATGCATAAGCCTAGCTATTAGTGCATTTGAGGCCTTGTGGCATAGCTAGTGTTGCACACCCTCCATATTGCCATACTTCATGATGAGGGTGGCCTCTATGTAGCCTGTGGTAATCATTTTCACCTCACTTGAAGAAACTGCCATTGCAACAAAGGAAAAAAACATTAGCATCACACAAAGGAAAAATAACAAGAAATACATGAGCAAGCACATGAGGTAAAACTTAGATGCATACATGACACAAAATGGGGTGTAAGATGAGAATGGTGTTGCAAGCATGTCCGTGATGTTGATCATACCTGTGGCCCACTCCTCATCCAACTGGTCATGGATCCTACACTACTTGTATGACTTTGGGTATCAGGTAGGATAGACCTCCAAATTAGACCCCACCTACTCAATCATGGCTACACAAACATTTGGGCTAGAAGAGAACAACTCTAGGGTGGTGCAAGTCAAGGCTAGAGCATCTGCCTCATCATGTAGGTCCTCATAAATCTAAATCTAGCATTAAGCATGAGCCATTAGCAAGATAGCATGGGAAAGTAGAAAAAAGAATTTTCAAAGCTACAAAAGCACTTATCCTCTAGAATAGTAGATAGTTCCAGGTGGGTTTTGGAACAGGGTGTGCACCCATAGTACGACAAGGAGGGTGTTGCTCTTGTTGTAGCAACTGAACCCTACCATGTGCCATATATTGAATAGGTTCTAAGTGCTCCTAGGGACTCTACCTACCCCATCATCACTAGTAGTAGGTTCACCTAAGATAAACCTCAAGATGTCCCACTTAGCCTTGGGTAGCAATGTCTCAGTGATAACACTAGCAGCCTCCACTACTAAGTGTGATCACATGATCACACTAAATTGTTGCAACAAGTACTTCAAGAACTCATAAGTCCTTGGGCAGAACCACACCACTTGAACACCCACCCATATATCTAGCACATGCATGTTAGGAACAGGCTCACTCATGCTACACAGGATGCCCATGAGCCCCACGACGATTAAGATAGGCTTCAACAACAACTTGCAACCATAAAGTAATAAACAAAGCATTAGTATACATTCATAGATGCAAATTTTGACATAAAATTATCAAATTAAGTTAGCAAAATTAACACAACATAACATAGACTAAAAAAAATTCTTAATTTTGATAATACACCTTAGGGCCTTGTGAGTATAGGATGTTGATCAAATTATTTGATGCACCTGGTACTCATTGGGGTATAGCACATTTACATAGGATTAGCATTTCATTTCACAAGTTTCATAGGTTTAGCATCAGCATGTTTTCACAAGTTTAGCATTGTTATAGTTTTTAGGATTAGCATTGTTACATGTTACAAGTTTACCATTATGCACAGCTTGCAAAATTTTAACAAATTTTTCCTTGGACTACCTTCGTGGAGAGCGTAGTCCAGAAGTATAAATTTCTCTAACTCCTTGAATATGCTCTCTATGAAGTGTAGTTCCAAAAAAATTAACTTTTGAAGTAGACACCATTTTGTTAAACACTTGGTGTCAATTGCACCTCCAAGGCATAGTGAGCGTAGTCCTAGCTATGGAAGTAGAAAGTGAAGTCTTGGTTGTTGCCCCAACACTCTTTGCATGCTGTGTCCTACCATAGCTCTATGCATAGTCCCACCACCATGCACCTTTCCCTAGCATGCCTTGCTCACTGTGCCCTACCACAATGCTATCCACCATGCCCTACACACCCTCTGCACATCACACCTTTTCATACACTATGTCCATTTCCTACCGCATGCAACCTCCATGCACTACAATGGTAGTCCATCCATTGTTCCACCAAACCCTACACTCTCCCCCTCCTTCACCATCATTACCCTAAACATCCAAGCCAGAATGTTTTCTCAAAAGGAAAATGGCCACGGTGCATGGTCACAACCATGGTCCTTGCCGTTGTGCTCTAACCCCTATAGCTAGGCTACGGTGCCCAGGGGTACACACATCACACCCAGCCTCATCTTTTTCTAGTCCGAAATCCTAAACAAAAATCCTCATGCCCTACCACATGAAAAAATTTTAAAAGAAAAAAATTAAAAACCTTAGTGCCCCCTCCGCTATTTCATCCCTTGCCTTGTAGTTTCCATGCACCTAAAAACAAAAAAAATCCTTGCTTTGCCTCCCCTAACCATGCCCCAACAAATTTTTCTTTTGAAAAAAAGGTAGAGTAGACACCTACAACTTCCCTTATCCATGGCAAGCCATTTCAAAATCCATAAAAATTGTTAGCATCCCTAGCAACCTCGTGGCCCATGCAAAGAAGAAACCTTTGCTACCATTAGACACTCTTAGATTCCCAACATGAAGAAGAAAATGATCAAAACCCTCCTAGCCATTACACCCCTCCTTGTCATTACCATTGTCAAAATGGCATGCGATGGTGGTGGCCCCTACCATGACAGGGCACCAAACAAGCCTATTCTCCAAACCCTTGCAATGTAGAGAAAATGATGAAAAACAAGTAAGAAAAAGGAAGAGTGTAGTTGGGGTACTTGGCAGATGTCAATAGCCTCCTCTCTTCCATGCATGCCTATGATAGGTAGCCCAGTGCTTGGTCCCCCTCGTCCACATTCACTTGTCCTAGGTGTAGGTGTCAACGTCAGTGTGTCATCCTATTCTGACTATGCTCTCCACTAGTAGCATGAAACAACAATAATGGTAAGACTATGCCCTCAACTTCGCATTTGAAAAGTTGAAAATAACAACTTACCCATGGTAAAATGTGCCAATATACCCTCTCAGGGTGATTTAATGGCCCACTAACTTAGGACTACACTTCACACTTGCCAAAATTTTAAAATTTCGAGTGAGAGTGTAGTCACCCATATTTAGTCAAAATTTATAACTTTTCATCACCCTTTGAATGCCTTAGCTAAAATTTCCAACATTTTATTACCTAGTGAAAGCTTGAGCAAATTTCACCTCCCAAACACAGCTAGCCTTTCCTAGAATGGCACATATAACTCATTCATGGTTTGCTAAGACCTAAAACTAGCACACATGGCCTACCGAGGCCTAAAACTAGTGCACACATGCTTACCCTTCTTTATAGCACCTATTTCATACATAGGTAAAATTTCATTAGATTGCTTTTTTTTTCCATTTATGCATATTAACTTGGTTAAGATAGGTGCCACTTAATGTTTTGCTGGTTTATTTGTAGGAATATAACGTGGTTGTGCACAAGAAGCTTCTCTCACCTTTGGTCCTCACCGGGCTAGATGGTGACATCAAGCAATACATTAACCCACATTACCAAGACTTTGAGCCTACAACCTATGTCGAATACATAGCATCTATAGAGGTACCACTAGATTGGCCTAATCATCCAGGTAAGGCTCTTGATCTAGAGACAGGGGACATCACAGAGGATTTCCTCATTGATATCCCTATAACAACACCTAATGGCAAGGTGAAAATACTAAAACTAAGCTCCTCACTAGATCCTTAGCATGTCCAAGCCATCGCTAAGGTGCTACACAATAACATCAAGGCCTTTGCATGGTCATATGATGACATGCTAGGCCTAGACGCTTGGCTAGTCCAACATAATATCATTCTTGATACTTGCATTAAGTTAGTAAAATAGAAGGCGTGCAAGGTTAGACCTAAGGTGGTGTTGACTATCCATGATGAAATCACGAAGATTTACAAAGCTGATTTCATCTAGGCTATTGACTATGTAGACTGGATCTCCAACATCATAGTTGTACCCAAGAAAAATGGAAGTATACACATTTGCATAGACTTCCAAGACCTAAACAAGACAACCATTAAAGATGATTTCCCGTTGCCCAGTATTGATCAATTAATTGATACCACAATTGGACATGCCTTATTATCCTTTATGGATGGGTTCTCAGGCTAGACCAAATTAGGCTAAATCCTGAGCACTAGCTTAGCATAACCTTCATGACCCTCTAGGGTATGTTTTGTTATACCATGATGCCCTTCAAACTCAAGAATGCAAGAGCAACATGCAATGATGAATATCTTCAACGATTACTTGTTAGCTTTCTGAATCATTATGTTGATGACATTGTGGTTAAGTCCTAAGTGGCTCACAACCATGCAAATAATCTAGACATAGTACTTAAGCATTGCTTGAAATACGATCTTAGGTTGAACCCCAAGAAGTGTGTTTCCAGTGTCAGAATAGGCTAGATGCTTGGTTTTGCAATATTTGAAGTAGGAATACATGTAGAACTCAACAAGGCTAAGGCCATAACCAACTTAGCACCTCAACCAACCTTAAGGAGCTACAAGGGTTGCAAGGTAGGCTGCAATTCATGCATAGGTTTGTCACTTAGTTAACCAACAAGTTACAACCAATGCAACATTTTCTCAAGAAAGGAGCCCACTTCAAGTGGATAGATTAATGCAAACATGCATTTGAAAATCTTAAGAAAGAGTTGGCTCAACTTCTTATGGTTCACCCTCTGCAAGGAGATAAACCTTTTTACATCTACCTTTTCACTTTTGAAACATCCATCACTTCTCACTCAAAATATAACAAAAGTGAGATGATGGCATAGAGGTCTTGGTTTACTATTTGAGCCATGCATTAGTAGCCCATGAAGCAAAATATAACAATGTGGAAAAGCATTACCTTGCCTTAGTCTTCTCACTCAAAAAGTAAAGGCATTACCTTTTCCATAGTCAAGTCAATATCATTTGCAAGAACAACATACTCTAATCACTCATAATGAACATCTACGAAAGTAGTTGTATTGCATGATGGAAAGAAATAATAGTAGAGTTTGACCTACACTATGTTGCACAAGCCTCGAAAAAAGGTTAAGCTATAGTTGCACAACTCATGGCTTCGCCTATGAATGATTAGGAAACTATAGACCCTAAATTCTTAGACGAGTACATCAACAACATTAATCAAGTACTCGACCACTATGAGACACTCTTGCATTTTAATAGAGATTCAACCTCCCAAGGAGGTAGCGCTACTATAGTTATCATGTTTTTCCTTTGGGGAGATTTGACCCTTTGCATATCATTTTGCATTCCCTTACACTAACAACATGGTGAAGTACGAAGGTCTCCTCAAAGGTATCCTTGTAGCACATGACCTAGGGATCCAACACGTAGTGATTCAAGGTGACTCATAATTAGTAGTCAACCAGGTGATAAAGGTTTATGGCTATAAGGCCCAACATTTACAGCCTTATTGTGACCTAGCAAAGCACTTGCTTAAACATTTTACAATTGTAGATGTCCAACACATTATATGAAACAAAAATGCCATAGCCGATGCACTAGCAACATTAACCATAAGCATCACACCTGACATGTTCCATGCATTGTCCACCTCGATGGAAGATTGCACTGTGCCTATCATGCAAATCACTAAAATTTTATCCATAGCCACATTAAGCACAATCCATGTAGGAGAATGGTACAATGACATTAAGGTGTACCTTCTACAGGGTGAGCCTCTACAACACTTAACTACAACTCAAAATGATGTAGTGCATAAACATTTGTAGTAGTACATCATCATAGGTGATAACACGTTGGGTCATAGATCCTATGATGGCATACTATTAACCTTCATAAGCGATATCAAAGAACAAAAAATCATTGAACAAGTCCATGAGGGACCGTGCAAAGGTCACATAGCACCTAGGGTAATGGCAATGAAAATCATATGGTTAGGCTATTATTGGCCTTACATGGAGTTCAATTGCATCTCAAAGGTCAGAAAGTGCAACATGTGAAAATGACATGACAAATTAATGCATGTGCCACTAACTGAACTACACACAATCCAGATCATGTGGCCATTCCAATGTTGGGGCTTGGACATCATTAAACTTGAAACACACCAAAATTCAAAGGCATAATTGCTTCACCAGGCCTTTGCAATTCGCACAGCGTCACAGTAGTTCTTCAAGAGATGGATGCTCTGATGTTTAGACTGTCTAGCTCGGCAAGTTTTCTACCCCAGGTGTCAACAGGCTAAATAGATTCTCTAGTCTGCCCACCTAAGTAGTTCACCCAGCCAACAACACACTTAGGAGTAATGCATGGAATTTTTGGCAGTGCTTAGAATGTGCAAAATAGTTCAGCAAGTTTTCTAAGTTGAGGAGTTTGTTACGCTACGCTACGCTATGTAGCGTAGCAGGCTTCAGAAAACAATTGCAGAACGAAGCGCTTCAGCAAGTTTTCTAAGTCAAGGAGTTTTGCTACACTACACTATGTAGCATAGTAGACTTTAGAAGATGTTTGCAGAAGCGAGGTGCTACGCTATGCTATGCTATGCAGCGTAGCACAACGTAGCAAAAGCTAGATGGTCATTCCCCTTGCTCGACATCAAGTCCTTCAACAATGTCTCCTTCTATCAGAAAGTGGTGAACTTGGCAAAAGTAGGCCATGTTGGCTGCTACGCTATGCTACGTTGAGCTACATGGCATAGCAAAGCATAGTAATTCTATGAAAGTGATAGAAGCCAACTCAAAGGGCAGGATCAGCAAGTTCGCAAGTTTTGTAGCACAAAAGGCAAAGTTTGTAGATTGACGATGTTCTTTGCGATAAGGCCAGCCGCTATGCTATGTAGCATATCATAGCATAGCAAATACAATCAATGCACTTCAAAGGCTTCCAACACATGTAGTGAGACATGTAACAAGACACTACACTTGCCAACATGCTACACTAAAAAGCATAACACAGCGTAGCAAGCAGTTACGCCACATCAATGCACTTCACCTAATTGCACCATTGGCACACATCTCCAAACTCTGACGATGCAATTACGGCATGGAAGGCTTGCAATTACGGCATGGAAGGTTCATAATTACAATGGTCATGCATGTCCAATGGTCATGCACACCCATGCAGCGTAGACAAGTCAACGTGGGCCCAAGGCACGTGGCATCCAAACCGTCCCTTTCGTGTGCCCCCAACACTATAAATACCCCAATAAGCAATGCTTAGAGGGCTTTTCGATCTGGTTTTCTAGCAATTTGGTCAGCTAGAAACTTTGTTGGCTGACAAGCAAAAAGAAGTGAGCACTGTAACCTTGAGCATTGTAAGCTTTCTATTTGGCATTGTAAGCAGTTAGCACTCTCAATTGGCATTTTTTTCTGCTCTTTTCTACCACCTTGGTAGCATTCCACATTGTCAACTCCTAAACCTGCATTCAAGCACACAGCCATCTTGCTCTACACGTCTTGGTTACCTTTGGGATCTCTGCGCCTCCCAGTATCATGTAACCAATTGTATCCACCTTGACAGAGTGAATTCATAATCTTGAAGTAGTGAACTTTCCTAACTGCATTCTACTTTGCTTTCTTGCTTATCATTGCATTTTTACATTTTTTTCTATCCCTCTTGCATTTAAAGTTTTCATTTTATGCTAGAGGTTTCGTTTTCAAATTATCTGTGTACAAAAGGTTATATTAACATCAACTAAGTCCCTGTCTGATCGACCAGAACATTCAAGGCACCCCAGTTCCACTTTTATCTAGCACAGCCCTCCCACAAATCTAGGGTTAATACTGCCACGGTCGATGACCCGTCGATGTTTTCCAGCCGTCGACATTTTTGGTCGCTACAGTTTCCTGGCATTAGAAGGAGGGCCTTTTAGTGCCCTTTCTAGGTTTCACAGTAGTTCTCTAAGCATTCTGCACCTTGATACGCATTAGCATAAAATTGACACCCATTTGTGGTTGTTTACACATCGTGCAATGTAGATTGGTCACCTCGATGGTTCCCCAGGAACCCTGCAGGACATAAAGCCTCTAATCGCCAGTTGACTCATTTTCTTTATGGTAGTGTTGCACACATTCTGTACCCTACCGTGCACTAGCATAAATATGACACCCTTTTTTGGTTGTTTACGCATCAGTGGTATAGATCGGTCACCCCGACGATGACCCTGGAATCTTGCAAGACATAAAGCCTTTTTGATTATTCTCTGATTTCCTTACTTTTTGTGTTTGCAAAACTATTTAGCTTAGTAATAATGACTCTCGCAACCACCGCTACTAACACCTTGAACATTGAAATTCCCATTATGGTTCAAGGCATCACAGGTGCTAAACAACCACTCAACCCAATGCTGGAAACATGTTGATCCCTCAGGATCCAAAATTGGGGACCTGAGGGCATGACCCAGCAACATGAGTACTATAACTTCCTCTCTGCAAATGTTTATGAAAACCTACCTTTGGATGTACACAAAGTCAAAGACAAAAGTAGCTTCGAGTTCGCTTATTGCGACGGGAAGGAGTTTGTTCCCACTCTCGGTGCTTCCATACCTTTGACACAAATAAATCAATGTCTTCTAGGCTAGCTAATCCAATTGGCTAGACTTAGGAAGTAGCAGAACACAACATCTAACCATGACAAGAGCTTCTAGGATGGACAAGAGAAACTCAATTCCCAATCTGACGGGGGAGGTCAGACCAACCCCATCACAGTCCCTCCTACCCAGTCTTTCTGGGCCAACTCATTGTCTATCACTGCTCCCTTTGTGATCACACCTATGCTTCCACAGCGTACAACTACACCTACAATGGGTAGCCATGTCACCTTCCCAGCGTATCAATGCCCTTATTCTCCTATTTCATTTGCAGCAACTATGCCTCCGCAAACTATTCATCAGTCCATTCTGATAGTGCATCACACACCAATCACAGCTACCCTGCTGCATGTTCATACTGTACCTACTTTACAATCATATGCAACTTCCATTTCCATTCCTACGTTCACATCCGTTCCACCAACTGTGGTGGGCATGGGCTTGTCCACATGGTGGACCCCATTCACTTCTTCACCTATTCCACAACCGTCACATATGTCTCATTACGTTCACCCTCAGACCTACCAAACCCTATAAATGATATAACCCAACATGAGGCTATGGTCTGTTCCATTGGCGACACAAGCGGTCTATCCGATAGCCCAACCTGTGAGTGTTGCTCCAGCAGCACCACCTACCAGGTGGTGGGTAGCGCAAGCAACACCATTCGTAGGGACCACCCCAATGGTACCACCTATGGGTCACGTCGCCACCCCTGCCATTCCATAGATGGGAGCTGGCTTGGTAGTTCCCTAATCATCCACAACATCATAGGGTTTGGACCAAGCGTTCCAGCCTATCCAGACCCCTACCGAGAAAAAAAATGCCTCAAAGCTGTTGGGTCTGACACAGTACAAGCGATGGACTTTTACTAGGATGACCCTATTAGCCTTGTAATCCCCATGCTGACGTTACCCCCAGGGATGTCCCTCCCCCACTTCACGAAGTACAATGGGGAGGGAGATCCCAATGCACATATTGTTACCTTCAGGTCTGAATCCCTTCTATTACAACAATGGCCACACACGATTGTACGTGTCTTTGCCATGTCCCTAGCTGAGAAAGCCCTGGATTAGTACCATGCACTACCACACTCATCCATTTCAACTTTAGAGGATCTCCTAACCTAGTTTGTGACGCAATTCAAGTATACCTTGAAGGCAGAGACCACACTGGATCAGTTGATGAGCATGAAGAAGGATCCTCTCGAACCAGTCCAGAAGTTCATCCAGCGTTGGAGTGCAACCCTTAACGAAATCTATGAGCCCGTCATGGAGGCCCACTTACTCATTATCTTTAATGGCACAGTGAATGACTTCATCAAGTCTAAACTATATTACCTCACCCCTCGCACTCTTAATCAAGCCTTCGCTCAGACTAAGAGTATATAGCATGCAGCTAAGGCAAGCAAAGATTCAGCTTACATTACCTACAAAAACACCTTCACAAAGAAGGACAAGGGTAAGGCCCCAACAACCATAGTGGCCATTGTGGCAACCGAGGCCAAGCCCAAGCCTAATAACAATGGTAACAAGAATAATAGGAAATCGACCGTACCCACAGCTAACCCGGTGCCCAAGCAAAACAATGCACCGCAACCTCTAGTACCCATACTTGAGACATCTATACAACCTAAACAAAAATTTGAGTGTAAAGATTAGTCAAAGTATACCCCACTGCCTCTCAAGCCTTCAGAACTTCTGAAGTAGCTATTGGTCGTGGGGCACATCCAACATAAGAAAATTTCAGAAGAAGGAATCAAGAGACATTAGCGCTACTGTGAGCTCCTTAGGAATCCCTCTTTAGCCCTGCCCAACATGCCCCCAGTTCCTAAGGATTTCAAGCTAGACAAGTTTTGTAACTACCACCAATAATGTGGTCATAACATGGATTACTGTTTGGCATTGAAGGATGACATCCAAAGGATGATTGACCAAGGAAAACTGATGTTGGATGAAAGAAACCTAGTATGCCCTGAGAATCAGTCTCTACATGTCTACACAAACCCCCTTAACACCAACAATGCTAGTTATGTTATCAACACCATCAACATTGATAGTGATCCTACGCTACCCTAGCAGCCGTTCGTGGTCCTTGTGCCTCAGCATAGTGCACCAACACCACTAGTGGCTGGCCGAAGCTCACAACAGCCATTTTTCCTAAGAGTCCCTCCACAGACATCCACCTTCGTGTCACCTGTTAGCAGAACCATGCCACCCCACCCGTTAACACCGTTAGCCCCTTTCATCATTAGGGGGCCGACTCATTCGACAACCCTCACCCCGCGCAAGATAGCTGAACAGCCTTCTAATCGTAAAAAATGAGAAGTGTGTTTTGTAGGTGAGACGTCAAGAGGAAGTACCGTCCTAGGCATTCCCAAGTCTACATCTTTACTCCTTACATCTACGCCCTCATCACCAAAGACAGATGTTGCTATAACCACACAGTCCACACTGTCCTGCCAAAAAGGGTATGAACCCAGACCCAAAGTCACCCCTCCTCGGGAAATTTGTCTTCTGGGACAAATAGAAGAGGAGGAGCGTGTTAAACAGGGGGTGGCCAAGACCTCTTGGATGCCTTCACTCAGGTCAAGCAAGCTCTAAAATAAAAAAACACTACATTGAGCTTGTACGATCTAATCATGACATCTGTCCCACACCATGAGGCTTCGATCCGCATGTTGATAGTGATTCCAGTTAACGAAGACATGCTAGCATAAGAGGAAGTGATCCACTCGGTCATGCTCCCCTCCGCACCTATAGAGCCAGAACTATCTCAACTACCTTTCAGTGACAATTCCATTAGGAAAGATTCCAAAAGGAGTTAGGTGACTACAACACCCCTTTTCATCACAATTCAGGTCAGCCAACACCAGATTCGAAGGGTACATGTTGATGATGGGGCTGCCACGAACGTCATCCCCTTCCCTATTGTGGACAAGTTGGGCTTGGTCGACCAAATCAAATCCATAATCACATCGTGCCTAAGGTCATTCAATGGGATGTGGGTCATGGTGAAGGGCACGGTCCACATAGACTTTGTGGAAGGGGACCAATTCCCCATGAACACGACATTCATCATGGTTGAAGAAATGCCCAGGTTTAACCTGATCTTGGAAAGATCATGGTTAGCGTAGCTCAGGGCTATCTCCTCACCTATACACTAGGAGATCCACCTACCATACGTAGGAAAGGAGGTGGTGATCCATGGTGACGAGGTAATGGTGCAAGAAATCCACAACATAGACATAGAGTAGGGCTTAGGGGTCCTAACCTTTGAGAATGAAGGGCTTGCTTATGCACACACTAACCATCCAGCGGGGGAATCGGCTTAGAAATTTTGTTTCCAAAATGAAAGCACATGGGCTAAGTTTCCCTTCCAAGTGTGGGACAATGATGCAAATGAAGGCCTTGGAAAAGTGCCTTGGCCTTATGCTCCGCTCAACCCACGATGGGTCAAGAAGCAGCTATGCATAGCGTAGCAACCCCACTACTTCCTACCTAGTCACCACCCTTTGTACATTACCATCTTTCATTGTTTGCATCCATCTGTCTATGAAGGTTACCGGTTAGCCGTTGTTCAAGTTGTTAACGTATCATCCCTTTGGCATGCTATGCAGAGGCCTGAAATGGCCTAAAACTAGTAGAGGCCCAAAATGGCCTAAAACTAGCAGAGGCCTGAAATGGCCTAAAACTAGCAGGGGCCCAAAATGGCCTAAAACTATGCTACGCTATAGCCCAAAATGGCTTAAAACTAGGTATAGCTCAAAATGGATTAAAACTAGCACATAAAAGCATGGAAATTTTACACAAAATGTAGCATGTAAACAATGCACAAGTTAGCACAGAATCAATTTCTATTTCCAAAATTCTCTTTTCTTTATTCAAAACTATTGTCTTTCAAGCAATGTTTGCGAGAATTTTACAAAAATTCAAAATTTCAAAAAAAAAGAGAAAGAAATCCCATGCTATCAGGGGTTGTCTCTGCCCACATCATCTTCATCACTTGCTTTTGCATCACCTCGTTTTGCATCGCCTTCCCCTACGTTGTCCTGTACTGACTCTTCATTCCTTCCCTCTACGAGCCTTGTGCCCTCATCCAGAGCCTACATTGTAGAAATAAAGTGGTCAACTAGGGAAAAAAATGCGAGGTACAACAGAGTATAAGCATTAATATAATAGAAAGCGACTAACCTAAGAAGGACCTACATCTGTCTTGAAGGGTATCCAGTCTAAGCTAAGCCCAAGGCGGCGCCAAACCTCCTTTGCCATGATGTCCACCCAATGCCTATTTCTTGGTTCAGCATCCACAATAGCTCTCTCCCTTTCAGTGGTTGTCCACCTTGGTGGTCTTGGAGAAAAGGAGGCAGTTGCATTTTCTCCTATGGGAAGGTCTACTTTTTATTCAGGAGATTCCGTAACCTTTACTTGTTCTTTGAACTTGGCATAGGCCTCAGAAGCATTAATAGCATTTACGAATGGTTTATATGTAAATGCCTCCATAGCAACTTCCTTGTACAGTTTATGATAGGTGGCATGTTCCAGTTTATACATATGTTTATGGTTTTTCTGGGATTACTCCCATTTGTAAACCTTGGCATTGAAATCTTTCAAATCTTGACATTTTTGGGCTAACAAGTCCATTTGCATCCATTGTTCTATTATTTTGTGGGTGGCTTCAACGTTCTGACATGTGACTATCCAAAATATGGCATAATCTATCACAACCATGTGCCAGTGCTCATTATTAGTGTCATGGGCTATGAGGAATTCATTCTTCGACTTGAGATCCTCCACCTCGGTGCTCAGCTCAGCCTTCTCTTGCTCAGCTTTTTGGACCTATTTCCACAGGTCCTTGTTGATGCGCTTATACTCCCACAAGGAGCATGCTGAGTGCAAAGTGCATTTGCAAGCCTTGTCATATGCGCAACAAGACACCTTGATCACTTCAATGTAGGCACGACACCAACTTTTAAAGGCCATGTCGGGTCCCATTTGAGTTGAGAGGCTGCCATGACACAAAGAGCATATTAGTCGCATTAGCATAGCAAGATTAGCAAGCTCAAGAAATTCTAACATAGTAACATGAGAGCACCTATCACTACTACTTACCCACTTTAGGGTCCATCTATTGAAGGCGGTTGATCATGTCATCGACAATTCCTTGCATGAACGCAAACTTATTAAGGATCTCGGCCCATGATTCTGCATGAATCAGAGGGGGTCCTGTAGCATCAACAGTGATGCTTGTCACATAACTAAACATATCAGCAATGGCCAAAATGGGCTATGACAAGGTAGACATATTGCCAAACTCACCAGTGTCTAATTGCGATCTTCCTTCCCAATGATGCAAAACGATGATGGTAGCCTTGGTAGAGGCCCTTGCCAAGTTTGGACAGGCTTCTTCTTCATGTGCTGGTGCCTTTCCTTTTGAGAGACCAGCGGATTTTTTATTCAAGGAAGACTCCTCTTCGTCTCTAAAAAATTCCCTCCTCGTTAGTAGGAGGATTGTGCCTAATGAAAAGAGCCCCTACCTTAGCGGTAGGAGCCCCTTTCTTCTTGACCAGGGCCCTCTCTTCCAAGATTGGGGCCTCCGTGTCTTTATTCATCACCCCCATCTTAGGGGTTGACACCTCTTTGTTGCCTTCTTCTTCTTCTGACAGCAAAGAGACATGTTTGCATTAGCTCAAGAAAAGTTAGCTTAAAGTAGGTGCTACGCTATGCTACACCGTCTAGTGTAGCACAGCGTAGCAGGCATTAACAAAGTAGGCGAAGGAATAAACATGAACAAAAGCATTTAACAATGGGGGGTTGCATCCTCTACAGTTTAAGCTGCAGTCTTCGCCCCTCCTCTTCCTTCATGTGAACGATTTCCTTAGCTGGAGGAGGCCTCTTCCATTGTAACTTACTGGCCACAGTCTCGACTATGAGACGTTCCCCCTATGACACACTACCAGTTACAGTGAGGGGCATCTCTCCTATGCTTTCTTGACCACGAAAGTTGTGGACCACCTGATCCTTAGTCATTAGAGAGAATGACTCCCCAATTATTTATGGGGATGTTGGGCTTGGGTGGTCTGGAGAATCTAGCAGATCCATGGTCTGGAAATCTGGTTGCAATTTTGCATGACCCAGGCTCCATTCTCTTGAATCACGAGAAACTCCACAAAATGCTTCAAACAGGCTATGTAAAAGGGATAATGTATATTGGAAAAAGACTCCGTTTTCTTATGGAGCCCTAAGATTTCATTCTGCAAGCCTTTACACAGAAAATTAGCCCAGTTGTAGCAAGCCCCCTCTTCCATGATCTCATGCATTACCTAGGCCTACTCAATCCCCAGGAGCTTTCCTTGGGAAAGTAGCTGGGGAAATGCATGAGCATGGAAGATAGGGTAAACCTCTCTAGTGGGTCCTACATTAAGCTTCTCCATTGGGAGACCCCTCCACTTCTTGGCAATCCCTAACCACTCCTGGATGTCCTTCTTCTAAAAGCTTAGCTCCATCTTGCCCTTCGACCCTATGAGGATGCCATCGATAGGGATGCCAAAGAGGTCTGCAAACAGCTGGTCATTAATTTCAATGACAACCCATATATCCTATATGCACGTGCGGAAGCAGCCCACCTTGTTAGAAAAGGAGTCGACTAGGGAGAGCATCGCGGTGGTAGGAACGCTCAGATTTAGGGCCAGGAATAGATCCATAAGCCTGGCCTTTTGGATATTCTAGGCCAAGGAGTCTGAAGCCGCACCGTTTATCCAATGTTGGCTTGTATCTACTTCTTTGTACATGAAGTAGATGTTGTCCTCCTATGTCTCAGTGGTTACCATCATCACCTTTGGGATCTTTTTTGCCCTTGCAGCCGTTTTCACAAGAAACGTTTAGCATAAAAATGTAGAAAATCCAAAGATTGCAAAGAAACTTAAGCATGTAACACTTACTATTTAGCCTACCAGGTTTGTATGGTAATGGGAATGGTGGGAGAGTAACTAGAAATTGTTCAACGGTGACCATTTTGAAGGGTGCCCACCCCTCATCTAGCCAACTAGACTCCTTGCACTGATCGTAGGGAATGGGGTATAGGTCTGGGTAGGTGTGGTATTCACCCCAACATTGATTGATCACACCTACACACAGGTTCTCAGCAGAAGAGAACTCTTGCAAGGCTATCCGTGTTATAGTCAGTAGACCTATTCAATCGTGAAGCCCTTCCTTGTTGATGCAGAACCTGGTAACAAAAACATACTGTTAGCATTTGGCCAATATGACAAGCGTTGCACAACACAGTAGAACAGGGCTACAAAACTCACCCGCCAGCACAGTAGATGGTTCCCGGTGGGTTTTGGAAGCACGTCGCCATATAACGTGTGATGAATAGTGTGTTGTAAGGATGGTAGTAGCTGTACTCATGCATATCCTAGATCCAGGCTAAATGCCTTAACCCTATGGGGTGTTGACTGGATCCTTCTCCCTGCCTACTAATGATTGTCCCATCTGTCAAAAACCTCAGGATGCCCCAGCTTGCCCTAGGTAATATGGATTTTGTTATGACATCTGCCTCTTTCTCCTCTAGGTATGACCAAACAATCACACTGAAGTGTTGGAGGAGGTATTGTAGGAACTCCTATGCTCCTTTCCTAAACTAGACCCCCTACTCCCCCACACGTATCTGGGGAGGAGGGACATTGGCCACAGGTTTGCCTACGTAACACAAGACCCCTGCAATTTCTAAGACAATTAGAATTAGCCTTAGTCCCATCCTACAAAACACAACTAGAAAGTGTTAGCATGATGACCAAGTGCAGTGCACATGCAGCATAGCAGCACCTGACACCTTAGCATAACCCTCTTCTCGCACATAACGTAGCAAGAACATGAAAGTGATAGCATAGCGAAAATAGCCTAGCATAGCAATAGAGCAATTAACCCTAATAGGGCAATTAACAATATGCCCTGATAGAACACGTGTCGTACTATTGCATCACACATGGCCAAACCCTCCTAAGGATCCTACGCTATGCCATTTGAAAGCCAAGTAACTTAAACTATTCAAACCCCTGCGGTTATGACAACCGCAGTGGTGGCGGTTTAGGCAACCTTACATGCAATGATAGCATAGTGTTTATGCATCCGCGGTGGCCGAAATGGCAACAGTGGTGATGCAAAGGCCAAAACAATGACAGAAAACACAGATGACTAAGACTAGGATGTAAAATGAAAGCAGAAAAAAAATGGTGAAAGAATTACGAAAAAGCAGAGGAAGCATAGTAGCCTACTAGGTCAGTGCACTGAGACACGTGCTTATGTCACATGTGAAACACCACAAAAATTTGGACTTACACTTTTGGACAAGAATCGAGCTAAGTCATGATGCTTCCCAGCATGACCGAAACTTGTGAACTTCACAAACAACATCAAACGGAGTCAAATCAGGAAAATAAAAGTTCCCCAAGATCCATTGGAGACTACATCAACATTTGGCAACAAGAACTGCAAGTTTCAAACTTAAAACATTTAGTTTTGACTAAGTATACCTCTTGCACATAAACCTACATGCCCAGTGTGCAGCTCAGCGTACAACAACTTTTGGACCCTAAAAATGAGCCAAAACACTCCAGAATTGAGCATATGGACCTCCCAAGACCTTCACCAAGGTCCCCAATAGCTCTCAACCATCTGAAAATCAAATTTTGGGTTCCAAATGATGGGTTTTCCCTCATGCACGCCTAGCATGCATGCCTAGCATGCACCATCAAGGACCTCTCAAAACAGGCATCCTAGAACAAGATCTCCACCTACAATTGACTCTCAGAAGCAAGGAAAGTGTCAGGCATCATCCCAGGCTTCCAAAATGAAGATTCAACCTCAAAATGATGCACTCCCATGACCTATACGCTGAGCATACATACTCTGCACGCCTAGCATACATGCCTAGTGTGCATCACCAAAAGCGAGGTCGATCAAATGATTCAGCTAACCTGCATGCCTAGTGTGCACAGTGTGCAGCATCATGTACACTACTTGAATCCTTCCAAAACTATATTAGATCAAGTCCAAATGAGCTGAAAATCCACAGGCAGCATTATCATGGCACTAGAGCTCAAATCCAAGGGCCAAGTTCAATATTTTCTGTTGTAACAGTAGTGTTTGTTTGTAAGGTTTAATTCTTTTGTGTTGGTCAAGTCTGTATGCTGGGTTTACATGCCCAGTGTGTACATGTTGGCATGCATCATGCTATACAGTTGTAATATTCTTTGCACTCGGGCAACGCAGCCACATGTCATCAGACTTGAAATTTTCTCACCAATGGCCACTCATACCACTCCAGATCTGAGTTTCACATCCTAAAACCTATAAAAATCCCAATTTTCTACCAAGAAAGGAAGAGGGGGGATAAAAAAAGAGATCACATTGGGAGACAATTGGGAACGCCAACCCTGCATGCTAGACTTCTACCCTCCACGTTGACCATACAGCCTTGAAGCTGTGCCTACGGTCCAAACTAGCATATCATCATCCCTCTGCATTCACCGAGGCTTTTTGTCCACCTTGTGTCAAATCCATAACTGCGTTCAAACCAGTGCACTGTAATCTCCATTTTACAATAAAACTGCTTCATTTCTGATCAAGATTTGTTACAGTTTTTGTTCATTGTTGCTTACCTCTTTATCTATGTTGCATATTTATGTTATAGTTTATGCTTATTACGCTATTTACACATAACCTAGCGTATGGCACATTGGCATATGTTTGGGGAAATCCTTGTTTGATCCGTGTGCAGACTACCCAAGGTACTCTATCTTCATCAGTTCCAGCTCTCCCTCAAGTGAAGGTAGAGTCTTCTGTGCTTATCTATAGATCTCTTGGTGTTTGTTTCATTCTAGCCTTACACCGATGATTTCAGATGGTATAGAAAATGGTGCAAGAAGGAGGGCCTGAAGTTTCTGAAATCTACTTTGATCCACCGTAGATCTCTTCAAATCCATCAGTCCATCTCATAGATCTGCTCCCTATGATCCCTGATCTACAGTCGATTTTCTTAGATCTACACTTTGTCAACATAGATCTAATTTTGAACCTTCCAAATCTACACCCTGTTCAGCCAGATCTACTGCAATCTTAGCGTGTATACGCTGTCTAGCCTATTTGCACGCTGTTCACTCTATTCGTACGTTGCCTGTTCACCCTGTACGCTGGGGATTCAGTCCATACATTGTGGATCCAGTCTGCACATTGCCAGACTTAGGTATACGCTGTGGATCCAGTTTGCATGCTGCCATACTTAGGTATACACTGTGGATCCAGTCTGCATGCTGAGGGTGTATGCTAACAAGTATACCCGTTTCATACTTGGCCAAATTTTCACCTGTGCATGCTGACACTATCTCCCATCTACCTTGTTATACTTAAGACCTTTTCACCATGAATACTACCAATACCAATGTTTCAACCATGTCCTCTTCAGATATCAATGTCCCCACAGCAATGTCGATACCCATCATGCAACCCATAAGGGCCCACGGTGAGGTCAACCCCTAGGGGAGACCTCACCAATCTCTTAGATTGCAAGGGAAGAATCCATCATTTAATGTCATAACACAAGAACAATATAATTTTATATGTGTAAAGATCCAAGCTATTTTGGCAGTAGATCAAACTGAACTGGAGGCTAAGAAATAGTATGAACTGATTCATAAGGGAGGACATGAGTTCATCCCCTCCCCATATGACATCATCCCTCTTCTAGAGCACTACTCTGAGCTCATCTCATAGCTCCTCTTGGTAAGGAGTCAGTCTCTAGACCAGTCCATAATAAATCCTCAATTAAAAGAGGAGGATGACTTTGCGGCTCAGTCCGAACACGAGGATTCGTACTATACTCTCAGTCCGCATACTTACACGAACCCATTATTCCACCCTTTCATGGAGGAGACTATGTTCCTCCATTTATTTAAAACCACTCAAGCACGTATGCCTCAACAAGAAGCATCTACTCTTATTCCCACTCTCCCCATGACCGATACTCCATTCAATATACCCATCCCCACTATGCCTCCTGTCACCACGTTATCCCCTCTCTTACAAGTACAGCCCCAACAACAGCCCCCTCAAACTAATGTAGAAGTGACCTTTCCACCCCAACTGATTGGGATGCCATCTGTGATACCTGCTTCTACATCCACTCACTATATACCCTGAATACAAACCCAAGGGACACCCTTCACCACTTCAACTTAACAAGTTCAGGGTGTTCCCTCA